>VXBR01009563.1:317761-448072 GCA_013400215.1 Cisticola juncidis | reverse complement strand
TCTCTATATATCTCAATATATCTATGAGGCTTTCCAGAATACAAATATTGTTCTGTCGAGTTTGAAAAACAGGACTCCATGACCAAGTGGGATGTGTCAAACAGTCAGCGTGGATGAGTCCTCTAATATTTAGGTTTCATTGTGATTTGTGTTTGATGATGCATTTGCAGCTTCACTTAAGGAAGGATTTTACTTCAGTTACACATCTGCTATCGACAGCCAGCTAATCATGAACATTTGAAATCTTTGGGCCAGAAGCTCCTTTACTATCATTTCAGTTGACATGTACTGATCTTCTGCAGGCAGCTGAGGATGTGGCAAGTTACACAGACCTGTCTTGCTACCTCTTTTACCTATGGATTGTTAGAGTGAGTAGTGGAGTTTCTACTAGAAGTCCAGTTATTTTCTTCTCTTGGACCACAGTAAATTTGTAGGGGAGTCCTTTCCCCATTTTATTGGTATTTCCCCTCTGCCTTCTTAATCAGTAGTGCTTTTGGTGTTCCTTTTTTTTTCTTTTTGTTTGTGATCTGTTTTCTTGACCTTCCTTTTAATTCCATGTTTGACTCATTTCTCTGTGCTTTCTGCAGAGAAGCATTTTGTTTTTATTCCTAGGCAACATCTGACCACCTTTTCTGTCCTTCCTGCTTGTCACCATATTCTCTGCCAGAGTCAGTACAATAAGTCAGGGAGAAACAAGTGTCTTGCTTGTCAGTGCCTTTCTACTTCCTGCTGTCCAGACTTCAAGGGTTAATTCTCACTCAAGTTCAAATCACAAGAATCCTAAAAGGGAATATTTTCCCCACTTACATCCTTCCTTCATTAGGACTCCTTTCCAAATAAAATTATGAGGTTTAAGTCTGACCTTGCCCAGGTGAGTAATCAGAAAATCTGTGTCACATCCCAGAAGTGCTTTTATTCTCCACCGAACAAAACAAATTTCTTTCTTGCTGACCTTCAGCTGCCTCAGAAGCAAATCACAATAATTAACAGGTGAGACTCATATTCTGCAACTTGTTTGCCACTTGACAGCAGGATTTCGTCAGCACTTAGTTGCTTTTGTCCCTTCCTTTGGGGTGGTGTTTCTGGTGATAATCTATCAATTACAGTGGGTGTCTTTCTCAGCCAGGGTTGATACTCTGCAGACTCCTATCATTGGGAATAGTCACATTTATACCAAGGGAAGGTATTTCTGGTGTTTTAGGAGAGTAACAGGTGCAGAAATTTGGTATGGAACACTTCTGCCACCAAAGGAATGACAGACAGGAAGAACTGAATGAGGAAACGTAGAGGGTTCAGGGAAATGGCAAGTTTACTCAATGTTTTTTGAGACCACTTCCAACAACTCTGGCCCCTGCCCAGGATAAGCCACCCACTTGCAGTTTTCTGAATGTAATTTCTTATGCTGCAAACTGATCAAGAAGTCAGGCGTGGCCACATGCAGCTCATTTAGATGTGTACAGCTAATTTAGATAAACTCAGTGCTTGTCTATACATGAAAAAGACAAATCATTCAATTGCTGGCAGTTTTCTGACAGTAGGACCAATATTTTTCAATGTTCTAGCTGCTCACAGCTGTCTCAGCTGTCCTGAGCACCTGTGGCCATCCTCACCCTCACAGCAGATACAAGCTCACAGTTCCTGAGAAGCCCCTCGGTTAAGTTTGCAGCTTGAAGCTAAGATGACAGATTCCAGGGAATGATCCAGACTTTCAGCAGATGCAACTAGTGAGTAATATCTATTCTAGTGCCTATCATGCACGAATCCTGGCTTTCTGCTAGAAGTAACTGTCTGTTTTTATGTATGTATTTTTTATTTGAATCCTTGGCACGCAGGGACTGACTGGAGTCTTTCATATTCCAGAAAGCGAGCAGCAAAGGCAGAATGTAGCAGTTTTCTCTCAACTAACAAACTATGCTTTTGTTGATTTATTGTTTATTTTGCTTCTGTGTTAAAATGTGGTGCTTAAGAACTCTATTTTAATTGCAAATGAAAGAAACATAGCCTTCTTGCTTCCGTGGGAAGAATGCCCGTCTTCCAAGAACGACTGAGGGGAGAAGGCTTTTTTGGCTTTCTCCTCACAAACCCTGGGGAAGGTGAGGAGCACGGAGGAGCTCAGCCACAAAGGCAGGTTCAGCCCCTTGTCCTGTGTATGTGGTTGCTCCATAACCTGTTTTTCCTTCCTCTCTCTAAGACCTGTGTTTGTTGCCTACACAGGTACACGCTACATGTGTAATGGGAGGACACAGCTCAGACAGCGAATGCTTGCTTTTATTTGATGGAAGTGTAAATAAAAATAAAGGTAGAACAGTTCTGCATAGTCCTAGAGAGAACCCTTCTCTGTCTTCAGGGTTTGCATCTCATCCAGTGAAGACTGACAATCTTAGAAAGAAATGTGCTCAGGATGGCACATTGTAACCCACCCTGGAGAACTGCACTGAAGGGGCTGGAGCTTTTGGGACATGACAGAGGGAGAGGGAATACAAAAAGACGATGCAAAAACAGAGAAAATGTACTTCATTTCTTGGCTGAGAAGGGTAAGTGTTGTGAAAAGGAGGAGAACCACACCTGTATTGCCCACAATAGCATACTATGACCTCTCCAAGGCAGAGGAGAGCAATGCCATAGGAAGGAAGGAAGGACACGCTTCTCCCAGGCCTTGAGCTGGCAGTGATGGATTTTTGGATGTCTGGAGTCCTCTATATAGAAGTTGTCTATGGTGTATTTGTATCCTAGAGGTCTAAGAAAAAGCTTGTGCATGATTCATGTGCCCTGCAAGTCAGCAACTAGACTTTCCTATCTAGCAAGATCTTTCTACATAGTTTTTGATCTAAATATCAGTAGAAATGCACACTGTGACCTGTCTAACTATCTCCTTTTCTGGTTTTACCACCTAGAAAGCCTCAGAGGCAAGATTTTGCTCACCCCTGTTAAATCACCAGCTTTATTTCTGACAGTGCTGTGAAGGGAAGCCCAGATAGGCAGAACAAGTGAACTAGTAAGAAGAAAAACAGTTAAATGTCTCCTAAAAAGGAAGACAAACATCCAGGTACAGAAGGCATTGATCATGCTGCCTGCAAGATCAATGGGAGTTTTGCCAATGACACCAATTTGAGTGAATTGGCAGGGAAGAAAATGGCAAATATGTGCAAAGAAGTGCATCAGCTTTGCATGTATAGAAGAAAAAGCAGCTGCATTAGCAACTGTCCCATTTAGAAAGTGCTCCAGGAAATCGAGATTCATTGCTTCTATCTTCCAGGCATTAATTGTACATTTTTACTCTAACTTCCAATTAGAACTTTTAATCTAATGTCCGCACTCCTTTCTTTCCCACCCTCCATGCAATGCAATAAGTTCAAGATAGAACTTAAGCTTAGCAGAAATGAGAGAAGTCTCACACAGCAGAGTGTATGAGGATGTTCTTTCTTCAGAGACCAAGTCCCTCCCCTGCAAGTGCTGACCTGTGCCATGGGCAGACCAAGAAGTGATGCTGTTGTCAGTGTTTCCATCACACATGCAGAGAGACCCCATTTAGACATGACCTTCACTGCTGCATGTACAGCAGGGGAGGGGTATCAATCCTCAGCCATCTCTCTCAACCACATCTTTGCCACTACAGTTTGCAAAAGTTTTGTGAAGAGTTACCAAACACAAGGTGTGCGATGTTAAACTTGGTTTACAAATTTGGAGGCCCCTTCTGAAAACATGATTCCTGATGGTAAAACTTTGTGTTGGAAGATACAACAGAGTAAGTGGTCCGTGACCTCTTGTGTTGGCAAATGAGCAGTGAGTGCTCTGGAGGTTACCCTGCATGACCTATGACTGGTGACTTGAAAGAGTAGCTTGGCAATTGCAGCTGAAAGCAAAACTTATCAAAACACTGGATACTGTGTTAGATTGGAGCTTTCTGGATTGCCAGAAAATTTTCCTGATGATTTAGAAGCATATTCTATGACTGTGCTAATCAGCTAAGTTCCCATATGTGATATGATCCTCTTCATTAACCAGATTTGGTCCTTTATCTCAGTTCTCTAAAATACCAGTTTTGCTGAACTATTAGTTCTTCCTTTCCAACAGTCAGTTATGAAAAACTGCGGGTTTGAAAATATTGTTTTCCTGTGAGCTGTCTCAGCCTTTTGCAGCAACAATATCTAAAATACTTCTGTAGACAAATGTCTACCCTTTATTATAGAAGCAGATGCTCCTTTTACTAGTACAGGGACAGCTCCTTCCATGGCACCCTCTTTGTCAGTCACACGAGAAAATAAAGCAATACTAAAATATGGCTGCAGCAAAGATGTCTGGTGTCTAATCTTCCTCTGTGCTACGTAAACAGTGTATTTGTGGGGGTTTATGTGAAATACATTGTGAATATAGAAAATGGAATTGTTGCACCAGAAAACAGCAACAAATCAAAGTGTTATGAAGAACTGTGTAACCAGAGGAATAAAATAGCTTAGGTAATAGAAAACCAGGTAAAATGTAATTGCACTTAAAGAAGAGTGATATGATCTTTTCATGTAAACAGGGAATTCATAGATTTGAAATGAAAAAGAAAAAGTATTGACAGTGTCCCTGTAGCAATAATTATCATGCAATTGTGAAAAGCTCAGATTTGGTACTAACGTAGCATATGAAGCATAATCAGAACAAAAAGAGGAAAGTAAAACTGTCATTGTATAGTATAGATTATTTAAAATGGTTCTGGCTCTCTCTGTGCTAGAAACATTAAATAAAATTAGACTTGGTGCAGGGAGTGAGGATGACCAGAGGAATAGATGTTAAAACAGTTGGTTGGTACAGCTTAGCAGACTGCTGGGTGGAAACTGGGAGAGCATATGATAGTGCTCTATAAATGCATAAAGGACATATGTAGTCAGAATAAGAAGAGCTATTTAAGCAGAAGAATCATATAAGCTCAGAACAAATAAATACATATTTTAAGATGGAGATCAGAGGAGAAGTGTTTCTAGTTGTTGGTGAGACTGTGAAACAGCCTCACATAAGAGGTAATTTCAGCAGTCTGAACATGATGAGTTTATGAGAAGTATATAGTATGGCTGCCTGAAGTGGCAGAATAAAGGACCCAAGACCTTCTTATTCCAGTTCACACACTGTGTTTACTCACTTTTACACAGAAATCAGCAAAGAAGAGACAACAAAGACGTGCAAATGGCCAGGAGCCTCAAACCAAGGGTCCAGTTCTACTCCACATCCATCCATACTCCAGCGAGATGAACGGACATAGCCAAATAACCATGTTCATGGCCATGGCTTTTCTTCAGACAACATGTAAAGAGTCACTGTCTGTCACCAGGGAGTAAATTGTGTGAATCACTGTCTTCCAGTTAAATGTCACCACTGCTGCAATATCTCAGACAGCCACTTATAGGAGGCATCCTTGGTTAGGGCCCAGCAGCAGCAGCCTGTGCTGCAAAAAATAGACACAGCGTCCTCCCTCTGCTTTACACAAAACTGCTACAAATGCAACACTCAGTTGCTAATGTGACAAATGACAAATTCAAACTGTGTTTAACTGATTCAAGCCTATTCCATAAAGTTTCTTGTCAAGGCAGCAAGTTGCCTCCCTGCAACAATTTCTGTCACAGAAGAATCCAAGCAGAAATGGGTCTGGGACAGAAGTAGTAGAAATTTATTGGTTTATAGTAAAATACTCAAAATATTTGCACTGACCCCACTGCTGGCTGTCTGAATAATCATTCCCTGCCTTAAAACAGGTAATTATTTTCTTCTGTGTCACATGAAATGTGCCCTTTCTTGTCTTGCATCACAGATTTTCAATTCCGATTAAGCTGCAACCACAATTTCGTGTGAGGAATTGTACTTTCTCAGAACAAAGCAGTTTTCTACTGTACACTGTAAATGTGTTCTCCATGGCTGAGTCGCAGAAGCTGCAATTCACCCTCAGCACTCAGTTATGCGTAGCGTGTGGGGAAAAGCACTGAATTAAAATGACAGGACTGTCCTCAGGTTCTGAATATTATACTAAGCATGCTTTGGCATCTTATATTTAGAGTGACTTATTTTATGCTCGTTTTCTCTTGATGCCATTTAGTTAATAGCCAAATTCCATCACAAAACCACTTGTAAATAAACACCTTGTTACAGATTACAGTGCTTTCAGTCTCATGGCTCTTTGGCTCAGTCTATCAGCCAATAAAACCTGCCAATACAGTATATTAACTTCTGTCATGTGTAAGTGCTTTTATACATTAATGGACCCACTTGTAATTTCACCCTATAGGCTACACACTCCTGGATATACA
Source organism: Cisticola juncidis (assembly GCA_013400215.1). NCBI lineage: Eukaryota > Metazoa > Chordata > Aves > Passeriformes > Cisticolidae > Cisticola > Cisticola juncidis. The sequence continues at coordinate 441,788 of VXBR01009563.1, read as the reverse complement.
GCATATATGAGATAAATAAGCTGTCCAAAGGAGACATTTGTATTGGATGTTCACTGTTGGTTTCTTCCCATACTGCCCTCAGATGCAGAAGCTGCCCTGGAGATGAATGTGCCAGGATAGGTTATCTAGGGCTCATAAAATCTTTTTTAGAAGATTGAAATAAAGTCAGTGCTTGCAAAAGACAAATAAATTGTGACATTTCTGAATAGAGTGCGATGCATTTAATTAGCACAAGACATACTGGCAAATGCTGAATTACCCAATAAATCACTGAGTGCTGGAACCCATACAGAGCTGGGAATCAGCTGTCTTGTGAGATGTACAGCAAGTGATAATAGGAAGATCTGGCCATTTCTCCTCCATTTTCTGCTAAATTTCTTCCATTTTGACATTTCCATGACAGACTATTTTAATTATTTTGAAGCATCAAAGAATTTCTCCAGCCTAATCTGAGACATTTGTGTCATTATCTGCATCTGCTGAGGAATGAAACATGTATTTTACAATATGATGCAGGTTTGCTCTTCAGTGGGAGGCAAAGGGTGGAAGTTTAGCTTCTAGGAATGATTTATAAGAAAATGTACAAAGCTGTTTGCAAGGGAAAGTGTTGTAGGACCAGGCTCTGTAGTGACAACTGAAATTGACCTTGATGTGTTGGGGTCTCCCTGTGTGATGAGCAGAAGGGGCTCCAGGCTTTTTGCATCTCTGAGAAAGGGGAGCAGAGGAGAGGCTGAGCTTCAAGCTCTGCATGTGCTGTCGTGCCTGAACATCCTGGCAGCAGCTCTCTGTTCCCTGCAGCAGAGCTACAGCCCCTCCTGGGTGCATGTGGGCAGAATTGATGTCCTTAATGCACAGCCCCTGTGCACTCACTGTGCCCTCGCAGAGCTGCTGATCCACCTGGGCTGTGACTGGAGTGCTTTGGCAGCCATTTAACAACATTTTATTAATATAAGAGATCTTATCAAGTGTTTACAATGCTCTCACTGAACCTCCCTACCTGAACTCCTTCCTTTCAACTCACTTCCTTCTGCTTCACTTCTAATTATTACAAAAAATCAGTAGCTAGGGTAGTTTTCCAGAGACCTGAGCACCATAAGAAACAAGCCACAAAACTGAACCAAACCCAACAAAAAAACCCAAACAACACAACAACAAAACCAAACTCCATATAAATTTTTAAGATCCCAAGATGTATATATGTGTGCTTTTTTCTGTATTTTGCACTTAGTATATTTGTATTAACATCAGATTCTTGTTTGCTTGTTGCTATAAAGTTTAATCATAGTTTAAAAATAGAGTGTTTTAATGAAAAATTATTTTACTATTTAAAAACCTTAGCTTCAGGCTAGACTGAGCTATCTTTAGGAATAAAATACAAAAGACTTGCACAACAGCACTGCTAATATTTTGCCTATGGTGAAAGAAAACTGCATATGCAACTACAGCCATGGGATAAGGATTTTGTACTCATTAGATGGCGTGTAATTTTTGAAATTTGACATTTCATCGTGTACCACCAAGCAGGAGTGGCCTACAAGCATCCTCTATTAGGCAAAAGACCAGAACACAGCCTCTTCTTAAGAAGAAATCCAATTTATTTCTATGTTGCTTGTATTTGATACTTATTTAAATTTGTATTCATCACTGGTGTAAAAATCAATATAAATTTAGCTTCACCACCTAATTTCTCTATTTCTTCTTGGTGAATATGTTCAGTTCAGCATTGACATAGAATATTTTGTAACCCATTTTTCTTCTGTAAACAGTTCATTCTCTTGTCAGTTTTACATGGTCCCCTGTTTATTTTCAACCTAGTAGCTATCACAGCCTTGCAAGAGATGGTCTAAGCTGCTCTACCAATGTTACAAAGGAGAGGTATGATTCAGATGACACTTCAGGCTTCTTCTTATCCTCAAGGAGTCAGCAGAGTGTTGGTGCTGGTTGAGGTTGCCCAGGAGCAGAATTGTCAAAAAAACAGACTAGGGGTCTTTTGTTTCTATTCTGTTCTTATAATGTCAACAGCCTCTAGCTTTTGGAAATTATTTTAATTGTTAAGAGTAGCCTGGAGAGGAGAAGGCTCAGAGGAGACCCTATCACTCTCTCCAACTCTGTGAAAGGAGGTTGTAGCCAGGTGGGGTTCAGTCTCTTCTCCAGGCAATCACTGACAGTACAAGAGGACACAGCCTTAAGCTGCACCAGGGGAGGATTAAGTTGGACATCAGGAAGAATTTCTTCACAGAAAGGGTGACTGGGATTGGAAGAGGTGGTGGAGTCACTGTCCCTAGAGGCGTTTAAGACAAGACTGGACGTGGCCCTCAGTGCCACGGTCTATTTGACATGGTGGTGTTGGGTCATAGGTTGGACTCAATGATCTCAAAGGTCTTTTCCAGCCTTGTTTATTCTGTGATACTGTGAGCAGTTAAGTCTTTGAAATTATTGCTGTAAATAATGATAATTAACAAATATACAATCATTCTTTTTTGCAGGAAACTGCAGTAGAGTGAATCTCAAGCCTTTAAAATCATATCCTAGTACTTTAAAATTAAGGAAACCAAGATCAAAGCAGCAATCTGGTAGATAGGTAAAAATAAGAGAGGTAAAATCATTCTATACCCTCTTGTGCCTAATCCTACAGAAGGCTGAGTTCCCTCAAGCTCTAGTGGCTTCCAAGTTTCCTGTTGCTCTAAATTTCATTAGTTCTCCTGAATATTATGGTATTTGAAGGCAACGAAGCACACTGGTCACTCTATTAGCCATTAGGCAGTGCCCTGCCTCCCTTTTCCTGAGTGGGATATGCTGATTTGTCTGTTTATGAAGTGTTGTAAGGCCACAGAGTTGGAAACAGATGTAATTTGCATTCCTCTGCTTCTCTGGGTCTTTTCTTAAGTTCAGAGCAGGAGAAAAGCAAAGTAAAGCAGAGTTCTTTCTATTATTTATAAAGGTGATTATATGATCACTCCCTGAAGTATGGAGGTGTTCATTACAAACAGTCTGTGAAAGGCCAAGAACTCAGAAACCCATTACTGTACTCTTGGTCTTAGTGTGCTTACAAAACAATGTTTTTTACAAAGAAATAAATTGTTAGAAATTCTTAAGCTCTTTAAAGTGGAAGGACATGTGAGTTGACATGTGTAAACTAAGTTTATATACATAACATGTTTACAGAGGGACTTAGAGGTTGGGGTGTTGTTTAGGTTGGGGCTGTCCAAATAAGAGATGTTGCTTTTCAAGCTCATCCTCACCTATGTGTCTTCCAAACAGTAGTTGCTATATTATGTCCCATAGACCTTTATGTTGGGGTGACAAAATGTAGCCATGCTGTCTCTGGTTCCTTGGTCATTTCATTGGTAGGCACTACTTCAATTACTATTCAATTAATATTCAATTACTTCAATTTTTTAAAGTTGATTGCAAACCAGCACCTGACTCAAACCCTTTGTGAGCCTCTGTGTCCAAACGCACCCATTCAGAATTACAGAGCACTGTTAAAGCAAGTGTGACATCCAGCAAGACCTTGTCCCTTTTCATCTCCTTCATTTCCCCTTGCAGTGCATGTTGGGGAGGTGACTCAGTAAATCCCAAAGGGGACTGGTGCTGAAAGTGCTCTGAGAGGGAAGGGGCTTTTGATGTTAGCACTGCCCAAATCCTTCCTCCCAGCTCTCAGGCCCTAGGGCTTTCTGATCAAAGCTGAAGCATTACTGCAGAGAGCAGAATGGTTTGCCAAAAAAAAAAAAAAAACCAAAAAAAGAAAAGTCTGCCAAAAAGAAAGCTCACTGAACATTTAGGGTGTGTTTATGAAGTATCAACCTCCAGTTCTTGCTGGAAGCTGCTCAGTAGCCCATGTAGATCTGCTTGCTGTGGGAGCACCAGTGCCTTCTCCCCTCCCAGGTTTCCTACAGCTCCTGCAGCCCCGCCTTAGAAAAGTGAAGCTGCCCCAACCCAGAAAGGGATCAGCTATCAGCTTCTGATCCCAATGAAACTCAGGACAGAACAACAGACATCTCTGCTGAGCACTTTCAATCACTTTTATTTAAAAATTATTAGTGCTGAGATAAGCTGATGATTGCTAAAAATGTACTACATAATTTTGACTGCTATCTTGGAGTAGCCAAAAATTGTTTTGCCCCTTCATACTAAATCCTGATAAAGCTTTTGTGTCAATTGTATTACTATTCTCTTCCTCTCCTCCATATCTTTAAGTAATTTGGTTTTTTCCTTTGTGCTGTTTCAAATCCTCATCATGATGTTGGTACTTCCCAGTTGGGTGTCAGAAGCACCCAGATCATTTTGTGCAGCCTTGTTTGAGTCTGTGACTTTAGCAAAAATGTTAAGCATGCCACATCTTAAGGCTTGTGTTTTGGGATTTCCACCAGTAACTTTCCTGTTCCTTTTCTCATTGCTATCACAGTCAGCTTCTGAGCAAATCTATGATCCTTAGACTAAGGATGATTTCTTCCGGCTTAACTGTTCCTCATAAAGCACCATATGTAGATTATCATAAATGTAGGTTAATTAAATTTAGGATATTTCATTGGCAATTACCATACAAACATCCAAAATATCAAGACATTTTGGCTTTATCTATTCTGGAAAAAAAAAGTATTTCTATCTTATTATCTATACATTTTCATATCTTCAATTTTTCTTTCCTTAAGAATTCTTTTTCAAGTCTTGCATACTGTTGATGAGTTTCATAATTACAGATATTCAATCAGTTGATGTTTGATGAAGTCATTTGTGTGACTAGTTCACTGGAGACTCTTCATTGGGAAATTCCAGTCCCTTCTTTTGCATATTTGGAGCTGTAGGGATTTGGCTTCCACTTTAAATGTGCTATTTTCTGTCTCCCTTCCTTCACTTGTGCCAGTGAGAATTGAATCTGGCCTTTTGTTGGAAGCAGCAAGCGACAGCGTGTACACAAAGCTGGGAATTCAGAGAGGGGCAGATGGGATTTCAGAGGCTGTTTTTGATAATTTGTCCTTACACATTTGTCCTAGTACACACGAGGCATAACAGTAAGCAAAAGAAGGGAAAATTAATCATCTTGCTAATGGACAATTTGTCTCCTGGATGCTCCCTAATGAGGGGGGTCCCTTACAGGCTGTTGCCTTTGTAGAACCGAAGCCCCATGTGTCACCGTATGTATTTCCCTCTCTAATGGGGAATTAACCTGCTGCATTCCCTTTTAAAGAAGCTAATTGTGAGCTTCACTGAGTATTTTCTGGATCAGAGATATCTGACCTACCTGGGTCAGGGCAACTGTTTGGTATCAACACAGGCTGGGGGGTGAATGGATGTGGAGAGCCCTGCCCAGAAGGACCTGGGGGTGCTGCTGGGTGAGAGGCTGGACATGATCCAGCCATGGGCACTGCCAGCCCAGAGAGCCAAACGTGTCCTGGGCTGCACCAAAAGCAGCGTGGGCAGCAGGGCAGGGAGGGTTTGTCCCTCTGCTCTGCCCTGGTGAGAAAGACCTCACCTGGAACACTGCACCAGCTCTGGGGCACCAGCACAGGGAGGACATAGATGGGTTGGAGCAGGCCCAGATGAGGGCCACAAAAATTATCAGAGGGATGGAACACCTGCCTTATGAGGAAAGGCTGAGAGAATTTGAGCTGTTCAGCCTGGAGAAGAGAACATTTTGAAAAGACTTTCTGGCAGTCTCCATGTACCTAAAGACAGCTTATAAAACAGATGATGACTAACCTTTTAGCAGATCCTGTTGTGATAGGACAAGGATAATGATTGTAAAGTAAAAGAGGGTAGATTTTAATTAGATCTAAGGTAGACATTTTTACAATGAAGATGAAGAGACCCTGGAACAGGCTGCCCAGAGAGGTGGTGGATACTCCAGCCCTATAAATGTTCAAGGTTATACTAGACAGGGTTCTGATCTAGTTGAAGATATTCCTGCTCATTGCAGGGGCTCTTGGACCAACAACCTTTAAAGGTCCCTTCCAACCCAAACTATTCTATGGTTCTATGATCTTCATAGTCAAGATAATTAATTACTAGTTCTCTTTCTGCAATTCCTTACACAAACAAAGAAAAGTAAAGCTTTAATTGGTTATATTAAGACATAAGTATTTTATCCCTTGTATTTATTGCATCCATTCTATCTGCAAAATACCTTTCTCCTTAGCATTCCAAATACGTCTTGGCATTTGACAGTATATATATTTTGGCAGAGATGAGAGTAAGTTAACAGGCTGATGGCATTTTAATTATTTTATTGAGATGGCATTGGCCCAGCATGCTTGTTGGAATTTACAAATGTGCGTTGATTTATATTTTATTTTGTAAACCAGGCCCAAGAGGCTGACTAATTAGAAACATGACTCAAAGCTATAAGGGGAACTTATTCAGATCATGAAAAGACCAGAATGATCAAAAGCAAACATCTATCTCCCTCTTCATCTGGGGTTCAGGAGGTTAAGTGCCGTTTGTCTCAAATCCCTGGCATTAGCGCTCTCTCTGTAATGGAGAAGACAATTAGCATCTACATCTTGGTTTTGGTATGTACTGTATTGTTTAAACCATTGTGTATTTTATGATTAAACTATGCATAATAATCTATTATCAGCTCCTTTCATTAACTGATATTTTGGTTTTTTCTCCCCTTATTTATATTTTTCATTCTATTTATTTAAAGTTTGAAATGTATGGCTTCATTTTAGAAGAAATTGCATGATTGGCTAAGTAGATAGGTTTTGTGCTGCACACCTAATTAAAATACCATGGCAGCATCTAATCACTTCATTAGTTACTTGGGACCAATTTTAAATGGCATCAACAATTCTGTGTTGCCATAATGCAGCAAAAAAGCTAAAATGTTAATGCATTCATGGGGTAGTGACAGAAAAGGCAAACCAGAATTGTTTTCTACTGACTGTGCTGCTCCAGGTCTTCACTGGAGTCTGGCTTCAGGACTGACGAGGAAGGCAATGTGCATGTTGAAAACAGACATTGAATTAAAACTCATCCTGAATGCACCTGAGAGAATTTGTTTTCTGGGGAAGAGAGCAGGAAGCATCCGTACCTGCCTCCTTCTGCCCCCTCTTCTGCCAGAGTGGGACCAGTTTTGAGCTGATCTGTGTGCATTCATCTGTGTCACCAAACCACTGCAGAGGGACATTCTGTTTTCAAGGGTGTCTCAGATTTTTAGACACCTTTTCCAGACTGAAGAGCCTAATGTAAGAAACGTGATTTACTTTTTAGTATGTAAAAAAAGCACAGATAAATGTCAGGCTCTTTTGAGTACTCTTCTGTTGCTCTGCCTGTGTTGTCTCACCATGGTGCACATGGAAAGCAAAGCTAATTGCATCAGCACTGGGGTGCAGCAAGAAGCATATTGGCCCTGGGCTTGGAACGCGGAGCTTGCGGGCCTCTGCCTGCTGCAACCGCCTGTGCCAGAGCGTTCATTACTGTGAGCTGGAAATATTCACACCCTCCCACACACAAGGGCTGGATTGAGAAAGTTTCGTATTGCAGAGTTACTGAAATTATTAAATACAAAACAAAGGATGCCTCATAGAGGAGACTGATTGAGGTTTAGCAGTGCTAAAGGGAAGCAGGGCTTTCCATTCCAAATCAATGGGCTTCAGTAACAACTGCCACCAAATCATTGCAACTTCAATGCTACTCAGTGTCACAGCACAAGTGGCTTAGTACACTTCTACCTGCAGAAGAAAAAAATTTTTTTTCCAGTATTTTTTCCAGTGACAACATTTATAGCCTCAAATGTGATACCAAGCACTGAGCAACCTCAGCTTTCCTTGCTGGTGCAGGGACCTGAAGGTGCTCAGTAGGGGCTGCACTTGTTCTCTCTGTCCTACACTCCACTCTCTTCCTCAAAGGTGCAAGTTCCCACCTGGAGTTTCAGCAGTCCCAGAGTGCCAGGCTGAACAACACTGGATGTCTGCCTGCTTTGTCCCTGCCCAGTGGATGACCACGTTGAACAGGAGTGAGAGCAGTGGAGGCAGAAGACATGGGAACATGGAGTAATCCACAGGTTACAGACATATCTAAAAGGTTTATGCTTCCCCCTAGTTACTCCATCCCAGCTTGTGACCAGTCATGTAAAAGGCTAAGTCAGGTCAACTCCAGTTTGCTCTGACTCAGCCTGTTCCATGGCAGGGCTTTGAACCACACTTACATGACATCTGTTTACAACAAAAAGAAAAAAATATCTGCAGACAGCATTTGAAAACCAGACTTCTATAACCAAATCTGATTTAGAGTGCGGCCTACGAGACAGCTGATTTAATTGAGCTAATCTAGCAATTACCTCCAGGGAAAAAAAAAAANCTAAAGAAAGACGCCCACGGAAAAAAAAAAAAAAAAAAAAAAAAAAAGGTTGTGCTCAGGGGATTTAAAAAAGCTCCTCACTGTGGAAAAGAAGGGGGAACCACTGCCTGGAATTTTGTCAAGCAGAAATTTCATTTACAAAGGACTTAAAAGAGATATTGTCATGTGGCTAGGTTGGAGTCATCTAACTAAATATAGCTATCCACACCCGAGTTGATCAGCTTGACTAAGTTACAGTCAATGGAGGAATGCTTGATATGATAAGTAGAGCATAAAGCATGATTCCCTTCTTCCTAAAGGTGTCCAAATTAGATGAATCTCAGCACTTAAAACATTTGTTTCTCACCAGAAAGGAACCTCCAGTGACTAGCTCAGACACGGATCCTTGCATTATAGATGTGTGAAGTTAAGTGAACAAACCCTTCTCAACGTGACAAGTATTTTTGCTTTTTCAAACATCCACACCATTGCTTTTGTTCCATGAAATATTTGAACTGCAGTCACCTTGCCTCCTTACTCTTACTGTTTTGGTCAGTACCTTATTAATTTCTTTGTGCTGCAAAGGCTGTCAAGAGGACATTGTTCTTTGCCTGACATCCCTACTTACTGCAAAGCACTGTGTACACTGCTGTATAAATAACATCTCTGGGGAAAAAATGAATAATTGAAAGGGATGGAAAACTTTGTTCAGTTGACTGAAATAATCTAGTAGAAGCTATATGAGAACAGAGACTACTTGGACAAAATTTCCCAAGCATATATCCTAGGAATTAATTTTGACAGTTCTGAACAGAGTTCTGTAAAGACACAAAAATTCAACATACAGATTTAGGGAGCACAAGTGGTTAACACCAAACCAGAGAGATCTGCTCCAGCTGGAGATAAACTTCTAAAAATCTTCCATATCTGGAATTACCAATAAGAGAACTAGTCCATAGCCTGAGAAGAACAAGAAGCCCATTTCCTTATGGACCAAAGTGTTTTATTTTCCATTTAGACTGTGAAGTGTTTGGCAGCATCTTTTCACTTTTCCTGATTGGTGCTCCTGAAACTGCAACTTTCCATGATATAGCACTTACTGTCCTACTGCCTGCAGTGACACCAAGAGTGTACCACAAGGATTTTCCAGGAAAACTTTTTGAGTCTGGGTGAAGGGCTAGTCAGGTTTAGATTGCACTAGTTGGATCTGTGAAGACTCATGAGTGGATGGCTTTTGAATATTACTGTAGATTTCTTCTTTGGCCACGAAAAATGTGATATAATTTTTCTTTTCCTTTGTGTCCTGTTTAAGATTTTGGTATGAGACTTCCTTTTATGTTTTTCACCTGTCTTATTTAGATGACAAACTTGGTGTGCTTTTTCCTGCAGTGGTGGATTGACTGTGGCCGGACTCCTTCCACTCCCCTACTGCTCCAGCGTGGGGTCCCTTCCATCAGAGACAGTCCTCCGTGTACTGACATGAGTCCTCCTCACAGTCTTCAAGAATTTCCAGTGAGGGACTCTTCCACAGGGTGCAGCCCTTCAGGAACAGGCTAATTCCAGCACGGGTCCCTCATGGGGTCACAAGTCCTACCAGCAAACCTGCTCCAGTGTGGACTCCTCTCTCCATGGGGTCACAGATTCTGCTAGGAGCAGGAGCCTACTCCAGCATGGGTTTTCCATGGGGCCACATATGCCTTTGCCTTTTGGCATCCACGTGCTCTAGTGTGGGGTCCTCCATGGGCTTCTGTGTGGACCTGCAGGGGCTGCAGGGGAAACCCTGTCCTGCTGCCTGCAACACCTCCTCCTCTCCTTCAGCACTGATGTTTGTGTGTTCAGAGTTTTTTCCCACATATTCTCACTCCTCTCTCTGCCTACAGATTCAGTTCAGGGTATTTTTTCCCTTTTTTTACATGTTGTATCCCAGACGTGCTACCACTGTCACTGGTGGACTCAGCCCTAGCCAGCAACAGTTCCATCCTGGAGCCAGCTGGAGCTGGCTCTGCCAGACATGGGGAAAGCTTGTGGCAGCTTCTCACAGCAGCCTCCCCTGTAGCTCCCTCTCTGCTACCCCAGGGAATGTCTGAAGGAGGTGTTTTTCCATTGCACACGCAGGAAACCACTTGGGAGGTGGAGAACTGCCGTGCCCATGAGCAGCAGCCACACCTCAGGTCCGTGCACACCTGGGTTAGGTGCAAGCAGGCAGGGTCTTGGCAGAGAAGAGCAAGCTCTGCAGCAGCACAGTCTGAGGGAGAGGAGCAGAGGCTGCCCGTTTGGAGAGACCAGGCAGTAGTGTGCTGGGTAACTGGCAAATGCAGGCTTTCAGCCTCCCCCTCTCGTGAATGTGCTTACCCCTGTGGATAACCCCATTTTATAATCTTCATATGTTTGTGTCATTTTTGTCTCACAGATAGACAGGGTGTTAGCAAGGCAAATGCTTCCCTGAAAAGTAGCATCTTCTTCTGTATGCCCACATCAGTACTGTCTTTTTTTAGACTAGAGCTGAGAATTTTATTTTGTTTGAAATAATAACATTTTGGTTTTTTAATCTTTTCCTGCTTTACATTGAATATAGTGTTTGTGGGGGTGAGACCAAAAGAGAATTTTCTTCTGTTCTAGTGACTGGCATTCTCTATAACTGTTTTCTGCCCATGGCTGTCTTGTAGCTAACTATCAGACTTGGCCCTCCTGTACTTGCAGTAAACTGGACTGTGAGACCACCCAGTTGATAAAGCTCTTCAATTTTTGGAGACTGTGCTGGTTGCCACTCAAAAATAGACCTTAAATTGTAGCTTCTCACTGAATGTTTACCCTTAAGAAAAACAATGTATTTAACTTGTACCTTTTACCTACTTTTGAGCTGTTCATAAGGAATTAAGAAAGTATAAATTTGCAGTATAAGTTTGTAGAGTATCTATTATGACACATGAATTCCCTCTTCAATAAAACCCCCACATATTTACATTAAAAATTCAGCCAGCAAGAAAAACTGTTTGGAAAATAAATTGCCCAGGACCAGACTACTCCAACTCTCTGCCCTTCCCTTCCTCTGTTCCAGGTCCCCCTGCTCCTGTTGAAAGGGCAGGGCCCAGGAGGCCGGCTGGTGTCTGTACTGTCCCCAGTGCACTGAGGACAGTACAGTCCTCACCACCCCTGAGGCATCTCTGGAGGGTGGCAGGAACAAAGTGGCCTTGGTGGCCACCTGCTCCTTTGCACCTCCCAGCCCTGGGGAAAAGCAGCACATGGAGACACAACCTTGGGGTCGTGTCTATGCAAGGCAGCATCTCCTGAACCCCAGCTGCTGCGAAAGGCACAGGCCCCACAGTTGAGCATTTGTCCTCACCTGTGCTACATACTTGAAAATGCATTTGTTTACTTATCAAGATTAAACATGTGATAAAGACAGACCAGTCATATTTCTTATTTTCTGCAATTTTCTTGTAATAAAGATAATGGTAAAATATCAGCAACGTATTAAATCCAGTGCTCTTTAAACGCTTATGGCTATTGACTGGTGTTCATTTTAATTCTTCATGCTGGGTATGTAAGGAGATGGTCACTCCTGACCTAGAGTTACAGTAGAGTTCTTACAAGAAAATAAACTCAAAATCTAGTAGCAATAAAAAGCCAGGTGCTTATTTGGAATATTATTACTTTTACATTTCACATAGCTGCTTCATCATGTTCCTTATATTGGCCAGTGATCCCCTAAAGATATCTCTCATGCCAAGGTGCCTCAAATGCTTTTGAGGTCAGTCTGACCTTGTTGAACTGCCTGCCAGCAGTTTTTCTTGCCAAGATCGAGTTAAGCAGCATCTGGAGGTACCTCTCTCATGATTGCAAGAAGGTACTGCACAGCCTATTGTTAAGGTGAGAAATTGATAATCTATCCTGATGGGTCACTGAGCTGAAGTATCAGCTCATTTGGATATCTTTATGTGGCTCTGTGGTACTGTGTGTGCATGCACTGAGCCGTGGTTTTGTACCCCAGGATGCCCATGGTAAGAATGCACACTTATGATCCCTCCCACACACACAGGCCTGCTGCTTCCAGCAGTGGTTTCCACACATCCAAAGGGTGGAGGTGGGTGGCTCCTACTTTTAAATGAGAAAGAGCTCCCAGATCCTAGTACCTAGAGATGCTACTACAGTTCAGATTCATGGAGAGGGCTGTCTAGCAAAATTTGGGCCTCCATAGCCTGTAATTTATTCTGAATATGTGGAAGAAAAAGTTTGGAGAATGTTACTAGCTAGCTCAAATGGCAAAAGTTTTTATGCATGATATGATGCCAAAGTGAGTGGGTGACAACGGATATCCAAATACCAGCAGGAATTATTAATGTTAATATTGCCTTGAAAAGTACTTACCAAACATTTAAAATCATGTTTTCACATTCTCCACTTAACTGTGATTCCTGACAGCTGATTTCCATTCCAGATAAGTTGGCAGACAAAATGATGGGCTTCCCCAGCATTGGATGTTATTTTGTGTTGTTTGGAGATGCTTTCCTTTACTGTCTGATGGCCTCCATGGCTATGGAACCTGTATCTTTCTAGTACAGTTAATCTGTCTCACTCTGCCTGTGCTTAGTTTTCAGCTGGGAAAGATGCTGGCATGATCCTACCCAGGGCTAGATGCCTGGCTATTGGCAGTGGGTAATTGCTCAGACATTATTGGTGTTCCTGTTGTCTCCAGGTTCTCTGGGAGACATGGATGCCTATGGTCCTCAGGGTGGTTGATCACATGGGATATGTGGGGCAGACTCAGAAGTCACACCTAAACCTCATGAATCCATTGCCCTCCAAAGGACTTGCACCACCTTACATCCCCCCAAAATGTCTTTCTCTCCCACTACAACATCACAGAATGGTTTAGGTAGGAGGGGACCCTGGAGGTCACATCCTCCGGTTCCTGGCTTGGAGCAGAATTAACATCAAACTCTGACCAGGTTGCTTGACTGCCCAGTTGTATTTTGAGCATCTTCAAGAACAGAAGTTCCAGAAGCTTGCTGGGTTGCTTGTTCCAGAATTTGTTTCGTTTCTCTGTCAAGATACTTTTCTATACCAAATCTGTATCAAATTTCTCTTGCTTCAAGTTGCATCCATTTCACAACTTATCATTGGAAAAATTCAGGTCCCATGTTCTCCATATTCTCCCATGAGTTGGTTAAAGAAGGCAGTAAGATCTTCCCTTAGCCTGATCATCTTCAAACTGAAGAAATCCAACTCTTCACTGTCTTCATATATTTATTCTCCTGATTTGCCCTCCTACCCTATAATCTTGATGTTCCTCCTGTGGAATCTCCATTTGTAATGTTTTCACTGTACTGCAGAACCCAAATGTAGACACAGCACACCAGATTTGGCCTCACAAGTCCCAGAAAGAGGGGAATAAACACATCCCTCCATCTGCTGGGTGTGCTGTTCACAGGCAGCCCAGTACATACCTGCTCTTCCCAGCCCCTAGAGCCTACTGCACACTTGAGTTCAGCTGCCCCTCCACCAGTACCCACAGCTGGCCTGGCCTGTGCTGGTGCAGAGGGTTATTTCATCCCAGATGTATGGCAGTACAGTGATTTGTCAACTAGCTGAGGTACCAGAAAGGGAATGATTTGACTTTTGAGTAAAATTTGGTGTGGTTAAATTTGTGGCATATAAGGTGCTTGTAGTACCTCTCCCACCAAACATGAGGAGTCCAGTGTACTTAAAACTTTCTATTTAGTGATTTAGGATGGAATGAAAGCCTGCTGTACTAAGACAGATAATAATTAACTACAACTTGGAGAGGGTTTAAGTTCATCTGTTAAACCAGGTTCACAGTCTTTTACCAGTGAAATGAACATATGGCAGGGGGGGCGGGGAAGGCGAGCAGAAAGGAGGGATCACACGGACTACAAAGTTTCCTTTCTGCTTTTCGTGAGAACATGAAGACACAAGGTAACTTCACCTCTGCTATTCTCCATCACAGAAGAGAATAGGGCACAAAGCAGCAGTGGGGCTGCATCTCAGTGACATGATGGGCCCTCTGTGCCACCCTGGCAAGGCTCTGTCAGTGGGTGGCAGGGGACAAGTCTGTGGCCCTCCACTGCTCCAAGGCAATGATATACACTCAGGCAGGAGACATCTGTTCTTGAAAAATTAAAATAAGAGTAAACTTTAAGGTCTGAAGAGTGCTGGGATCAGTCCTGGTCCACAACTGAATGAGATGGGGTTTATGTGTGCAGATTGATGCATCACAAAAATCATGAATTGCCTGTTAAGGAGTCATTCAAATCTCCACAGCTTGGTAGGCAACATTTTTACAATGAGTTGCAAACAGACCAACTATTAGACCAGCCTGTAATTTCTCCTTAAGTTGCTGTGGGTTTATGTCTTTTATTTCTGGGTTGGGGGTTTTTTTGGTTATTGTTTGATAGTCAGTGTTTATGTTTCTGTAATTGAAATGAATGGCAGATGACTAGCTAAATTCCTTTAATAGAGTGTTCCCAGAGACACAGCATCAATAAACAGAAACATGCAGGATTATAATTATCTGTGATCTGTCTAATAGAATAATAATTTAATATGGGTGGGCACAGAGGGTCAGCTCTTTAGTTCAAATTAGCATGTCTCCATTGAATTGAATGGATCTCTAACAGACTTCAGCAGCTGAAGAACTAACTCAGTATTTTCAAGCAGATCGTGATTTCAAACAGACAGTTCACCTTAAAAACTGTTCAGCAGTGGTACACTCAGACTGCATCATGGATGAAGAAATGTCCCTCTCTGTAGAGTGATTTGCTACTTCTTTGTGTACAGCAGTCTGGAAGCATGTGTGAACTCATTATGTTGTTGAAAGAGGAATTCGACAGTGCCAGAAAGTGAATGCTAGTCTTTATCACCAGCAAGACACTAAGTGAGGTACAATTTAGTAGAAGGAATTAGTAAAATGGGACAAAATGCCCTCTCTCCCATGAATGCAAAAGTATTTTTTTCTGATTCCCAGAACCTGTGTTGATTGGATGACATGACATTAAAACTGCTGACACACTCAGAGATGGGCTCCTTGTTTACAGAGAATTGAAATTCAGATCCATATTGTCTGAGCAAGGCTGGCTGCAGACAATTTCAAATTGTTTTCCTTTCTCTGAACCATTTACCCAACAATATTTTCCCCCAAGAAGTACTGGCTTCTGCTAATTGCACAAAATATGTCTGTGCAGCAAATTCAGAAGTGTGTGATGGCTCAGGGGCTTTGTCATCTCCATGATCCATTACAATTTTTATATTTTTAATTTTTTTTTCAGAAGAGAGATCTCTAATAGATGATTACCTGGAGAGCCTGTGGGCTATGAGCTAGACTGGGCTGTGCTGAAGCCTCGGGACTCCACCTCCTGGCTATTGGGAGCTGAACAAAAAATCCATCTCTGATGTTGCTGGGGTCATGGAAGAAGCAAAGATTGAAGGCATTGCAGATAATTTGGAGAGAAACTCCTGACCTATGGCACTCACTGCAGTACTGATTTGTTCTCAGGTTATACCTGGTTATTGTACATCACAATCCTGTGTTACTCAAAGGAGACAGGCTTTAAAAGACAGCAATAATTTTATAATAATCTGAAAATAAATGAGCAGGCTTAGAAGCTTCCTAATTGTCTTTTCCCTGTAAATTATGGGAATAGAAGATATTTCTGAGTCACTATGAATTGAAGATTTCTGTGATTTAAGACTTGTTTTCTTTAGGAAGTAGCCATACAACTTGCTGCAGTGTGAAATGTGGTCATTATTCCACCATCCCAGCAAACACAATTTATTTGTGCAAGCAGAGTCTCTGAGAAACCTCTAAAGCATTGCCTAAACATGAAAAGCATGTTGTGCAATTCCTTATTATTATAATACATATGGATCTTTGTAGACCATTCGCACTCTGGATTTTGTGCACAGGACAGTAAGATGGGAGGATACCCTCTGATGACTGGCCTGTTTGCATATGGCTGCAGAACACAATTTGGATGAACAACAGCGTTGCATCACTTAGGATATGATCTTTTTGAATGAAAGTTTTGTCTTGGAGTGAGACAGAAAAACTGCTGAGGTGTTTTATGGCCAATGTACATTTTGTTTTGATGTCTGAAGATAATGATGATTTCCTGCTATCCTGTTAGAAGGCTAAAGCTTACAATGTTTTCTGTTTGCAAGCTAAGTTTATTTCAAAGAAGGCCTAAATGCTTTAAGATATGACAATTTCAGGGTAAGTACAATCTATAAAATAAGGAGCAGCTCAGAAAAGATTGATGGTAATGGGGAATGAATCCCCGATACATCCAGTTAAAAGATCTAAGGGACATCTAATTTTACCAGCAGGCAGAAAGTTCAAAACAAGCAAAGGTGATGGTTTTTGCATTCTATGAAGGTAGTCTCAAGTGTGGCCACTTGAGTCTGAATCCTGGGAATACTAAGAATTTGAATGGCTTTAAAAACATGAGTAGATAAAATTAATTGAAAAGAACCCAACAGTATCCATTCAATGAAAAGGCAGCAGCTCTTGTTCAGAAAGTCTCTGAGCTACAATGTTTTTTTGGAAT
This sequence comes from Cisticola juncidis, assembly GCA_013400215.1. Taxonomy (NCBI): domain Eukaryota; kingdom Metazoa; phylum Chordata; class Aves; order Passeriformes; family Cisticolidae; genus Cisticola; species Cisticola juncidis. The sequence goes on along the minus strand of VXBR01009563.1, from coordinate 424,941 downwards.
CAGGGACTGAACTTGGGGGAAAAAAAGTGTGTTCTTCCCTTGCATTACTATTCCTCCACTGCTGAGCACAGACAGGAACAGGATGCAGTGATCAACAAACCCATGGTCTGCCTCAGAAACACCAGTCTCGTGTTATGTTGTGCTGCATGACTGTACTGGATCTCAAAACTAAGAAGGGTGAAGACCCTTTATAACTGAGAATGACAAAGGGCTGGAGGACCTCTTCTGAGACCCATCTCTTGATGTCAATTTGGTAACAAATATCATGAAGTGGTATTTTATGCAGTAAGAAATTACAGATCTAGACTACAATGTATTCATTCTATTTATCTTCATTGAAACCCCAAGATATTTTCAAATAGTTGGTGGTAGTGGCTGATTAGAGACCTCATAGTTTCCGTAGGACTGTTTCAAATAAAGACCCCATGAGATTTACATGATTTCTGAACTGGAGTATCCATTTGTATGATCCTTTGTCCCTACACTCCAAACCAACAAGATAGAGGCATGTTGCAAATGTCAGATCAAGCTAAATCAATTTTCATTTTCTGAGGTTTGCATATATGCAATCTTGTCAAATGAAAGCCATAACAAGCTTGATACAACAAAGGACAGAGTGAGCTCCTTATGCTGTTTGTAGTGGGAGCAGCTAAAGCCTCATGCCTCCTATAAAGGCAGTATGTTTAAAGAGACTGGGAAAGATGCCCATGTTCTAGCAATTTTTTTTACTTGCCAGTGTTAAATAGAAAACAAGTTATTGCCACAGTAAGAAGTCAGACTTTAAAAATGGTAGAAACATGCATCTTGGACCTGTTATATATATACATATTTTTGGTTTTTTTTTTCATCAGCTTCTACAGGAGAAGGAAGCATATTATAATGTGATTACCCACAGAGAGGAGCTGCTGGAGTGCTAATAGCAATCTGTCCTCTTGAGCTTGAAGAGCTCTCCACAGCAGCCTGGAGACTCTTCTCACTTTAAATTTAAGCTTATTGTCTAAAACAGAAGTTATGTTGCAAAGCACCAAAAGACATTTTAATAAAATGGTCCAGACTAAATTGCTGACTACAGGACAATTCTGCAGCTTCACAATAGGAATTGTAGGGTTCCTGCTGCCTTCTTAACTGCATGATAAATTGCAAGCCTCTTGCTTCTGTGCCACAAGCTCAGAGAGCATTGCATGATGGCCATTGCTTTTCTGATTTACTTTTCTTGCTTACTGGTGTCCATATAAAAATATCTCTGTTTATGCTGAGGCTCCCTCAACTTTTCTCATTGGTTATATAGTGGAATAATCAGATTGGCAGTTAATGTAAACATATATCATGGATGTAATGTTAATTACATTTTAATTCTCTGTGTCCATTACCTCTGTCACCTCAGTTTGTGCGAGGCTATTAACCCATGGTCAAGGCTCTGGAGATCAGTTTACTCAGATGTGCATAGGGCCTAATTCTGCAACTTTATACAGACAGTAATACCAAAATCTTCTGTTCTCACACAGAGCTTGCAGATTGTTTTGCTGTGCAGTGCAGGATGACTGTTCTACTGTTGTCTTTTATGGCTGAAAGCTACCCTGGGCAGGAGTAGTACATGGAGGTTTGTTCTTACCCAAATCTCTGTGACTAGTGTCTTTCTTCATAGAGGTCCTCAGGGGCATCAGAGATGTTGGCATTCACCACTATTCAGGTAGAAGTCACTGGTGGAATTTTGTTTGTTTGAATATCTCACTGAGGACCTAAGCCAAAGTCAACTTGACAAAAAGCCTGGCACCGGCTCCAGAAGATTTTGTTCCAGCTCAGGAGTGAAGACTTTGCTCCAGACACTGTGAAACCTGAATAGGTCAGATGGGAAAACACCTCAGTAAAAAGACCAAGAGAGCAGATGTGAATATGTAACTAAAAACGTCGGGGCCTTCATGAGATCCTTTCTGTGCTAATGAGAAACTGAGTTAGCTGGTCTTCTCCTAAGCCTTGCTCTCACTGGTTTGTAGGTGTAATCTGATGGCTTCTGCTCCCCACGAACACATTTGAGCCTGAAAAGTGATTCCACCCATGCTTTGTGTCTGAAATCCACCAAATAGACAGTTTGAAATCTTTGTGCTTCAGTGGTTCAGTTAAATGTTTTTAATCAGGATGTCATACTATATCAAGGGAAAGAACCTTTGGAAGTCCAAGTGTGTTATGTCAGCTGTCACTTTTTATTAACTAAACTTGTCAAAAATGCTACCAATATTTCAGTGTTAAATGCTAACATTTAAATTTACATTTTAATGGGATGCTATTGTTTTCATTAAAGTGTGTTGTCAGTGTTCCCTATATTTGCATCTTACATTGTACTTAAACATAATATTTATGTCATGCTCAGTCTTTCCCACAATTTGCCTGTGCTGAGTGCCAAGCTGACAAGCCTGCAGTCAGTCCTGAAGTTTGCCCACCATTAACACTTTACCTGTTCTTATGTCTGCATCAGCCATTGTGCAGCATCAAACACAGACAACTGTTTAAAAAGAGATAGCTTTTGATGTAGGTTATACAAATTCTGTATGCAAAAATATCAGGTCTATCAAAAACACCTACAAGTGCTTTTACAGATATAGCTAAGATAATCACAGCATAACCTCTAAATTTTGATGCAGCCTCTGGCTCCAACTCCTGCAGTTAACACAAGTACTGTTGGGTGACTTTACTGTATGTGTACTTTGGTTAATATTTACACAGTGCTTTGAAGAGACAGACTATTGAAGTCCTAAATGGTATTCAAACCTACATGAACCTACTGCTTTAGGACAAGGATTAGAAATATATGGCACCTGAGGTAAAATAAAACCTCAGTGAACATGAATGTAGCTCAAAGCTGATGTACTAGTGTGACAGATGGGATTCTGCTCTATTGAGAAACCCAGAAACACCTTACAATTAGCTGACCATCATGAAACACTGTTGTAATGTCTAAACTGTGACATGGTTACAAGGAAAGGACATGCAATGACACTGAACAATTGAATCAAATATGCTATAAAATAACAGTCCTAAAATAGTAAATGTTGCAATGAATTATTTAAGTTGCTTATTTTAACATTTTATTTACTGAATTTTGCATTATTAAAATTACAAATCATGAACTCACATTGTGCTGTCATTGAATCTGGCCTCCCTGAGATTTGCTTTGTTCCCATTCAGTCTATCCAGTTGGTTAATATGAACTTGGTTCCTGAGTCATTACACCCTTGTGATTCATGCCACTGACTCCTTGTTGCCCATTCCCTCTCATTTGAATTTTGTTGGCTGTGCCAGGTAAGCTTTGCAAAGCTCCAGCACACCATGAATCTCTCATCATGTGTTTTCCCATGTGCAACACCTCTTGTCCTCCATGTCCCAGGGTGCTAAGCTCCTGCCTTCTTTCATTTAATTTTATCCCTGGCACTCAACTTTCTTGCAGTACTCAAATGAAAAAAAAAATTAAAGTTGCTTGGTGAAATGAAATCCCTCATGAGATGCCCAGCATATGCCAACTTTCCTGTGATTGTTTTTATACTGTATAAATTTTCATATATTTTTTGCTAAATATATAGCATGGTTTCATGTACAGGTCAATCTATGGATTCTTTAGCATGGTAACAAGTAGAGACTACTCCTGTGAAATGCCCCAAATGGACCAAGGCTTTGAGATAAAAATCCTTACAGAGAAAGGAGAAATCTGTAACTCTAAAAATGGATCACATCAAATAGAAAACTTTTTAGACAGAGTGAAAGCACAAAGGTATAGAAACAACTCTACCTATACTCTTCTGAGCTGCTGAGGAAAGCCTGGATCTGTCTGTCCCATCCAAGGAAATAACGCTGGCCCAGGTGTAGAGCAAGGTCCCGGTCTGTTCCTGTTTCTGTGTCTCTCCCCTTCCAGGTCTGCTCCAATGACCATCTACAGCCCTTCATGGAAAAGGTGATGTAATAGACACAGAAAAAAGGAGAATCACCCAACATGATTTAAAGAGACCCTGAGAAGGCAGGTCCCATGAACAACTCTTTTATCATCTTCAACATCACTTCTGTTCTTCTTTGAGGTCAGAGAACCTTGCTAAGGTTGATTCCTCCTGGGCAAAGCTGCAGCAGCACTGATAAACCCAGCAGCAGCAGCATAAAGCAGGGTCTGTCTTCTCTTGTAGCTTGGATGCTTTATATTCAAAACTACCTATTTATAACATTTCTCATATGAATGCTAAAATGTTATCTGCCATTTTTAAAACAACACTAATCTGTTCTGGTGAAATCATTTTATTTTTGAAACTACCTACCTTGTGCACGTAGTCATACTGCTGGCAATGACAGCTGAGCTTTGACTCAAGTCCCACTAGAAACAGTGTTTTGCCATTACACCTCATTTGCCTTTTTCTCTTTGAAACTTCTCCTGATAGATGAACTTCTGGATATTTTCAAAATGTCAGTTCAGCGGCAAGTTAATTTGGAGACTATCAGTGATACCTGCCTAATGTCTGAACAGGAATGCAAAGTCAACTGAATCTAAGCACAGTGCTCACTGCCCTTACTGTCCTCAGAGCAGTCTGTGTGGGAGGAGAGGCTGCCCTGCCCATCAGACAGAGTAAGGCACGTGCTGAGCTTTAATTACAGATGGATGGGGGACAAGTGACACTGTTAAACCTGCTACCCATCACTACCTGAGTCTGAGCTTCTCATCTGGCTCCAGGGAGATGCAGGCACTGCTGGCTGAGGAATGGAGTGGGAGCTGCACCCCAGCCTCCCATAGCTATTCAAAACCTGGGCTTAATCAGCTTGAGGAGAGACATGGAAGTGGGATGTGATTGCTGCCCTCAGCTACTTGCCAGGTGTTAGAGGGCAGTTAGACTCCTCACAGAGGTAAGCAGTGAAAGGAAACCTTCCCATGTTGCAGCAAGAGAAATTCAGATCCAAATCAGAATCACCGAGGATGGAAAAGCTTCTAAGATCATCTTGTCCAACCATAAACATAACACTGACAAGTTCACCACTAAACCTTGTCCTTAAGTGCCACATCTTTTAAGTACCTCCAGGGATGGTGTCTCAGTCGCTTCCCCACGGCAGCTTGTTCCAATGCTCAAATTTTGATGCTCCAGTTTGGACTGTAGAAGAGGTTGGTGACTCATGTCATAAGCGTGTTTGGGCGTCACGCCTTCCTCTCCACTGGCCCTGCAGGGAGCTGGAGGGAGCAGTTCAGCTGGAGGTGGTTGCACTGCAAACACCAGCTGTACCACAGGAGCTTCTTGTCTACCCTGCCTGGAATCACCCATCTGTTTGCCCTTTGGTCCTTTAAGATATTTTAAGAATAATTGTTTCCTTAGTAGTCACTGAACCCTTTGTAAGGACAGATAAAGTGCAATCTATGCATTCTAGCTTATTGTTATAAATGGACATGCATTTGATATCCAGCAAATGTTTTTTATATGTTTCTCCTTTTCTTAGAAGAGCTATTTCTTTTCTCTGGCTTTAGCTGTCTTTATCATTAAAAGTAAATCTAGGAGACCAGGTAATCATTCCTAGAATATTTCCATTTCAAGCTAGTGATTGTGAAGAACAACTCCTGAGGTAGTATGCGAGTTAATACTGCTGTCAATTTTTTCTTCTACAGGTTTCTCCTGTAGAATTATTTATGCCTTCTCATGAATGATTCCCTGGAACGTTAATCAAAAAAAAAAATCAGTGCCTATTTCCTTCTTTGCTCCAGCTATCAGTTCCAGAGCAGTATGTTTATGTGGAAAACCCAAGATACTTTTCTAAATATAACACCTTGCACCAAGGCTTTCCGTATCCCACAGCAATAGGAAGAGGTCTTGCAGATGCTGGCCTCTGCAACGTACTGTACTAGCTTGGCACAGTCTTATTTTGGTAGGATTCCACTCTTGATGGGATTTTTGCAAAATCTGTCAACATAGATGGATGCTCAATGCTGAATAAGCTTTGTTTACTATTTGTGCTAGAAGTGAGTCAAAGAGCTCTGTGATCACCCTCTGGCCAAAAGGCAGTGCTAGAGTATTCTGTGCAAAGAGCATTTGGAATCTTAACATTTTCAGAATCATGTAGGGGAAAAAAATTGAAATCTCACAGATACTGAAGAACATGTGAAATATAGTTTATGTGAGTGTGCCAAAGGCTTCTGTCCAAGCTGGAACAAGGGGATGCCTTCTGATCCTTTTGTTTCCAAGGCTTTTTTTTCTTTTTTTTATACAGCCCCAACCAGTCATCTACATAGAACGTAAATCCAAGAAAGTTCTCTTTATAGTATTTGGAATTAAGTACTGCACAGGTATTTTGCTAACATCTGTCTGCCTCAGTTTAGGGAATAGAAACTGATTCATCCGAGGAAGCTGCTGGCAACTGACATATAGAAAAGCTGAATCACAGCCAGCACCAGAATCATAAAAATGCACTGTTTTGTTCAAAGGGAAGAATTTTATCATTAGCCATGCCAAAACCTGCCTTCCTTGACAGAAATGGATGAGAGAGCATTACCTTATCTCAGCATCCAGTCTACCAGGTCACACACTGTTTACCTGGCAGAGTCCTAATTGCAAGATCCATGATCTTGCAGAGGTGGCAAAGCCAACCTTGTTCCTGGCTCAGGAGAAGATTCTCTGTATGTATGTATTTGAAAATGGGTTATGTGGCCAGGCAGCAGGCAGCCCTTGCAGGGAAGCCCCTCTATGATACTGCTTAGTTCTCTTCTGTGTCCCCTCCTGGGAAGGCTCTGTTGTGAAGGAGATGATATCTGGAGACAGCAGGGACCACTGATACCACGGCTGCTCACCACTCTTACATTGGTCTCCTCAGTGAAGTTGTCCTCAGATAAATGGATTGCACCTCAAAAAGCCCATCAGATGATAAATAAACCATCATGAACAGGAGAGGTGAGGCCTGCCCGAACCCTCTGTTGCTGAGGATGGGAATTTTGAAGAGCAATACTTTCAAGGAGGAGGCTGATGGAAAGTATTGCTCTCTTATCCAGTAGAACAGTCATTAGAAAAATTGCTGGAGATGGCACAGCCTAGGATTTTACAAAACGTACATTTCCTCTGAATATTTCTAGATTATTTTGAGAATTTTACTGCCTGACTCATTGCTTCTGAGGCCTTACTAAGGAACACTGCAAATACTGAAATAAGTAAAAGATAAGGAAAAGTCATGTCTCTCCTAACTTTTTGTGCTTTGTCATCTTGGAAGGTGCCTTGAGTGCTTTTTTTTTCCTCTCTGCAAGTTGTTTACACCTCCTGGGAGAGACTCTTAACAGAGGAAAAACAATTAGATGGCTCTAGGAATGTCATCAGGAAAATACTGCCTTCTCCTGACTCCATGGGAGCAAATGTGCAGCTGAACCTGATAATGTGGACAGATGCTTGTACAGTACCTTTAGAGCATGTGGTAAAAAAGGAACTATTGCAGCAATTTAATAGCCCAAACATCTATTCAAGCACAGGCATTTGGTATATATAACAGCACAGTTAAAAGCCATTTGGAACTGATAGGCAAATAGCTTAAGCTGAGAAATAAAAAAACAATGTTAATGATACAAGTAATGTCAGTCTATCCAAAGAGAACTTACTCTTTCTCATTTCAGCTGATTACATCTGCCTTTGTTACTTTATTACATCACTGATACCCAAGAATAGCAAATATTAAAGACTTTTTCAAGTCTTAAGAAAAATATGAAGACAACAGGAGCTTTAGGAACCTAATAGCTTGTGTGGTAAGGATGTGTTCTCTGCAATCCATTGAGTATTTACTTTAGCAACAAATGTTGAGGAGACAGAATTATGTGTCTTTGCTCATGTATTTAACAGGTCATTACACTGTACAGCAAAGGGAACTCAGGCTGTTTGCATATTCATTTTTAGATGTTCTGTAAGAAATAATCTAAGGATTTGAGGAAGGACTGAAGTAATTCACTGCACTTCAAATTTTTGAAAATAAGAAATTGGCATTTATATGAGAAAGCTGTTTTTAAATGCTGTTACACATATCAGTGAAGTTTAGTGTTGTAATGAATTAATATGTACTTCTGGAACCATTTTTAGAAGACACCTTAGATCCCAGGAGCTTCTGCACCATAAGAATTTCTTAATCTGCATTAAGTTTCCATTACTGCATTGCTGATTTAAGTTGATATAAAGCTGGAAATGCAATGGCTCACATCAAACACCTTCCTGACTGATCTCATTGTGTCTTGAAGATATTATAGGTGCATAAATGAAACATTCTTTATTAAATTATGCTGCCATACGTTCCATATATGCAGGTGTGAAGAGAAAGAAAATATTTTTATTAACAACTTATCCATCCACATTCTGAAGAAGCTTTAAAAAACAGAAAACCCAACCAAATCATTCTCTTTTCCCAAGAATTTCAGGGAGGTTATTGCAATAGAAGTTACATTAGGCTGTCTCATGATGCTAAAATAGCAACATTGTCCAAATATGCTACCAAATATGTGCCAGCATATATTAGAGTGGGGCAAAATACATTCCTAAATTGTTGTAGCTGAATCACTGAGCCAGAGCTGGGGTAAGGCAAGGAGGTCCTGCAGTGTACTGGGTGCCTCCTCAAAAGGTGGTACATAGGGGAAGGCCACAAGCACAGTGCAGGTCATGTCCAGCAGCTTGCAGGATAAATCCTCTTTGAAATGAATTGACCATCTCCAGATGGTTTAATTTATGTTATGAAAAACTTCCCAACCAGTTCCCAAAGGAAACTCCAGTTTTTACAGAGTTGAGAAATGATAAGTTTCTCCTCTAATCAGGAAAATAATAAACAGAAAGGACACAGTGTAAAGTGAAGGGTCAAATGCATGCTGCTCAAAAATCTCTCACCATAAAGCAGGGCCAGACTCCCTGCTGCTGTAAATTACTGACTTCCCTGTTAAAGATTTGAAACTCACTTGTTGCAAAGTACCCTGTCACATCTTTCCAAAGGATGCTGTGTGTCACTATTGTGCAGTAACTAAAGGGTTTTATGGAATAAGGAATAAATCCATAGGGTTGTGTTCCTGCAGAAGATTAACCTTTGAATGATGATTTCATAAATGAGCCATTAAGATCATGAGTGAATAGATCTGTAACATCATACAGAGAGGAACTGTGATCAGGCAATGGATCAGACAACTGCCCTGAGGACAAGTAGATACTTTACAGAAATCAAAGTAAGCACACAAAAAATTTGGCACTTTGATCCAAAAGTACACCTTGACCTCTGTCTTCCATGGTTTCTATCAGGATTATTTCAGGAAACATTAACCTATAGGTGGCATTCAAGGATAGCAAATTACTCCAATTTTGCACACAGGTATGGTGCTGCCACACTGGGTCACACAGGAATGTGCTAGTTTTTTCATTAGCTGTGAGTGCTGCAGTGTGGCTCTCAGTGGCACAGGCTGGACAGAATGAGAACTGGGCTTGCCCTGCCACGGCTCTGAGAGCAGCCAGCTGCCTTTCTCCACAAAGTCCAGGGCCACACTGCAGACCCTCCTTTTTTACTTTAGGTGCTGAATTGCTGAATGGGATGGGTAGCAGTGGGTCCTGGGCTGTGGTGTGAGCTGAGCTCCAGCCAATTCTGCCTGCCCCCGGTCAGGGGCAGCCTGAGCCATGTCCATCCTGCTGCTGGGACAAAGGTCCCAGCACACTGAGAGCTCCAGCTGCCAAACCTGGACGTTGGTGGCAGGGCTGTGCTGAGCTGGCATTGAGTGGGCAGCTCAGGGGTGCTCCTACAAAGCCAGCTCTGGCTATGCTGTTGCAGATGAATCTGGACTGCAAATAAAATCCCAAGCAAACGTTATTTCCTGTCAGAGATCAAACCTAACAACTCCCTGCCTGGAGTCTCTGTGAGGGACCACTGGGTGTCTCGTCTTCAGATCACACCTGGGGAGGATGACCAGCCTGCCAAAGGCAGAGAAAAAATAAACTGCTTGAAAAACATTAAGCAAGGAATAATAGTGTCACAAGATTGTTTCCTCCAAACATTGGTGCAGCAGAACTTGAGATTAGATGTAAATGAGGATGTACCTGGGAAGGCTCAGGGACAGGCTGGAACCTCAAGTATGTACTGAAACAGGGTGCTGGCTTGCAGATAAGAACGATCCTGTATGACTTGTTTTCTCCAGACATCCAAACACTGGCCAAAGTGACCCCACTGTGTGAACATCCACACTGCCACTATGGGATTTCCCTCCTGCCCAGTTGTTGGGTGGCATTTAGCACAACACAGAGTGCAACCATGTCATGGTGCTCAGGCTGACTTCAATAAAATGGGAGATTTGCGTCTCTTTGGAGCAGCATGGCAAGCCATCACCTTGGCCCTCAGTCCAGAACAACCCGGAAGCAGGGCATGCAGCCAGGATAAAACAGCATAGCACCATTTCTTTGCTAAGACATGAACCACATAGGAATGCCATGATGTGTACAGGAGCAACCTGTTCTCTGAAGTGCACCCATATTCTACCCATCAGCACAGGCCAGTCCTTCAGAGCAGCTTCATGTCCTTGAATCATCCTGGGATTTCATCCCCCAGTACTTTCCCTATACCACACCTCACCCTGACTGGCACCAGGGGATGCTGCTGTGCCCCTATTTCCATTCATTTCTTTGTGGCTGGAGATCCTCGTTCAGAGTAAAGATCAGACACAGCTTTTTTATCTCCTAAGCATAACTATTAAACTTCTCAAGTCTGCTGCACTCTCCTCTCATGTGGTCAGTGCAGTCAGTGGCCTTGGGCAGTCTGCAAGCACAGTGGCACTGCCCTTGTCACAGGGCAAAGCAGCCAGCTTTGCCTGCTAGTTGCTACCAGCATTGCTTGCCTTCACTAAATTCAGAGGTTTGCAAGGCATGCAATCCCCTAATTCTTCACTTAGAAGGTTTTCATAATAAATCTATGATGAATCCAAGGTAAAACCCTCTTTTGCTGTTGTGACATTCTCCTTTGCAACCCGTCCACACAAGATTTTTCTCTGCACATTCTGCAAAGCATTGTTCAGGGGTTAATTAAAGCAGTCTGTTTCTACAGCACGTTGTGTCTGTTTCTTCTTTTCATTATTAGATGTGATGACACATTTGCCTGTGAGGTTTCCCGCAGATGGCACGGAAATTTTGTGATCAAATGTTAAGAGTAAACCAACTGTCAGATCTGATCACAGCTTCCTGCATTGCTCTGCTGGTGTAGGAATACTGTTCTCACAAAGGGCCCCTTCTTTTTAAAGTGATAGGGTTTGCAGCAAGGATGAAGTCTGAGAGTAAGATGTCTAGTTCAGTATTAACAGATTCAGGGCTCTATTGAGAAGCTTTATGTTCCAACGATAGATTTGATTTGCAAACACTTTTTAAAAATCAATAATAGAAAGCAAACGTTTTTAGTGATTGTGGTTTAATTCACAGGTGATTTTCATGGTAAACTGGATAAAATACAAAACAATGTGAGTGGTGAATAATTCAAATGCTTTGAAAATCCTCACTTCACGATAATCAAGTGTAATGCAATGCACACATGCACATACACACAAAGAAGAAAAATCAGACATTTCATAGCTTAGTTTGGTTTAAAACAGAAAACTAAATCATAGGGAAGAGTTTTCTCCTAGAGATGCCCATTGTAGTGCTAATAAAAGATATATACAAGTGTAGCACTGATCAGCTCACCTCAGCCTGCTCTGAACAGATCAGACTTGTTCTGGGGACAGTAAATTTGGATCTGACATTGAAGAATCTGAGCAGGTGTTCTGGTTGATAATTCAGATGTTGACAGAACAGCATAAACTATGCAGATCAAACATTTATTTTGCTGGTTTGGCTTTTTCTGCTATTCACAAATTATCTAGGAACAGAATTTGATTTTGACAGATTTGTTCAATATTCAAAGTATTCAGAACCTGTTCTAGGTTATATCTTGTTTGCAAATGGTTTGTTTTCAGTTTGGGTGTATATTCAATGGTTTGCTGAGCATCATCCTCTGCTTCTGGTTGGAGCAGTAAAAGATTTTACAATAGAGGAAGGAGAAATCTAACTTCCTCACACCAATAGGCACCTGCATGAGCAGCAGGCTCTGCCTGAATGGTCAAGTTGTGATTTTCTTGCAGAGAACTGATGGAAGCACCTGGTATCTGTGGGCTTCTTCCCTATTTCAACCAGAACTTGGGCCACCTGGACACCTTTTCCAACTTTGATTCTTTCCCTAAATATCCCATAGGACATTTCACACTAAATCTCTTTAAAATGTCCTGTAAGTTTTGCACAATTCTTCCCCCATACAGTCCAAAATAAGTCCCACACCCCTGGGCACCCAGTCAGCCCATGGTTTGCTGGAGCTGGCTGGGGAGGGAAGGATCTCTCCTCAACCCACCTCAGTGGGTTTCACCCCAGGGACAGTGGTCTGCTTGGATGGCTTTGGAGTGACTGATTTGAGTGCTTTGGTTTTGTCCCCTTCACTGTCTGTGACCTGTTTTATCATTTGCTGAGTCTTTGGTTAGGAAATCTAACTAAAAGGTTTGGGCATCCTCAGTTTTTTCCATTGGCATTGTACAGAGAGGGGAACCCTGCTTCAGTGGGGCAAGTGGTAAATCCAGCCAGCAGTCCCAGTTTGTGAGTGGAGAGGGGAAAGCCCTCAATATAAAGCCAGGTGCCTAAAGATAATCCCAGGCTGACACTTGTACACTAATCAGATACTCTTCCATCTTCCTGGTGCTCTCAAGAGACTGATTAAATAGAGGGATCAATGGATGGCTTCACAGTAATTTCACACTCAGAGAAGATTCCTTTCACCTCCTGCTGTAATTAAAATAACTGACATTTTTCTGTATTAATAAGCTACTTTATTTCTTGGTGGGGTTTGCTGGGGCATAACGAACTCCATCATGGACTGATTTGCTAATGTATATTGTCCTTTCTAGTTCTACAGATACAGATGGTTTTGCAATGCCACGTGAAAGACCAATTTGACTAAGATATGATATTTAGTATTAGAATTTCTCATGCACATATTAAATAGCATACTTAAAGGTCATAGCAATTTAAATTGTGATCTGATGAACCTTGTGGTTTAGTGCATTATGCATTAGATTTTAAAATCAAAGACATTAAAAATATTTTTTTAATAATTTTATTCTGAATTTGTTGTTTTCTCTGCTAGTGACCTTTAGTATTTTTACCTTGAGCAGAGGCCATAAGATTTACTTTAACACCAGCTCCTAAAATCCTCTTGCCAGGGGGAATGCCCAGCACAGAGAAGAACAAGATCACAAAAAATATTTGTAAAATAATTCAGACTTGAAAATATGGTACACCAGTCTTGTGTTTCAGCAACTCAGAAATAAAGTATCTGGTTTTCAGAAAAATCAGATCACATTCCTAAGGGTCTGGTTAAACTGCTGAGTGTAAATTGCTATTGGAATTGACTGTTAAAGATCTTGGTTGAGCAGGTTAAACATCTGCTGAATCTATTACAGTTTTATTTGTACTTCTTCTGTATCTGGTACAATTAAGCCAATCAAAGTAAGTGAATCAAATCTAATTTAGTCTCTAATGGACCAAAAAAGAATGAATAAACACAGCACTATTAGAGCCAAATGATTAAACATGTCTCTGAGGTATTTTTTTTTCTATTTCAGCATAGAAGTATCATGGTCTTTATGCTGTAATTAATCACTAAGGAGTGATGTAACATAGTTTGAGCATTCATTCATTCATTTTTTCATATGGTTTCATAAAAATGCTAAACAAAACATGCGAATGTAATGAAATTAATTCCATTGGAATCAGGTACATTTATTCATATAACCATTTATGTTCTATCTAAAATCATGGTAGGATTGACACAGAGAAGCGTATTTATCAAATTGGATAAAAATTTGTTGTACCAATCTTTTTCACATTACTAGGCCTTTTAAAGACAAAATTCAGCCCATGTATAAATAGCGTCGAAGGTGCCTGTATCATGTTCAGGTTCATTAGCAGAAAAGTTAAAGTTACATAATCAGGATTCATTTGAAATTTTAAAATTATGCAAAATGGAACTGCATCTACTCTGCATTAGCTAGAAGCTGTCCACTGTAAGTCTGGAGTCCTTCCTACATCCCAGCATCAGGAAGCAAACCTCAGCTTACAGCAGTTTACTTACATTGCCACCTGGAAGCAGGATTTAACCTGAGACAAGTAACAAAAATAAGAAAACTATTTTGAGCATTAACAAACAGAGTGCACATCATGATTTAAACATATCACGTGAAAACCACCTTTTCCTTTAGAATAATTTGCTTTTTTGTGCCAATGTGATGCTTTTAGATTTTAATGCTCCAGGAGGGCCCATTTATGAAATAATTTCCTTTGGTGTCTCTGGAGACATTTTCTCACAGCAGGAGGCAGCTGCAGCCCCCATGGGGTTGCTCTGCACCCCCTTGTTTCTCATTGCACTTTTTCTGTCATCCTTGGCCAACATGTTCTTACATGAGGTTATCTTTTGGCTCTTCCACTACTGGAGAGAAAGCACAGTGTAATGTATGAATAGGCTGGAAATAACAACCATTTTGTAAATGTGAATGTGTTTTATTCCATGTGAAACATCTTTGCAAGTATCAATATTCTGCAATGACTAAGGGTTTCTACAACACCCTGAAGTTCTTTTTTGTCAGGACTTTGTTAAGGTACCTCTAGGGCAGAGTTAGAAGGGAAGTCAGAAAATACTCAGAATATTGTGTGAGAAAGCATGTTGCTCTGAAACGTGAAAGTTTACTCGGACATTTAGCCAACAACAGGAGATAAAAATAGCAGGATTTGTACTTTGAAACCAGTACTGAGGCTATCATCATTCATCAAATCACTTACTTTAAAAAGCAAATTCGCAGTGACAGTTTTCAGTCTGGGCTTGTACAGCATCTAGTGTGAAGGAGTCCTGGCCCACAGCTGAGGCTTCAGAATAACATACCCATCAGACATACTATGTTGCTATAGCAAATTTACCACTGCCTTGGCATAGACTACAGTGCATATTTTTATCAGTCAGTACCAGTCCCAAAAATATTTTTGCAAGTGGGGCCACCAAGCTGAGGGAATCATTCCCACAACCTGTGGCAATGTGTGATTCCTGCCACAAGTGGGATGTGAGCTGCACTGGTGGCCCGGGAGCTCCTGGCTGCCTTGGGGAGTGGCTCAGCCCCCAGAGGCATTTGCCCTGGCAGGGGTAGGCAGGCTGTGCTGAAAAGCACACTAGCACTAAGCCTCAACCCTTACCCTGGCCTTTGGAATGCTAACAGAGACAACAGGCCAGGGGTTGGAGTTGTGAAGCAATTTCAGCAGACCCTCTGTGCTGCATCCAAAGAGCTGGGCAGGCATCCACATCATCCGCGTGCCTCCAGACCCTCCCAAGCTAAACAACTGGGCTCCAGCATCACACAGCCTGGGATCCCTGCTTAGCTGTGCAGGGATGACAGGTTCTAAAGTCTTCTTGTAGCCATCCCTAACTGTATGAGCTGTCCAGAGCACAATCAGCTTTAAATCATGACTGACCTGTGCAATTTTGCCCTGAAATGGCATGAGAGAGCCTGGATAGTCAGTGAGAACTGAGATGGCTGGAAAAAAAAAAGCAGTGTAAATATACAGAAAGATTTAGCCTGTACTAAGTGTCAAATGTAGATGAAAGGTTTGATTTTTAACAGGCAAAAAGTGAGTGAACTCATCTCTTATGGTCAGTCCCCCATTCATGTAAACATGATATTCACACACAACCATTTTTCTTGGCTTGTTGCGCTCGTCTGGCACAACCCTGATGACAAGCAGCAGACTCCCAGGGCATTTGTACCATGCATATTTTATATCAGGAGGGACATGCACACCAGAAACCTGCTGAATAATCTGCAGATCTTTTGTGATAGTCTTTTCTTCATAATGTTTTATTTAAGGAATTGAATCAATACGCCTATTCCTTTAATACTGTCTAACCACCTGTTGCCCCCAGTGACTGCTGGGATCAATGATCCGCGGAGTCAGTTCAAAGGATGCTGCACTCCGCCTTCCTGCCCTGATGTGATTGCTGGTGCCAAAGCAATGGGTAGCAACTGGATCACCTCGAGGAAAGTCAAATCTGCACACAAGATTTTCTGAGCTGAGTGTGAGAATGGATGTTGAAGTGCAACATCTGCCTACAGATTTCTGTTTCTGTGATTTTTTACTCAGGCTTACAGCTGGGTGTTAAGTAATGCAGTTCTAAAACATATGTAATAGCAAAACAAGCTGTTTGTTTTCAAAGTGGCAGACAAATTCAAAATTACAATGAATAATTTAAATAGCATGATTAATAATTACTTCCTCTTAAAGATATAAAGAGAATGGCTTTGATAGGAGAATTTAATGCACTGTACCTAGCAAACATAATTTTTGAAAACCACTTAAAAATACTCAAACTAATCACCTGGAAAATAACTGTGCCAAATGAAAGGGTCAGGAATCTCCTGGGACTGTGGATCAGAACTTTCAGCAGGCTAGCTTTAATTAGCAGCAAGACAGTGAGAAAACATCTTTCCAGAGTCATCATGCCAAAGCTAAAATTCAAAATAACTACCCCTGAGAACATGGTGCAGATATGGAAAGGAGCTTAATCACCCACAAATGAACAAAAGGGAAGGTTGAAAGACAGAGAAAGCCTAGAGCTCTACCTGGAGAGGGGCTAGAAATGGGCTGCAAAGGGAAAACTGCAAACATAGCTTTGATGTGAGACATGATCAGAAGTAAGAGAGGGAGTAGCAAACAAAATAAAAGAAGCTTCAGTGAGAGGTCAGAAACAGGGATATAGAGGTACTAGATGTTTATAGCATTTGCTTTCCATGAAGATAGCTGGGGTTTATTTCTCGATCACCATATAATTTCTTTTATGCTCTGTGATTGTATGGCAACTGTTTAATACTATTTAATGCATGTTTTTAGTCATGTGTTTGGGCAAGGCTTGAAGTAAGGCCCTCTGTCTTAGTTGAATACTATCTTTTCAGATTTACAACATCATGCTTTCTCCTACTGTCACTCCTTCTGACCCTAAAATCGTTCCCACTGTTTTTGCACAGTAGGGAACGTGTAGCAGGCAGGAGGCTCATCCCAGTGTGCCACACAGATCTGTCTGCTGGGAAATGAGCTTGATCCTCCTCCTGCTGGAAAAGACTCGGATCTGAACACCAGAGTAGCTGATAAAATTATATTGCCACTGACTATGTTTTTTAAAGAAACAAAGGGAGCTGGTCGTCTGTGCCCAAAGGAATGATTTAAGTGACAGAGTGTTGGTCTGTGAATCTCACATATGTTTTTCGAGTCTGGGGCCAGAGAAGGAACAGATGTCTAAGTCTGGAAGAAACACTCTTCCCTTTTTAGCACTTCCTATTGACTATTATAAGGTGTCCCCTCATTCAGTAGTGATTTCCATTCCTCCATATCTAGTTCTCCCTGTGACTAATGTAGATACCTAAGCTGGCACTGGGTTCAATGGAGGCGTGGTGCTCCTGAAGCAGTGCTCTCTGGTGAGCACCTCCACAAGGCTGCCAGCCTACAGTCGTAGTGAGCAATGGGCGCAGGAGCTGCCAGGTTCAACTCCAGTCTTTTCATCTCAGCTCTATATAAGTGTGCTTCAGAGAGCAAGGTTGGTATGGAAACTGCCACTCACAGAGGAAAAGCACTTTGTTCTGCAAGATCCCGCAGGAAGAAGATGTGCCAGGAAGTGAATGATTTTTTTTTGTTTGTGGTAATGGCATCTCCAGAGTTGGTCTTACTCTGTCAGTAGATATTGCTATACAAATTAGCCTTTGTATAAAATAAAGACCTGTTGGAACCATTCAGCTAGGTCAAGAGTGCATAGATTGTGAAGTACTTAGTACTTTTGTTTCACCTTCATGAAAGCTTTGCATTTTTAAAAATCTCTTCTTCTTTACAAGCAGCTGTATTTACTGCTAGCTCCTTTAGCAGAAACAGTGCAATCAGGAGGACATGATGGCCAAATTGGCAACATCAATGGTCACTGTCTTGGTGAGGCATCATAGTATCTGCTACGACTGAAGGAGACTTTCAAAACTGAGAAGGGCATATTTTCTTTAGGCTACATAGGATTTACAGTCATTTTGAAGTTACTTTGGGTTCTGTTTTGATCTGTTTTAAACCAAAAAATACTAGTCATCCATTCTCATTCTATAGAACTAAAACACTCATCAAAACCCACTTCGGGTTTAAGTGCATGGCACTGTCTTTGCCATGCAACCTGTGGGCTGGTTTCCCTGCTGGCTGCAGAGAACTGCTCACAGGATTTTGGTTCCCCAGCAGAACCAAAGCGTGAAGATGGGACTGTCTCATCCCAACTCCACCTTGGAAACCTGCACAAAGAGTTGAGGAGGTCACATATAGCATGACTCCAGATGGTTACTTGAACACAGAGGCTGCCATAGAAGCCCCTGTTCCCCAGAGATGGCACTGCCAGCCCCTGTTGCCAGCACAGAGCCCCCTGAGCTGCAGGCTGTGCCAGCCCTACTCCCCCTATCCCCCAGACCCCCGGCGCCCTCCGATTGTCCCAACTAACCCAGGGCTCATGTGGACACCATACCTTACCCAACCCACACAGCTGGCTGTTCGAATGTCTGCTCCCAGAGCAGATCCCTCTGTGGGACCCTGTCCTCCCACATAATTCCTACTGCCAGCCACTGTCCCTCATATCATCTTTCAGCCCTCTGTCCTGTGCATTGATGCTCCAAAGATGAGTTTTCATAATTAGTTTCGGTTTTGAATAAGATCCATTCTGTGACGACGTTTGTTTGTGACTTTATTATAGGAATACAACATTTTATTTTGAAGAGAGGTAATCGTATGATGAAGTGCAGAGTGTTGCCAATTTTCTCCTCTGTGGCTCATCTACAAAAGTATTTGGGTGGATATAAGTGAAGGTAGATCAGAAACTTCTTCACACTGTGCCAGAGAATATAAAACTGCAAGGCAGCTGACAAAAGGTGGTAATGAGACAGGAAGAGAACCATGTTGTTGCAGAGGTATAAAAACCTAATGCCATAAAGAGAACATTGCTGAAAAATTTAAGTTATGAGCACATATTCAAAGAGTGCTTTAGAAAGGCAGAAAAATTATATTCATGTAAAAGAGGCAAATCCTGTGGTTGTGGAATTTCAAGAAGCTTCCAGACAACAGGACTTTTTATTTGCCTCAGCATGTGGTCAGGCTGGGTTAGCACATCACTTATCACAGCCAGGTTAGCCCATCACTTTTCACACAAACTCCTAGCTACCAATCCATTATATTTTTTCTATGCATCTAAGATTCAAGCTGCCTCTTAGAGTAATGTCTAAAACTACTGATTGCAAATACCTTAGTGAGTAATTGCAGTCTGAATATTAGTGTTATAGACAGCATGATTTAAAATACCCTTTTTGATGGTACGGTGTGGATAAATTTGGATTACATATGTCTCCTTATGTAAAAGAGATTTTCTTCTTTCGGTAACACATTGTCTGCTGCATTTGCCTAGCACCCCCTACCATATGCTCTTTAAAACAAGCTGTTGCATTTCAAGAATTGTCCCTAGTAATTAACAGGAAAAATATTGTATTTTTTTTTTCTGAATTTTCTGAATAAACTAGAAGACCTTACATCAATTAAGACTTATTTTCCCCTCTGGCTACTTGCTCCTGTAAGCCATAAAATCACTTTTTCTGTTCAGTTCCTCGCCTCCTGCTGTCAGTTCAGTTTTTGGCACCACTGCTCCAAGTAAATATAAAACAAGCTTTTCCCAATCATAGTTTTGTATCCCTTTTCTACTTCGTCTCTGAGCTTCTTGAAATCCTTAAAATTAATTTGCTCTGAGATCTTCTTTTTATCTCTGTTTTGCTCTCTTCATTCTCATGCGTAGGTTTTTCCTCTCTTGCTTCCAGAAACCTATGTCTGAACTAGTCTCACAGCTGCTATTTGCATCCCCTTGAACCTCTTTCTTTTTTCTAGACCAAAAATTAGCTTTCTTGTTTAATTCCAGAAAGATTATGCCTCTGTGGCTTTCTGTTCTTCCAATTAATCTCCCTAGCACTTGATCAATCAATACCCTGGGCTGTATGGGCTCCCTGTTCCCTGTTTCCCTCTCAGTCACCGTAACACAAAATCTCAAATCCTTTTCCTTTCTTTCCAGTGCATCAATTCTGGCCCATGAAATTTGCTTTTGATTCCTATTGGTATATTATATAATACACGTTTGTGTATTATTTGTGTATTGTCTATTACAGTAAATCTCAGAGCGCCTCAACTCTGATTTGCCTTCTTCTTACAGTTTCTCTCCTTTATGGTCTGTCTAATACCCCCTAGATTCTGTAAAGCTTTCTTAAATCCACAGCTGGCAGCTGAGAGAGTTCTTCATCACCGTCTAGTTCTCTCCTTCGTGTGACAATTGCAGGCTTGTTTGGCATTTAGCCATCCAACACTTAGAAAACAAGACAATTGTCTTAAGAGAAGAATATCTTTAATCTCTTGATGCCCAGAGTCCTCTTCTTTAAAGTTACCCACTGACGTTGTATTCCATTGGTTTTAAATAATTTTCCATCACTGTCATAGAAACAGATTTCATATAAATTTATGGCAAAGTTCCCAATAAAATGAGGATCATCTGCAACCAGAATTTTGCCTAGGTTTTGTTAATTTGTGGGTTGTTTTCCTTTTTTTCTTCTTCTTTTTTTTTTTTTTGAATGGGGAGTGGAAGTGAAAAAGTCACTTGAATGGACATCTTCTTTGGCAAAGAAGACTTTTTCAGGAATATTGAAGAATCAAGAGCTCCAAAATTAGGCCCTCTTGACTGTGTGTGTAAAAGAAATCTTGAGTTAATTGCTGTCTTAAGCAATAAAGCTGTTGAGATGTATTACAAGCTGTGCTTAATTCCAGTATTAGGTATTTTAATTTCTTATAAAAGTGTATTGATTACTTTGGATTGGTCTTCAATTAGGAAAATGATCAAGTTTTTCTAGAAAGTGAATTGGAAAAAAGGTGTTCTGAGAACTGGTTCCTTGTTACTTGCTTATCTGGGTTTCACAGGGTGTGACCTGAGTCTGAGGATGTCCACTGACCAGTGCAGAAGGCTGAATGCTGTGGAAAACAGAAATAGTATCTGAGGAATACTCAGAAGAGATTGCTGGGGTTTTGACTAGCATGTGTCTTGCATACCTTAAGCAAAACCGAGCCAGAGATAGTCTTCTATAGATATTTTGATATTTTAGAAATAGTAGTGGTTTCCTCTGTTGACAGTGAGAGTTTCATGCTCTTATTTCAAGAAAGCTTTCTCTTATTTCTTTTACGCTGGACAACTAGTTGGCATGTCCCTCACACCTAAACAATTATCTTTCAAGGTATTTCAAGTGTATTTCCTCTTGAAAGATTTCTACCTTTCACAAAGCCTCCTTTGAGAAGGTGGGAAAATCCTGATTTTCTTTAGATCGAATCACCGTTTAATTTTGGCGTGCAGGGACTTTGTTCAATTTACAAAGACCATCAAGTATCTGGATCAAATACAGCAGCAGTAAACTCTGCCTCACAGGGAAAAGTTAATCCAACACTTTGATGTATCAAGTGATGATTTAACTCCTCTTGGGAATCCTAGGTGATGGATTTGCTCCTTCTAAAACAGCAGCTGTTTCAGTTATGTGTTACCAATTAGGAAATCATTTTCCCGTATTTTGAGCCCGTAGAACATATGGTATGTTGAGGTCCCCATAATCACATTCATATGCACCCTCCCCACTGATTACTCCCTAGGGAACCTAAAGCTCTGCTAAATCAGTGTGTAGTCCCTGAAATAGACCCATACATATCCCAGTCATCACTACTATAGGAGTAAATCCCCAGTGGCACAGCCCCCACCTACCTCTCCAAAATTTCCTTCCTCTGGTGAGATGGCTATAGACATACAGAAGCTTAAAAAGTTCAATGATATTTAATTTTATAACGAACATTTATTTCACAGCCTGTGCACGGTTTTTTATTCTTTGAGTTTTCCTATTCTAGACTGCAAATAAGAGGATTTTTCCTTGAACTTTGTTGCTAGGGAATACTTCTAGTGTATATCACATTGCGCATTGAGGTTGTGGTGAAGATGTTTGCATTTCCAAGCCACACCTCTGGTCTGAAGTGGAAATGTGTTATGGTTGTCTTGAACAATGGCATCCTGAGTGGCTTCGAGACAAACTGCCAGACAACAGTGGCATGGCACCACAGTATTGTAAAACCAGAGTGGCAGGAAGAGCTGAGCCAAACACTGTGGAGAAGTGTGAGAGTCTTGGAGAGACTTGCTGTGTCTAAGCCAGGAGAAGAGGTTTCTGCTGCTCTGTGGGGAAAAGCAGTAGGTACACTCTTGTTACTCGTTGCCCATAAAATGAAAGCTGCTGGTTGGAGAGGAGGAGCTTGTCTTATCCACGGGCTCGGGAGAGCCTTGAGACCAGCTGGTGGAGAATCTGCAACCTGCCAGCACCTGAGTGAGCTCTGCCCACAGACGCCTCACAAACCCATCTTGCTCACAGACAGATATTTTGCCACCTGACTCAAAACAAATCTCTGCTCAGAGCACGCTTTTTAACAGCCAGCTTTCATCACTGCTTCCTTCTCCCTTCCTTGCAGCCTGGAGAAGGATGGTGGTCTGGGCGATTTCCAGAGGAGTAAATGTTAGCAGTGCTGGGAGCAGCTTTCCTGCATTCGGATGTGATGGTAATGAAACAAAACCAGTGCTGCCAACTATCACATCTTTCTCATGTCTCCTGTAACACACAGTGTTCTCTAAAGCTTTGGTTCAGAATATCATCACAAGAAAAATCTCTTATCTTTAATTCTATTGCATATAACTGCTTAGAATTACATGGGGAATGTAGGTTTCAAATAAAATTTAAAACATCTAAAAAGCTCGGTGTGTGTTGACGTTCATTTGGTTTGTGTCCTTTGATACAGTAATGAAATTAATGGCATTTATAGGTAATCATAGCAACTATCAATGGAGCAAAGTATATAAGAAGTAAAGACTAATGCAATTTTTGTGAATAATGTTGCTGAGTATGGCTCCTTATTCTATCATTTAAACTCTAGGTAAATCAAATTTTAGTCTTTTAAATTATTTTAAATAATACTTTTAAGCTTAGTTTTAAATAAAGTAAGTTTTCAACATTCTTTTAAATCATGTTCAAGCCCCGGTACTTTATAAAGCACTGATACATGCATATACCCTGCGGAGTACTGGGATGCCAAAGAAGGCCAGTGATGAAAACAAGTAACATCACACTCTGAGAGGGGAGCTGTAACAAAAACCAGGTATTGTCTATCTCATGTACCATCAGTGTGGAAGTGAGACATTATCACTATTCTCAGCTAGTTACAGGGAATTTACTTCTTCCAAATTCAGCCACAAAATACATAATTCTAATTCTGCCTGCGAATATGTGGTTACGAGAAGAATATATCAATCATTCAACATAGGAAAGATCAGCAGGAAAGATGCATTAGCAATAGCTTTTTACTGTGGAATTAAGATACAGGACTCTCAAGGAAGCAGTGGTACAATAAATACATAGGTGAAGCAGGGAGACCTTCCTATTGTANAAGGAAAAGTTCTAAAAAGTGAAATATTTGCCAAAAGAAACCATATGCACTATCAGTTCACTGCAGTGTGAACCACAGGGCTGTACCAGATGGAAACTCCTGTCTCTGTGTATCTATTGAAGGATGACTTAATGAATTTCTTGCCTGTTCTACATTGTCTAAACATTTATAAATTACATTTAAACCTGGGATGTAATAGGAACATGTGGGAGTTCATGTCTTTGACAGAAACACTACTGGCCACATCCTGGCGTACAAAATGTCACACACACAAACATTTGATGCTGTTCCTCCCACATATCATTTGTACCTTAAACACACTGTTTTTTAAAGGTACAACTAATAACACAGGGTTACACTGTCCTAGCTCTGTCTGGCACAACCTCTCTCTTTCCTTAAGCTTGGAATAAAATTCTGAAACCTAGCAATATCTTTACTATATGTACATTTCATTGGGGCACCAACCGATTGCTGCATTACAAATTACTATTAATAAATCATTGCAAAAATTCAGAGATCTTAATTGCAGCAGAATAATGGATCTACTCTAGAGAGAATGCACAAGGGGTAAAATCATCCTGCAGGATTTGCAACTGTTTGTCTTTAATATTAATAGATTAATTAGCGAGTGCATTTGAGACATGATTGCCTGGAAAAATTTTCTTCCCAAACTGATGCAATGAACCCAACAGGATGCAACTTTGGTTGTCAAGGGTTACTCTGTAACCAGATCTCTGAAAAAATTTACTTTTATAATAACTTACAAAATATTGGCATCATCATTACATGTTCAAATGTGATTAAGAGTTCAGTGAGTGTGATATTTTAAAATGCTTAAAATTTATAATAATGTGAATGCTCTTGAAATAAATCTTATCTTTTCCTAAGGTAAATTTCCTTTGGTCTTTCAAGACCCACACATTCTCTCACAAGACATACAAGCCCTGGGGACTGTTTTTAAATGTTTTTTGTTAGTGGTTCGAATAGCCACAATCTGAGTAGAAATTTAACTGCAACAACTGTCTATGGAGAATGCCTGGATGAAAAAGAACACAACAAAGGCAACAGCAAAAACCGTGGCTCTGAAATGCACAGTGGTACAGCACTGAATCAGTGCAGCTGGGAATGTGAGCTTCTGTTCAGACTAATTGGTGATGCATTATCAGTGTTGGAGTGACGTGTTTGAAAATAGCTGCCCGTGATTGCAAAACACAGCACTGGCACAGCACTGGCACAGTCTACCAGTGGTGACACTGCTACAAGAGCTATTGCAAACCTAGGGAGAGCAGCATCCTTGGCTAATCCGTGGCAGAATATGTAATCCCACTTTGGAGTTACAGGGAGGGCATCGTGTCTGGACTGATAAGTTATGAGCCTAAAATCTTTGATTTCTGACAGTTTCTTCCTGCAACAAGTGAAGTAATAACACAGTAGTAAATTATTGTCTGGAGAAGAGCAACGAGTTTAACTCATGGCAAAAGAATCCCAGGTGAAACAGTAGGTTAAATTCCATAATGACAGTGACCCAATAGGACAGCAGGGCACAGGGGCTGCAGGCAGAGCATCTCGGAGATGCAGAGCTCTGAGCCCAGTTGCTGCAAATGGCAAAGGCAGAGCTTATTCTGCAGTGATGGAGAAGGAGAAAAGCAGATCATATGTCTACACTGTTCCTAGTCTTATTTTTCCATATCCATTATTTTCTTGTTCTGTGCTCTGTGTTTCATTGCCATTTTGCATGTTCATCTCATCTATATGCTGCACTTAAACTTAAGCAGCATCCTATGTCTATATTGTTATTTGGTCGAGTAACATGGATTGGATTATACGACAGGGCTGCAGTATTTGATCTTGAAAAATGAAAGTACAAAAGCACAGCACTACACTGACATGAATGTCTTTGCAGATCGAAATTCTTAGCCTCTAGCCCCAAAGAACTTCTCTCTTCCTTTTCAGAAACTGTCAGAGCTCTCACAGCTTCTAGTTAATTAATAATACGGGGTTACATATAGTCAGAAAAAAGGTATCAGGACTTGAATCCAACATGATGCAAGCTTGTCTTCGAAATATTCCTAAAAGGCATCATGTGAAGCCATGATACTTGAATAGCAAAACACCTAGACAGACTCTATAGCAACAGGCAGCTGATGCTCTGCCTTCCCCAGCTATTAAAGCTCCTGTTTTGCTAACAAAGTGTCTGCTAGCCTCACTCTCCAGACAAGATTTTCTTAAAAATGAAACTAGCTTAAGTGAAAGTGGAAATGCCTATGCATATGTTTCCACAGCAATTAGAAGATTTTGCCTCTGATCTTCAAATCAAATTTCTAATTAACTTTAATTAACTTAAGGGCATCTAGAAAAGATGAGAGGGAATAAAGTAACAAGACAAGCATAGCATCTGTGTTCTCAGAAAGAACAATCATATTGCCTTCATGATTTCAGGAACTACTTGCAGAAGTCTGCAAGTGGAGAGAAAGTAGCTCTTGATTTCAAGCCATTTGCACTCAGCAATGGGTTTTCCTGTGAAAGTGTTTGGGCCTGGGATACTGAGTTCTTGAGTTCATTTGAAATAAGTGGATCTAGAGTTGTTGCAGATCTTTGTTCATCTCTGTGTAAACTTTGTGGCTTACAGTGGCCTCACAGCTACAGAAAATAGGAAATACTACTTCAGTTACAGACACCCTCTGGCTTTAGACAGACATAACTAGCAAGATTCTGTGCCCACTCTACCTTAGAAACTCAGTATTTTTTCCTATGGCTTTCCTATGTGCTATGAAGATAAAATCTGATGGTACAGTTTTGACAGGCTCAGCAGCAGATAGATACTCTGGCTGCAAAAAAGACACCCTTTCATTGCAGGACAAAACAAGAAACACTCCAAACCCTGAAGAACAGTAAAATGACCCAGCCTGAAATAATCATTTACTAACATAGAGGGTGCTAAACAAGAGAGTGGGAAATGAAGGCTGAAATACTCCATTTACTTCAGGTAGAGCAGGGAAGAGAATCGTGGTTTCTATGCCCTGGATGGCAAATTCTGGGGAGAAAATATTCCTTTCCAGTTCAAAATTCTATCTAAACCCTGAAAGATCTTTTTCAGTGAAACTATGCTTTCCCTCTGAGTGCTTTTTTTTGACAAATGCAAGTTTTCAGACAAAATTGTGCAACTGAAACATTCCAGTCAGTTGTAGCACTCAGCTGGTGTGCAACAGAGCCCACCTACACAGATCCTTGGAAAGGAGCCCAGGAGGGGAGTCCCACCACCAGCAGAGTTCACTCCAATTCCTCTGTGCTCTGGGACCTCTTTGCTTTCTCACTTGTGTTATTTCATTGAAAGTAATGCCAAAACCAAAGCAAAAATATCTAACACAGCAAAACAGGAGGAAAGTCAGGATCAGAGATGCTGTGTCAAGTGTGTGCCTTGTCCTAACAGAGCAAAATAGATAGTTCAAAGACACAAAATAGCCAGGCTATTTTATATAATCTACTGGATTTTTGTTAGGTAACCATTAAAGGAGGATTAGAGAGTAATCTTCCACCTCTTTCAAAGGGATTCTGAGCCATGAATGTGTTATAGTCCCTCTAATATCACACTTGAGTGAGAGTTTATCACCATTTAAGAGGTACACTAATAGGATGCTGAAAATGAAATCTCAGCTTTTTCATTGTGTAGTGCGCTCCTCCATGTATTTATCCAAAAGCTGACTACTAAAGCTGTCATGAGCCTCCAACTCTCTTGGGCACAACTATGACGAGTGCATAGCATAAGTGTCTGGATTGATGCAGTGAAAAGCTAACAAACTGCTCAGGTAAAATCAATCCTGAAATCATAGCATGGTAAGTCATGGCAATGGGCAAGTCAGCTTCTAATATCCACTATAACAAAAACAATGCTTTTTCTTTACCTTGCCACCTACTGACATTAGTCTCTAGACTGTAATTTCTGTTTGTCATGGATCCACTTTTTCTTTTTGTTTGTACAATGCCTAGGACAGGGATGTCTAAATTGTAATGTGCCCACCTAGTTAGGCAAGATTGCTACCACAAGATTGATAACAGTTATAAAGTCAGTCTTTCCAAGAAGGAGGATTACAACAGTTAGCAAGCTGCATGAAGAGTATAAAGAAATTGCACCTGCTGTTCCTAGATCGTGTAAAATGTCTAAATGGTCATTATTTTCTTATTTAACATACATGTAATGTTACATATGTAATAATTTTCCAAATCATTCCAAAATCAGTGAGAGCCTATATTAATTTCACTTATGATCATAGTGCTAGCAGCAGGGCTTCTTAATCATTTGAATATGCAATTAGGGAAATGGCATGCAATTACAAACTGGCAATGCGTGGGATAAAACACGTCTTTGCCCTGAAGGGACTGATTTAAGCTTCCTTAAAGCAACATCTTTCAAGGCTGGCCAAGACTTTCTTTTTCCATTTCTCTTTTTTTTTTCTAGCTAATATAAATGCACACCAAGCCATACGGATAGCATAAGCCTTTTCAAATATCTGGTGTGCTCTTCCTGAACAGCTGAGAACAAGAAATTGGGAAAAGTCAAATTGTGATGCTACTCCTTTGCTTTCCAAGGATCCCAGCCCAGGGTTTGGATCTGCAGTTAAAGCTCTTACAAGGGCAGGGTGGAGCAAAAGGCTAGAGTTCAGGTTTGGGTCTCACTCAACTCCACTATTATGCTTTCATTAACTCCCAAATTTACACAAATATTTTAAAAATCCTTGAAGTCTCTGCCAACCAATAATAATGAATGTCGGTATTTTGATACATGAAGCAGCTGGTATCTCCTACTAATATTTCAATTAGCAATATGAATGCTAGTTATAAATATTTCTGTGCACTTTGGAAATCTGCAGTTGGGAGGCTTGGCTGGAGAAGAATTGGAATTGCTGGTATTTTGTGACATAGTCTGAATACCTCTTGAAGCAGCAGGTGGGCAGGATGCTATGTAGACACTACTTAGGCATGTGTTCTGTATTGCAAACAAGATCCCAGCACTGGCTGTAGATAAGATTTGGTATTGATTCCCATTTTAGCCTGTCTTTTGCTTGCTTATAACTTTGCAAAGCCTCAGGTGCTATGTCTATGAATTCCTACTTGGAGAATAAATTTGTTTTCGGAGAGTTCAGCCAAAAACAGTTTCAGGAAAAGCTGGTGCTCTCACACTAGTTAATGCATTTGAGGGGCTGAAAACTTCTAGTGATCCAAGCAGGAGCATTGTGGTGGTGTATTAATTTAGTTTATAATATTTCTTGTTTTATTGTACTATTCAGTTTTATGTACCCTACCCCCCTAATTATTATTCAGACACCCTTGTTATGTAACTTTCAGTTATTTGTCAATCCCCCTTCACGCCTTTGGGAATCCCCTCCTACCTATCACCTGTTGGTCTTTACCCTGTTTCCCACCCCTGTGATTTCCCTGGGGACTCATGCTATTGGTTATTTGCTTGTAAGCCTCTCCCTTCCCTGGCTCGGTATAAAACCCCACGAGGCAGGGTCTCCGGTGGCCAGTTGAGGGCTGAGGTGGTTGCTCAATAAACCCCTCTTTGTTTCTCACAACTGGCTCCCTCTTTCATTTTCCTCCGTCCTGTCAATGCTACATCAGTCTCAAAGACTCTGACAGGAATCAAGAACCCACCAGGAGACAGCCCTGTCTGCGTGGCTCACAGGCTGTCCCTCGTCGCTGTCACCCGTGCCTGAGCTACCGGGTGGTCAGAGACCCAGAGGTCTTAGAGCACGGCATCAGAGCATGAGGGAGCCAAAAAGCTCTGTTCATGTGTGTCAAACTCGTGCCCAAATTAAAACTTGAAAATTCACTTGGTGTAGAATCAGCTGCGGTTGAGCCAAACTTAGTTTTTAAATGACCTTACAATTTCCTAATATGCAAACTCTGCCATGTGTGAGTATACTGTGAGCCTGCAGGTAGCAGAAAACCGAGATGAAGGGAAGAGGTGAAGGGACAAAAATGGAACTGAACTTGGAAAGGGAACTGATGAGGTATGACCCAGATCCTAAACAGATCCAGAGTCAGCAGGTGTAAGACTGAACTCCAGGGCAGAAACCAGCCTGGGAAAGAGCCTGAAACTGGAGTTGTCTGGAGGAAGAGACCAAAGTGGTCACACTACCTGGGAAGCTTCACCTTTGTCTTTGCCATCGTGCATGCCATGAGTTGAATACACAGCATGTGGGTCTTTGGCCAACCCAGGAAAGTAATGGCTTCTTACTGACATGGCTTTCTTGTTTGGATTTTCTTTTTTCTTTTAGCTAGAGAGCTGTGGAGCTATTTCACTTTTCTTAAAAATAGAATTGGAAGAAGAGATTACTCTTGATGTGACCATGCTCTTCCCAGTAATTCCCATCTCTGATGGGGAATGCTGCTCCCTGTTCCTGTGCTCCCTGTTCCTGTGCTTCCTTTCCCCTCTGCTAGATTTGCAGTCTGGCCATGTAAAGGAGCATGTGGCTTTTTATATCCTGAAAACTAATGCAGAGGTGTTAGAAATACTGTCATAATTGTTTGAAGAAAACTGCTAGCCTTTCCAGAAGCAGAGGGAAACAGCAGGAGGGTTCTTTTAATGTAAGTTTAATTATAATGGCCAAGTAGCTCAGCACCATCAGACCATAAGTTACAGCTTCTTGTTTATGATACACCTGCCAGGAGGAATTTCAGATTATTTAAGATATGTGTCTAATAACTGGTGTCAGTCCCTAAAGGCACAGACCTTCTGCTCCATATCCATTTCCACTTTAACTTGATCATTTTTTATTGAACTATGAAAACACATAGCAAAAAATCCTCTAAAATTAACAACTCATACAATGAAGTAAGATTAATGAAATTCTTTATAAAACAGTTTAATCAGTGACAAGGCTAAATGCTGCAGTTCACAAGTTCTGAACTTGGAAATTCACAAAATAAATCATTTCTGTTTACTCATGCTGAGTTTATGCAACTCAGATGGTAACAGTAACCTTCAATGGACGTGCAAAGATTCAAGGAAGAAAAAAGACAACATATGGTACTGTATGTAATTCTTCAGGCAGTGTTCACTAACTTTTTTTTTCCCTTTTGTCATTAAATAATCTACTTTTGCATGCCCATTTGCGAATGCATCAACAATGTTCAGTTTAGTATGTGACACAATGTTTTTTCATGCCCATGAGAAGCATGTCTAAAATTTTCAAGGCTAGTTTTAGCACAGCTATAATAGCTTGAATGGAGTCTCAAAATATTTTATATCTAGATGCCGGTTTTGGTTTTTTTCCCACTCTGCTTTTTCACTGGCTATCAAGACTATTGTGGAAACACCTCCCAGGCATGTTATTGTAGAATGTCTGGTGGGTGTGCAACAGTCTTCAGCTGTGACTGTTGTTGTAGAAGTGCTGGGCAGCAGTTTTGGACTGTATTATTGACTGTGTGCCAGCCTTCAAATCTGGTACTAAACTGAGATGCTTGTTGTCAGTGGTATTACTCTCTTGAATATCACTTGCAGGATTAGGTATTACTTACACGGAGTTACACAAATGGTACAGTTGTGGAAAAGCTGAGGGTAAGTGCTCTGGAACTACACTGAGATCCTGTGGTGGGTTTTGCTTAATTTTTAACACTATTCTACATCACGAGTAACATCATCTACCAAGATGTCAATGGTAAATCACAGCCAGAAACAGGATCAGGCAAAAATATCCTAAACAAATGAGTTTTATAGTATTTTAATTCCAGTTCTGAGTAAGAAAAAAAAGAAGCTGGAATTGGATGATTCCTCCCACAGACCTTTTCTGGCAACTCTGTCTCTCCTGGAGATCACAGTACACAAAAAAACCCTGGGTAGAGTTGTAAACTTGTTGCTTTTCCCCACTTTTCACCAGAACTTGCTAGGTTCTCTGATTCCGTTTCCTCAGGTTCAAATGAAAGTGAGGTCTTCAAATATAGAAATAAAATTCCACTTATGAACAAAAAGTATCCTTCTTCAGTAGTCAGATGGAGCTATAAAGTCTCCTGAACTATGAGAAAATATTTACCAAACTTCAAGTCTTTTCTCTCCAGTTTTGCTCTGCCAAACAACTCTGATGTCCACATCCACATGAGCTCTCTTGAAATCTGCTTTTCTTGTCCAGATATACATCCTTGAACACTTATATATAATAAGAAGAATAAAATAATCTGGGTTTTTATTCTCTTGCTGTTATTTAGGCACTGCAATAATAGAATTTTTTTATCAAAGTGAGATATTCCTGGGATAATGTATTTAAACACAAATTAAAACACTAAATTCATTTTTGAACACCTATCTAGGATACGTAATTTCTAGGACAGCAAAAGTAAAATAAAGCAGGTTTGACCCTTCCTGGATATCAAACCAGTACTTTATTCGGATGTCTAAAAACTTGAAAAGGATCCTAACTTCAAATGCATCCAGCTGGTAGTGCTGGCCCCACATTTTTCTCCTGAAGTTACGGAGATGTGGAAGCTCAAATGGGGATACTCAGAGGATGGGAAAGTGAAATGCCCATTTTTCTGTCATTCTGGTGATGCTGTCATTGTCTTTCCTTGTCTTTTGATATCATGATTATATATATCACAAATACATTTTGTGTCTGTTTCCCAGCAAATGGGACTCCTAATATCAGCAGGAAGCCCTGGGGCCACGAGGCCATAAGCTCAGCTGCCACTGGCCCTGTGGGAGGGAAGAAGCCTGAGGAAAATTACAGCGTTTTGGGATAAGTCAGCAGATCTACAGCTGCAAATCTGAAGAGCACTTTGTTAACTTCCTAGACCAAACAGTATTTAGGAACACTAAACCTGAGCTTACCGATGCAAACAGCCATTTGAGAGAAGAAACAGATGTTCGTTTGCTAAATGTCACAAAAATCCCAAAGTTGTTCTCTGATGAAGTTTAGTAATCAAAATCTAAGCAGCAGCATAAGTGTAAGGATCAAGATAAAAAACCCTGTCATTTTGCACAGGTAATAAGTTAACCTGGACAGCTGACACTGCCATGCAGTCTTCAAGCCTGGAGAGGATATGAAAACATGAGTGGTGGCAGTGCCAGGGATCCACAGGGAACACTGGAAATACTCAGTTGTGCTCTCACTCTCAGTACCTTACTCACTTGCAGAGTGGTAATGAGAAGACATTTACTTAAAGGCTGATATTTAAAATAACAGCAACAGTTTTACAAGCACTGACTTGTACAGTTAATAACTATGCTAGAAAAATAGAGGTATTTTTAACAGCCAGCTCCTCAATCTGAAAGCCTTGACATGTGAACAAGCTACTCCCAGAATAACAAGTTACCAGAAGGTGATGGCTAAATTCAAAATTGTACCACTGTGGATTTAAATCAGCTCAAAATACTTTTAATTAAATCAAGTAAAACCTCAATTTCTTCTAATTTATCCAGAGGTCTTATAGATTTAGTCTGAACTGTTTTGAAACCCTATGAACCTTCTTTAAATACAATTAAGAAATGCTTGTGAGTTGGCTGAGTTTTGTGTCTGTCAGCAGCAGGAGCACATAAAAGAACCTATGAGATACTCGTGACCAGAGTTAAGTTAGGTAAATGGGAATGCTTTTCCTTATTAAGAAAAGTGCTTGTTTGTGGGCTTATTCAGGCTAGGAAGATGGCCCTCAGGACCCTGAAAGTGAGGTGGCTTGGTACTGGTGCAGAGATCTGCACATGTCTGATGCCTCCTTTTGTACACTGATAGCTTTTAGCTGGTAGCCACATTAAAACAAGAGAGATCTTNCAAAAAAAAAAAAAACCAGTAACAGAGATCTGGAGAAAATTTTAAAATTTTTATAATCTATCTTTTAAAATTTTGCTGTATTTTTCAGACATAGCATTTTCTTTGACTGTTTAAGACTATGAGCAAAACCAACTTCTCCTTATTAAAAATGTGTGTTTCTGAAGGGATACACATATCCAATATAACCTTCACTACAAGGCTTCTAATTAACTAGTCTGCTTCACAATAAAGTATCTAGCTGTCACCAAAATCAACACTGTTCAGTTATTAATAGATTAAGGAAAGAATGTTAATTCTTCAAGCTCCATTTCATTTGGTCTCATTACTTTGCAAGCCAGATGGTTGCAGGGCCAGACCTGTCAGCAGGCACTGGGAGGAAGAGTACACTTGCAGAGTGGCAAAATGCAACACACACAGCATCTGGAAACCTGCACCCAGGGGCAGCAGCTTACAGTTCCTGTGAATTATTCTGCAGGGAGCAGAAGAAATCATGAATTGATCTAATCTGGTATTATTTTTCTCACCTCTCTCTCTATGGTACCCCACAGCACCTCCAGCACAGTGGTGGAATGTGCTTCCAGCTGTGAAGGAAGTAGCTCTCTGTTCATTTTAGCTAGCCAGGTAATTGCCTTTTCCTTGTGGTGATGGGCTTTATGCTGTCTTCTGAACTGGCTGAGGTGGTGCCAAGTTGGAAGAGATGTTCTTATCTACACCCAGTTTGCTAAAGACTTTCTTCAGTTGCGGCGTGTATTTTGTTCCACATTCTTCCTGCAGCACAAGCCTTAAGACTGTGAGAAAAGCACTTGGTCTTACTGAACAGCCAATGTGTGGTGGATTCCCAGGCTCACATGGCAGCCAAACACAGAAAGAGAAGCTCACCCCGCCCTTACAGCCCAGGTAAAAAGTCTCTCATGCTGAATTATAAAGAGGTGGTTTTTTCCTCCTCTTGGAAATATATTAAAGAATTAGATATTTTGAAAAATAATCAGCATTAACACTTTGAGGAAATAAAGGTCCGATCTGTTTCCATAAAAATCTCCAAGACTTTTAATCAGAAATTCAAGAGAAATTTTAATTTGACCTGAAAATAAAGTTTGAGAAAGTTTTTCTCAGGTTGCTTTTATCTCCTTGAAACAGTAGAGGGGAGAAGCTCAGAGCAATACAAGGCTAGGTCAGGTTATCTTTCCATAATGAGGCAGAACCAAACATACTGAAGCCATTCTGGAAATATGTTATTGAAACTTTCCATTGGGAATTCTGCCATCTCTCTGAATAGCCTCTAACAGTACTTTTCTATTGTTAGAATTAGCAAGGTTTCCTAAAGTCAAACCTAAGTATCCTTTGCTGCAAATTAAGCCAATGTCATCTTATCCTTCCCCATGCTGAACAATTGATTACTTACTCTTTCACAATCCATATTCTGTAAAATTTTTAATGTTTCCTTATCTTAAATGTCATTTTCTGTGTATTAAATTGGTGTCTTATAACAAGCTTAAATTTTCTAAGTTTCTTTCCATTCTTGTTCCTCTGTGATGGTTTGTACTTTCCCCAGATGACCACGGTATCTATGACTGATTTTTCCATCTTATCCACAGCTGAAAAGCAAAAATAATTTAAAACATACTGAAATGTTTGTCTTCAAAGAAAAAATCAAAAATTACGAACCTTTTCTACAAAAAGTAATTTTCCACTCTTTTATATAAAATGGCCTTAAATTAAAACATTATACATTATACATTATCCCAAAAACACTATCTATCTCATCAACTCCCTAAGCATAAATGTAGAAATGGCAATGTTTTTGTAAAACATTCAAGTGCAAAGGCTCTGAATGGGATCAGAGCTCAATATACTTTAGCATGGGGAGACCTGTAAAGAAAATGCATCTGTTCTGGTCCACTTTTTTTACTGGGGGGAGGCCAAGCTGTAATTTCCTTGTCCTTTTAGGGTGGGATGAGCTGGATGACATGGGCAGGACCTCTCCAGCCTCATCCATAGCCTGCAGCCCAAAGAGGGAACAGCCACAGCGGCTGCTACAAGTTGGTGAACTGGTAATGGTAAAATTAATGGCAGACAGAGATTAAAAACCATCTGATGGCTCTAATTATAGAGCTGGGTTATAGGGTTTAAATATAAAAGGCTTTCATACAAACTCCTGTGTATGATAGCCATATGTAATTAGATATTGTAGAAGACCTAGATTAATAGTAATGAAGACCATTTTAGAAGGGCCAGCTAAAATTACCCAGAAAATGAATTGACAGAGAAAGAATAGAGGCATCGGTGGGGAATTTATTAGGAAAAAAAAAAAAAAAGTCTTGTCTTTTGTCTGAAGAATAATGAGGGAGGGGAAGCAAGGAGCAATATCAAAATGGTAACCCGCCAAGATAAAGATAGTAAGTCCAGTAGCTTTTAGGAAACAAAATTATCTTCAGCTGGTATCATACATAGTGAAAAAGAACTATTTATGCCACTATGTGCAACAAGGAGTTGCTCTTGCAACTTTATTTTGGCCTTCACTAAGCTGAGTTTAGTCATCAAAGCAAAAAATATCAAGACCTCAACAGTTACATTTGCTAAAGTTGAATTTATTTCACTTATGGACTTCCACGGTGAAGAGTCTGTACCTAGAGAAGCAATGGATGAGTAAATACAAGAAAGATCAGACCTTCCTTGATTTCCCAGTTTTGCCATGGGGTCATAGGTCTGGAAGTTTCTCTAAGGCTCATATAGTCTATCATTCTCAAGGCAAAATCAATGATAACCACAACTCTCCTGAGAAAAGCTATTTTAATCCGTTTAATCTGTTTTTAGAGAACTCCAATAGTGGAGGTGTTGCAGATTTCCTTGCCAATCAATTCTTACCCATTTTTTAGTATACACATATGAAAGATAGATTTTTACATGTCTTAAAACTTTCTTGGAGCAATTCAAGTCCATTATTTCTCTTCCTGTATATTCCGGCATAGATTCCTCCGATCCTCACTACAGTTTTGCTAAGGACTGTTATCATTAATTCTCTCACTGTCTGGTTTAGACAATCTTTGTTCATTTGTTCTTGCCTCATACATCACTTTTACTGGAGCTTGATCATGCTTGACACTCAGCTTGTGATCCATGTCTAACATTAGCTTGAACCTGTTGTTCTCAGGGATGCATTTATCTGAAGTGCAAGGCATGCTGGTGAGGATGGTTCAGTCAGGGCTTTTGTCTCCAAAAATCTGAGGTGTGTCTCACACCATGGTAAACCAAATCCCTTCTCTGCAGAGAATTGCTTGTCCTCTAAATGCCTCATTTCCTTAAAAATTCAGAACAATATTTGCCTTTGTTCCTACATGGTAAGCTGAGAAGAAAACCATTAATAAATATAAAATGTCTGTTACTTTACATTGGTGCTTCTTGTCTGAGGGAAAAGGGGAATTCAGGGGTGGACAGAGGCAGACCTGAGTCAGGGCACTGCATTAGCCTCTGCTTTCTCTGGGGTTTGCAGATAATTAGTATCACCTCCCAAACCAACATCATTTACTGCGATATCTCAAGTTCAGCACCCCAGTTTAGAAGTATCAATAATGAAAACCTTCTGTATTTAAGATTTGCAATTTCACGAGGGATTATTTTAACTGAGGGAACTAGCTAAAGATGACAGAACAATTGAAAGCATCAGACCTGGCATGTAAGATGTGGTTTAGATGTCTCTGTATCTCAGAGGCAGAAATGTTCAAAACATATATAGCAGCTTGGAGGCAAAAACTGTGTAAAGATCAGCTGCAGACTTGAAGAGAAATAGTAGGGCTAAGAAATAAGGCTACAGGCAAAGGAAGAAAGAAGTGATCAATACAGAAAACTAAGGTGTTGCAAAGTATTGAAATAGAACAAGACTTTCAAAAAAATGAGTGTTGCATTAAAGGTATAGAAATTTAGCAGAAAATAAACCCCTTTTGGTTGTAGCTGATCCTCAAAGATCAGAGGGGCTGGGTTTGACTGGGTTTAACTTCTGATCATAGTTAAGTCAGCATGGAATGTCTAGTTAATTTCAATAAGAGCTTTCACAAGTACAGGTTCACAAAAATCCCAGTTTATCAATTCAGGTCTGGTTGTGTTTGGTAAGGACTTGCACGACCTGGGCTCATGAATAGTACAGTTCATTGAAGCAACAGAAAAGAAGGTTCAGGATTGCTGGTGATAAATGAACCAATTACAGAGTGTTAATACATGTCACTACAGAAAGTTTGGCAACAGACATCTATCAGTGCTGTACATGTGTGTATACAAACACACATATATACAAAACGAATATTCCTAGGTCTGGTCCAACAAAGTTGGAGGTGCACAGCTCACCTAAAGGCATCCTTGCAGGAGAGGAGGAGAGACACTGTCCACCAATTGATCCTGAGGAGACAGAGGTGTTTCCCCCTCTTGACCTTTTCTGCTCTGAAGCCATCCCTTTATACCACACATTTTTGTCCCTTCCCAAAGGGGTGGAACAACAGTGTACCATAGGTGGCAGTGAAGACTGTTGGACCTTGGCCAGAGAGTCTTTGCACACAGACTTATTCCTAGGTGGACAAGTTTTACATCAAGGCTCATTTCTCAGGGTGAAGGGAGAATACGGATCTGTGGGTGCTCTTCTGTGCCTCTTCTCAGCTGTGAGACCTCCACTTCACTCTGTTGCTAAGCCTTGATTAAGCCAGGAAATCAGGAGCCCAGCTCATGCTTTCCCCAGCTAACATCATCAATTCTTCAATGACTTAAAGCAACACTGTACAGTTCTGACCATCTCCCACACTGAGTTAGACCTCTCAAAGAAAATAGGAAAAAAAAAAAAAGAACAAAAAAAACACAAGGATTCCTATAAGAAGAATTTAGAAGGAATTAGCTGCTATGCATGCAGAGTAGAGAGAATGATTAAAGACAGACTGAGTATGGCCTAAGGACTGATGAATCTAAGTCCTC
Organism: Cisticola juncidis; assembly: GCA_013400215.1. NCBI lineage: Eukaryota > Metazoa > Chordata > Aves > Passeriformes > Cisticolidae > Cisticola > Cisticola juncidis. The sequence goes on along the minus strand of VXBR01009563.1, from coordinate 386,618 downwards.
AAATTTCTATAATGATATACTAAAAGCCTTTCTAATATTAAAAAAATAAATTGTAGAAAAAGGTTTTTTGGAAGCTCATAAAATCAAGGATTATATTAGAGGAGTGCAGACCAGCAAATTTAGTATCTATTTCAAAAGGAGGACAGAAGGAGGACAGAAGAAATGTAATCCCAGCAACTATTCTATAGTTCATGGTCATCCCAGAACATGATGTCTGGGGGTTTTAAGAACAAGTGTGAAAATGGTGTTGTCAAATACTCAGAGGTAATCAGATGAGAAATCATCAGGTCAGGAAAGAGAAATTAAGGGTGAAATTAAGGGTGAAGAGAAATTACATAGGTGGTGCAGTTGCTGGAAGGGTGGTGGGCAGTGGTGGAAGGGCTCTCACACAGCTGTGAAAAGGTACCATGCAGAGCACAGAAGATGGGATAAAATTCAGCATAAGATTCCAAAGTTTTTCTGATATCCTAGAAGATACTGTCAGAATAACTCTGTGGCTTCCCCAACAATTTGTTTTTCCATGCAAAAGACATGCAGGTAGCCTAATATTCCCTATAGCACCACTGATGCAATTATGTACAGAAATGTTGCTTTCCACAGTACTTTGAGAGATGTAGGAAATGAACAAAATGGGACCAAATGAAACAAATGGCAAAAGCTAATCTTAAGGAAGAAGTATTATGCTTGAGGGATCTTTAGGATCACCTGCAGCATGATCTTGCTTAGTATTTTCTTAATGGCCCTGATATGAAAAACAAGGGTATTTTGATGACATTTTCCAATGATGTGGAACTAAAATGAATTATCAGGGCAGAGTAAGTCATGATGATTCTGTGCAGGAGCAGTGACCAAACACATGCAGATATGGAGAGGCGACTGGGGAGACAGCTAGGGACTAAAAGCCTGAAAGTCAAAACATGTGATTTGAAAAGTCTCTCAACAGGCGAATTGGGATGATCACTCTCTATGGATGCAATACGGAAGGAAGAATTCAGGAAAAAGAGCTGCTTAAGTCAACGAGGTCTTATAAGCCTATGAAGAGTGCTGAGTTAAGCACAAACTTAGGCAGGGCACCAGTGTGGTCTCCTGCCATAAGAAAAATTATGTTCTTGAATTGCCTTCCTGCAGAAGACTGGGAACAGGAAAAACCTCTAGGTCATTCTAAGATGAAATGTGATAATTTTATGACAAAAATTTCATTACATGACTGACTGAGACAGCAGCAAGACCTTTATAGTTACGGGAGACCCTTCCAACCCTTTTCTCCTGTTTTTATGTAGATTCACTTTGTTTATTAACCATTTTAATTTCTAATTGCAAACATGTTGAGAGCAATATAATGTCCAAATAGTTTTGAGGATTCTCAGAAATAGTCCAAGGCTCTTCCAGGTGAAACTATGAAGAAATTTAATCTGACTACCTTTCCAGCCTTTAGGCTACTGAACAGCCATGAAGTTGCACTTTTGATACTTAATGTACTTCTTTCAAATGCAGGCCATCTGTGACTTGCAAGTTAGTAATTTGTCACAGTGCTTCTGAGGACAAAGTCCCAAGCCTGCCCGGGCTGGCTCAGACACCACAGCAAGCTGTAGGTACAGCTGGCGAGACACGCAGGCCGAGCCGATCCTGGGGGTCTTGGCTCCTATGAGCTGTCACTGAAGGCAGGAATGACAGGTGCAGACAATGGCAGAGGAATGAACGGAGGAGTCAGCAGAGTAAATCCATGGAGTTTATTGGAGGACTGAGAGAAGCCTTCTCACCATTCAGGGACTGCTCTGACTGAACCCCAAACTGGCTCTCAGACAGGCCCTTTTATAAGGGGCTGTGCAGTGGGCAGTGAGACGGGACCAACCAATGGGGTTCAGTCTGGGTGGCGTTACACAGGTAACTGACACAAACAGGAACCAATCACAGGAGGGAGGGAGGAACCTCCTCTGGGCCTGGCCAATCCCTCAACGCCCCTCACAGAACTTTCCAGTCCTGAGGCGGGGCCCCGAGGTGACAGACAGGCTTCAGAGAAGGAGGGGAAAGGACTGACAACTACCTGTCACTTAGGGGGTTTCTGGAGGCAAACCATCAAGGGAGTGAAGCAGGGGGTACACAGAACAAACCATTTTAACAATAAACATACACAGAAGGCAACTAAACAAAACATGCACCACTACAGTAATTTACAGAAAGAGCCTGACATCTCTAAGGTGCAGTGCTAAGTCTCCACATCTGTGCGAGTGTGCTCCAGCGTGTGGCCTGCATATGCAGCCCTCTGGCATCTGGAGTGGAGAGGTTTGTGGAGTGCAGTGTGACTCCCTCCTTTCCTGCTCATATTAGTTTCCTATTCCATATTTCCTACTGCCCAAGTATGGGCAGAGGGTGCATGCAGAGACACAGGTTGGGCAGTAGCTGTGTGTCCCAGTTTAAATTTATATGACAATGGAAAGGAATGACAATCTGAGTGGCAGCCTGGCTCTGGAGGGATTTTATGCATCTCCTGCATGGCATACCTTCTCTTTGACCAAGTTTCCTCAGCTGGAAACTCTGTAAAATGAGTGTGGAAATTGTGCCAGCTTACAGGATAAGTGCTCAAGGAAGTGGTCATCTGTGATCATAGAAAGGGGGACTTTTTAATGCAAGAGGATAAGTATGACATACTGAGTTTCAGGTACATAAATGTCTCAGTAGTAGGCAGAAATGTTTACTTTGTAAAAAAGAGCCTATTAATTTAATTCACTATTGGAATTTAATGAGAATACAGTGAAGGATAAAATCTTAGCTCAATAAAAGATAGAAGATTGGCTATTTACAGGAAAATATTAAAAAATTAGCTCTAAATTTAAAGAAAACTTTTTACAAAATTCAGACTTTTATGAAGACTAGATTACCTATGTAAGGCCACTAAAGTTTAAATTACTCTCCCTCTGCCCAGGCTGATCACAACTCTGTGCTATCCTTTGGTTCTTCCAGGAGTATTTGACCCAAATGTTCTCAGAAAAGGAATATCTCTCCAACTTTTCATGGATAAAATCAAAGCAGGTTCCAAAACTTTAGAAATTCGATGTTAAGTCCTTGGAAGTTACTTGTCCTTTCCTGTTGGTTTCACACGTTTATGAGCAGCTGCTGCAGTGTGAGCCCTGGTGGACTGGGAGCATTGGAAAGCTGCAGGGCATCACTGAAAATAGGTTTAGGCAGCTCTGTAGAGAACCCTGGAGCTGGAGAGTGAGGGCTGATTGCTTTACTGGCATAGCCTCCCTAAATAAACAGGTTTTTTTCTTTCCATTTCCTGGTCCTAAATTTGCTCCCCCAGAGTCCCTCAGGATGCTCACTGGTGACAGACAGGCACGTCCATCCAGAACGTGTTGCCCCCAGGGCACTGGCACAGCCCAGAGTCCTTTGGCAAACTCAGCTCTGCTGTTCACAGTTGTTTTCCTTTCCTGCAAAGGTTTACTGTGAATCTTAATAACTTGCCTGAGACAGAAAAGGATTCTCAGTCTTTCTTCCCCAAGTTAATGTCAGCATGCCTGTTAATATTGGATAAGCTCAACTACAAATCAAGTGTTTTTTCCAAGCTAAAACAACCCAAAAGATTTCAAAGGCATTTCATGTGGTTTTATAGGAGAAAATCCTTTCTTGCCTCTCTCTTTAAATCCTTCAACCATTCCCTAACCCATCTTCTTATTTTATGATCTGAAACAAAAGGCACTAGACCAGCTCTTTCCTTTTCTCTCATTTCACCTCCCTTTTCTTCAACCTACAGAAAAACAAGGATAATGCAAAAAAGTGTTTTTCGATCGTTTTGTTATTCTGCTTTAAACACATGATGCACTTTCCTGAGAGCACAAGATATCTCTGACATGAATGGGTTAAGATTAGGGAAAGAAAGAAATCACATGCTGAGTTAGCATGGGGGAAAGAGACATGAAGTGTAACTGAAGGAAGCTACCTGACAAAAGCATGTTACTTGTTAACTATCAGATTTGTCTTTCTGGTAGTTGCAAAAATCAGGTTCTGTGTTCTTTAATCTGCCTCAGCAACTCAGTCACCAGCAGCTCCATACAGTACTGGTAGTGTCCTTATCAAGCCATACTGACTTATTCTGAGATTTAAAGTTTTCTTGTGCTGTTTCAGATGCAGATATTTCAGATGGGCCCACAAAGCCAAAAATGCAATAAACCCCTAAAATATTCATTTAAAAAGGTTAAACAGGCTCTCTAGTAGTAGAGCACATTTTAAATAGTTTTTAGGATTGGCCTAGAATGCTTGGGCATGGGTTATTAGCTGTAGTGACTGGGTTGTGCTTGTACAAGAATTTCCTTATGGATCATTGCTTTGTTACTACTTAATGATTTCATTCATGGTTACACACAATACCATTGCTAAAAACACTGACATTGACATAAATGCCTGTGGAATTGTAAATAGGAATGAAGCAGAACAGACAGATATTTTAATTCATGAGAAAATATACAGAGCTTTGTGTGTGAGACAAAGCCAGGTGTTGAAATGGACGTGGGAACACGAGACCTCCCGGTAAGGCAGTAACTTGCTGTGCTGCCCAGGCTATCTCATCCAAGCCCTCCTCTACATCTTCCAGTCTCTGGTTTTTGCAAGCCAGGGGCACAGCTTCAGAGACTTACCAGCACTAGTATTGCTGTTCAAATTTTCATGCCCGTTCTGCTCCACAACCCTTTTCTGAGCAACACTATTAATTTCTTGTTTACCCTTTGTGTGGGTTTGAATTTGGTAGTTGAAGTTTTTCCACTCATCATGCAGGAAGGGCTTATACTTTCATGAAGAGGCCGATGGTGCCCCATAACTTACTCTCAAGTACATTTAATGGTAATCTGAGCTGATGTATATGTACTACTTTCAGATGTTTTCCTGATGTGTGCCACAGAAACACAGAGAACATTTTTTAGTTGGCAAAGTGTGGCCACGTTGCTTTAGACCAGCACTCTGCTATCCCTAAATAACTCTCAGGAAGCCTTTTGTCTTTTCTTCTGACACCAGCATGCTATTGTTTTTATCCACATTTTCTGCCAAATTGCTTTCAGGAAATATGAGTGTCTGTATCTTGTGACACCCTCTAGTTTCACACAAACTGAATCATACTGTGCAGTTCAGCTGAGTAATAAAATATAATCTGATTGGCAGGAGGTATTAAAGCAGGCCACACCATTACAGATCCTCTTTTAACCCAGTTTAACAAGTTGCTCCTGAGAAGTTATTTATTCTAGCTGTCAACATCTTGTTGTTGAGATGACAGCGATCAAATCTCTGTTAGATCCTAATCTTATTCTTCTTATTCCACCTCCAAGTATCTGAGAACCTCATATGAGCAATATCACTTTTTGTCAGCAAAATGATTTGTTTGACTTTGATCATTTGCTAAAAGTTACAACAATGTATTTTTATAATACCTACAACAATTATTAGAATGAGATGGGGATGGAATAAACAGCAGGCAATAGTGAATCGTGGAGCATGGAATGTCTGAATTGTTGCTGTGTTGAGCCCACTGATCCACATACAAAACCAGAAGGTATTTCACAATTACAGAAACTTAGCAATACATTCCCAGGTGCATAGATGTCACAGGAGCAAATTATTAGTCAGAGACTGATGTTCTTCTAGTGTCCTAGGGACATCTCACTAGCGACCAGAGTGCCAAACTCATCTCTGTTACAAAGTTATAAAAGTTCTTTTATTATAACTCTTATGATGCTAGGACTGTAAAGGAAAAGCTATGTATTACCTGTCAGGCAGACTCCACCTCAGCTTGAACACTCCTCTGACTTGGGAAACTCGAGCCCCTAAATGATGCATTCTATCCGGATTTTAACTTCTCCGGTTCCCTATTCCGAAAAACTCCTGCAAATCTATCATGCCATGCATTATACTGAAAAGTGAAATTCCTTGTAATTCCTTGTGTGTATTTACAGACTACTTTATAAGAATATTTTAAAACTAGAATTTTCCTGAAAGTAAAGTTTAGAATGTTAATTGGAATATAGAAATATTTTTTTTAATTGTTGGTAGCTGAGTATTTTAGGCTTATGACACATTTGAAATAAAACCACCTAATGAGTTCAAAATTATTCATTTAATGTTCATAATGTTCATATGTTACCTATCTCTTGGGCCATTTGTGAATGCTAGAAGACCTCATTCCTTCAAAGAAGTCTGAAAGCAGGTTTACTTTCAAATGTGGTAATATTAAAGGTAATACTCCTGATTTTCATCTGAAATCATTAAGGCATGTTCTTCTAGTGGAAGTTTTAAACTCAATGCACTATTTGAATATTTGTGTCAGAATGGATCCAGCTGATATTTTTGAAGGTGTTCACAAAAGTGTGAAAATATTGTACCTGATGGAAAGACAGCCTAATCAACCCTGCATCTAATTGACTGGGCAGGAGTGTTGACCTGCTGGAGGTCAGGAAGGCTCTGCAGAGGCATCTGGACAGGCTGGATCGATGGGCCAAGGCCAGTTGTATGAAATTCAACAAGTCCAAGTGCTGGGTCTTGCCCTTGGGTCACAGCTAACCCAGGCAGCACTATGGGCAGGGGGAAGAGTCTGGAAAGACGTCCAGCAGAAAAGGACCTGGAGGTGCTCATCAGCAGCAGCTGAACTTGAGCCAGCTCTGCCCACAGGGCCAAGAAGGCCAACCCTGGCCTGTATGAGAAATAGTGTGGCCAGCAGGAGCAGAGAATGGTCGTCCCCCTGAACTGGGTACTGGTGAGGCCTCACCTCCAGTGCCATGTCCAGTTCTAGGCCCCTCACTGCAAGAAAGACGTTGAGGGTCTGGAGCGAGGCCAGAGAAGGGCAATGGAGCTGGTGAAGGGTCTGGAGCACAAGACTTGTGAGGAGCAGCTGAGGGAGTGGGGGGGTGTTTAGTCTGGGAAAAATGAGTCTCAGTGGGGGCCTTATGGCTCTCTACAACTGCAACTTCTGCAGTCCTGAAAGGACCTTGTAGCCATGTGAGGGTTGGTCTCTTCTCATGGGTAACTAGTGACAGGACCAGAGGAAATGGCCTTAAGTTGCACTAGGGGAGGCTCACATTAGATATTATGACAAATGTTTTCACAGAACGGGTTGTCGAGCACTGGAACAGGGTGTCCAGAGGTACATTTGAGTTCCCACCTCTGGAAGCATGTGAAAGACCTTAGAGGTGGCACTGAGGGACATGGTTTTGTGGGGGGCCTGACATTGCTGGGTTAACAGGTAGAGTCAATGATTTTAAAGGTCTCTTGCAACCTAAACAGTTCTGTGATTCTATTTGTATTATGCTGATTCATTGCTTGTATTTGGGGATCTTATGTTTTGGAGACTAGCATTTTTGTGCATAAAAGGAAGATATGTTATTTTCTGACTCCCTTTGAATAGGTTGGCTTTCTGCAGTGATTTTAATGAAGTATGTATTTCACATATATGTATGAAAAAAAACTGTATCGCACCTCGTCATCCCTCATCTCCTCCTCAATACAGCAGAGTCTGATGTTTTTAACACTATTTTTTCCCCTCTCATCAATGAATCAGTTTGGCTTCATATTTTGCTATAGTTATTTATGAAAGAAAATACCCTTGAAATCCCTATTTAAACGTTGATTCTACATTTTGTTTGCTGACTTTCTTTTCAATTTCAGTGAAGCTTTTACATAATTTTAAAAAATCATACTTCTACATAGGTTTGTAAACAAAATAAGAGGAAATCCTTCCTTTTTCTCTCATGGGAATATTTTTGAGAAAGATATCGATTTCTCCCATTGTTGGAACTACAGATGTAAGCTATGTGGAGGTTTTCATGGTGTGTATCTATTTCTGGCATCTCTGTGGAAATTTCTGCATTTCAGAGCAACACATTTCTGCATGTACGGGTGAAGGAGACATTAAGACAGAAAGCTGGGTGTAAAATGTTGTAGAATTAAAAGCAAATTCTCTAAAAGCAAAATTACTAATAAAGGTTATTTCCCATGGATTTGTCTTACATTTTAATTCTGTAATGTCGAGCAATACTCAAATCTAGCTACACTACTTTGCAGAAGACTTCCCTGAAAGCAAACAGGAATCAGGCACAATGGGAACCGCCCAGTTGCTCCTACTGGGGTGAGTCACTGTGCTCCAGAAATGCATGTCCCAGGGAGGAAACTGGAAATTCTGGACCCCTCAGTGAGATAATGGGCTGCTTTGAGACTGGTTTGAAATGGGTGTTCAACATTATCCCTCCACAGCAAAGTGTTTGACTGATTGTGACAGGAGCTCTCCCAATGGGAATTTCAGGCAGTGATGGAGATACTCCCCAGGCAATGATTTTTATGCTCGAATGTGTTGATTAGTGTCCTGATTGGAATGTCCCAGAGATGCCCAGGCTGTCTCTGCTGTAGAACTGATAAGACACTTGTTAATAGTTGAAACTGCTACTGCAGCTACAGAAATGTTCACATAAGCAACTTTTATTATGTTAAGATATTTAAGAGTTGTTTTAAATGTTGTTAATTATGCTGGAGGTGTTCATGTAGGACCAAGTTAGAACTGAGCAGAGCAGCACCTCTGGTAATCCCAACCCAGCCAAAGACACTTCTGCAAACACTCCTCCAGCAGAGATTCTTGTCACCACCAGACAGCCACTGGCAGTCATGTTTGAGGGATCTGATTCCCTAGGCAAGCATCTTGTATGCCAACAAACTTCCTGTTCATGCCTATGCAAAAGCTAGAAAGTCAGGATGTCTAACTGACCTTGAGAATTTTCCTTCTTTTTCCTTTACTGTCATTTGACTGTAACACACTGCAAAATACTCTGCTCTACTAGGTTATATGGCAGTCATTCAAATACTTTCATGGTGAGTAGGGGCTAGAACTTTGAACCTGTCTTTCTTCCACCCTCTGAGTGAATGCTCTGGTGGATAGGTTCTTCTATAAGATGAGGACTTTCTTTTTCTCTGATCACGTTTCCAAGCAAAAGTGATCCTTTGTAAGTTGTGACTTCAGAAAATTTATTTTAACTCCCAAATACAACTAGATGGAAATAGGTGCCAAGTGCCTACGCAGAGCAAACCCTCCCATTGGACTAAGAGTCATAAATGCTAAGCTGTGATTTATTGGTTGAGTGTCTTTTATTTGGTATTATACTTCTAATCTGAGTAACTTCAATTCCTTTTACTATAAATAAAAAGATTCAAGGATATTCCAAGAAATTATCCCATTTCTCTCCATTGATTACAAAGACATCTTTGGGTAGCTGGGTTAGGTGCTAGTATTTGGTTTGCAGATATTGAAAGTTAGGCAAAACTTGGTCACAGGTTCCAAGGCTGGTTCAGGAAAAGCAATGCAAGCTGGTGAAGGAAGATGCTCTTCCCTCTCTACTCAGCCCTGGTGAGACAGCTCTGCGTGGCTGTGCCTAGTCCTGGCCTCCCCAGGGCAAGGAAGACATGAACACACTACAGAGAGTCCAGAGAAGGGCCACAGAGATGCTGGAGAAGTTGAAACATGTCACACATGAGGAGAGTCTGAGAGAGCTGGGGACATGCAGCCTGGAGAAGACAAGGGTCTGGGGGGATATCCAAGGAATAAATAGCTGAAGAGAAGGAGTAAAGAAGTTAAGACTGAGCTGTAGCCCTCCCAGTGGCCCTCCATGACAGGACAAGAGGCAATAGGCACAAACAGAAATACAAGAAATTCTGCTTAAACATCAGAAAAAAAATTATTCTGCAGGTGGTCAAACATTGGAACAGGCTGCTTAGACCAATATGTCATCTTCATCATTAGAGATACTCAAAATCTGCCTGAACATGGCCCTGAGCTACATTGACCCTACTCTGAACATTGACTCTACTCTGAGCAGGAGGTTGGACTAATCCATCTCCAGAGGTGCCTTCCCAAAATTCTGTGATTCTGTGGAAATTATTCCAATTCATTCCACATGTTCAGTCTAGTAAAGTTTCATATATCGTGTTTTGTTTCTCTTTATAGCTTTTCCTTAATCTTGAGAAATGTGCCACATCTCTAGCATAACATTTCAAGAAAATTTTCTAATTTCAAAGATTTTGTGATATTCTTTAACTGACCTTACCATAAAAATATTCCTAAATAACGAACTTGAGAAAATTGACTAATATTTAGAAAATTTCCCTCATGTCACAAAAAAAAAAAAAATCTAACAGAAGGTTGGACTTTTGTTTGCAAATCTGAATGTATCTAAATACAAGTGTCTCGTATCTAAATATACAAGTTAATCTTTTATGATCTTTGTACAAGGCTTTATCTTGAAACCCTTGCTCAAGTAACAGAAATTGTCTCTAAAGATCAAGAGGAAAGTGTTTTGAAGATATATTGCTACATTATGTAAATTTGAAAAATTTACTGTGCATTTGGAGCATGACCTATTTCTTGCCTACAAGTACACCGTGAACATATTGAAAAAAAATGTAAAGATTATCTTTTGATCTCCAACTCTGTCTAATTAGGACAAAAAACTGGTTTTCAATAATAAAAACAAAACATTCCGTAGAAGAAAACTGATGTTTGTTGTATTTTCTTATGTGAAGTTAAACCTCTAGAATACTCCTGCACAAAACCTAAAATCATGGAAGAACATAATAATTTGGGTTGGAAAGGACCATGTAGCACCCTGCTGTGGGCAGGGACAACTTTCACTAGACCCCATTGCTCCATCCAACCTGGCCCACAACACTTCCAGGGATGGGGTAGCCATTTTCTAGACAGTGTGTCACCACCCCCACAGTAAAGAATTTCTTCCTAATAATGGGGTGATTGAAGACCCCCATGAGGACCAGGACTTCTGAATGCAAGGCTGCTCCAATCTGTGTCATCTGCTCAGTCTTCCTGGTCAGGTGGCCTGTAGGAGACTCCCACTACAATGTCACCTATCCCTGCCCTCCCACTATAATGTCACCAGTCCCTGCCCGCCCTTTAATCCTGGCCCACTTCCCTCCATCCCCAGGCAGAGCTCCATGCATTCCAGCTGGTCATTGACACAGAGGTGACCCCCCCTCATTGTCTCCCTGCCTATCCTTCCTAAAGAGCCTGTATCCATCTATTCCAACACTGTGGTCACAGGAGCCATCATACCACATCTGCTCAGTGCCAATAAGACTATGGTCTTGCAGGCATGTGCATGGCTCTGACTCCTCTTGGTTATTCCCATGCTGTGTGCATTTCCATAGAGGCATTTAAGTTGCCCCTTGTGCTGCTTTTCAGGTGCTCTCCTGCTGATGTGTGATCCCTCTGCAGGCTCTGGGCATCTCTTGCAGGCACTGGCACCACACTCGTGCGAGTGAGATGGATTGAGGTTCCCTGGTTTAAGGCCCATGGCTGAAGATGCCCTTACCCTTCTCTGACAGATGGACTCCATCAGCCTCCAGCTAGCTGACCAGGTTTCTCAATGAGAGTCCCATGGTCTGAAGTAGTCAAACCCTTGGCTGTGGCACCAGTCCTGTAATCACTTGCTGATTTGTCATATTCAACTAGCTCCTTCAGACCTCTTCCCTTTGAACAGGAGGACTGATCAAAAACTACCTGTACTCCAGAGTCCCTTACCACTCCTCCCAGTGCTTTGCAATCCTTCACACTCCAGGCTGCTCCTGGCTGTGTCACTGGTGCCCACATGTGTCTTGGGTTGAAAAATGTAACCAAAATGTGTATTCTATTTTCATCTGTTGAAACTGGTTGGGAAATATTGTTCTTTATCTCTTGTAACTCTAGGAGGAGAAAGAGGGCGAGTGCCTTCTCTTAATGGGACACCTGATAACACCAGATCAGGCAGTGCCTTCTTATCTCTTCCTCCACCCATCCTCCTCCGAGGGACATCACCTGTGAATGGGCCATTTAAGGCCTCTCACATGACTGATAACATCACCTCATTCCATCGTGAGATGCTCCACCCAGTGGGAGGAGCCAAAGCCTTTCCACCGGCATAAAACCTGCAATCCCAAACACCAAGGGAGCCTGTTTCCACTGGATTTCCAGAGTATGACTGGATCCTTTTCCTGAGGTTCATCTCTATTCCGATGGAGCCACATCTGTCACTCTAGGAGGACTTATTTTGGACTACTTCCAACACCCTGACCAACAGAGTGTCAAGTTTGCATTCTGACTCTGTCAGTAGTCCTTTGTTCTATTGCATTTTTTTTTTTATGTTTACCTTTTTTTGTTGTTTGTTTCTTCTTTCTCTATTAAACTGTATTTCTGACGTGAAGTCTCACTGGTTTTGCTTTCAAACCAGTACAACATGAAACAACAGGTAACAGTAGCAGATAACAGTCAGTGGACTGTAAGAACCTTGGTAGTCTCTTGGTGCCATCCCTGATACAAACACCTGCATCACACCTCTCTGGAGCATGCATCAGCAAATGAGTGCTCCATAACCCTCAGAAGAGAGTCACCTCCTGCCACTACTCTGCCCCTCTTTTGAGTTGCTCTGATTGTTATACAGGGAGCAAATTGGGCAGCCTTACTCAGCTCTAGCATTTCTCCCGATATGTGGTAAATTAAAATTAGATTTGCTATGTCAAAAGGCTCTCAGAACAGCATCTTTGTTGTATTATACTTAATGGAAGATGAAAAAGCAATATTCCCAGTTCAAGAAAAATAGGGCTTAGAGCTTCTTTGAACCACAGTAAAGTATTTGGCTGAAATTCCAGTGAAGCAAATAATGCATCAATAATGTTTGCAATTCTTCCGTAGGTTACATATGCAAGACAAACAAGAGGTTTACTTAATGTCGGCATAACTATTCCCCCTATTAGTTTTGATCAATTGCTTTGTGGTCATGTTCATTAGACAGCCTAATCTGAACTGCAATTAGATTTTATCCTTTTAAAAGACAAAGCAGAATCCCAAGTCATTAATTAAAGGGTCTGACTACAGTTGGTTACAAGATGGATGTTGCATACCCTTTAGTGATGACTCAACTCAGCAAAACAGAACACTTTAGTTTCAAGTGGCAAATACACCAGCACTAATTGAATGCAAGCTTTTGCTCTGGTACAGCTGGAGAAAAGGAAATAATTTCATGTGCAGATTCTTGAAGACATGAAATGCTAATGAGAACCATGTGAATAAGCTAGATTTACACAGGGCAAACTGTAAGTATGAGGAAGACATTTAAAATAGGGGAGAGTGATTAATATATAATCCTGCACCACTTATAAGTTGTTTTATTTCCCTCAGAAACTAAAAAACAATTAGTATTTGTTTTTCTGACCCTCTATATCTAAGGCTGCAGTATCCCAATGGCAAAAACCAATTTATGGTACCTAAGAAATCAAAAAGCTCATTACTTTCTTACTGATTGCATTCCATGGGTGTTCCCCAGTCCTTGCTTTGGGCTAGGCTGCTCCCTTGTGCTATCCAAAGTATAGGATATTCCCTTTCCAGGTATGAGTAAGTCCATATTCTTGGTTCCTCTCTTCCTAAAACCAGAGCCTTACAAGAGTTGCTGATCATAAAGATATGAAGTCATCTGGCCAGACAATGAGCTGCACTCAGCCATTCACAAGACCATGTTACACCAAATGATCCAGTTTTATGTCTCTTTTTCTCCAAGGATTTCCTGTATGACCACAAATAAATCAGAGGCATTTAAACCGATTTTCAAGGCAGGTAATGCATGGTACTTTTAATGAATGAGATTCAGGCTTTTGTGCATAAAATGACAATATTTCTCAGACTCCCAGGGGTCCTGCAAGGCTCTCAGTACCTGTGGGAACTGATGAGAAGCATAAAATGTGAGGTTTGAGGTAAAAATGAAATTTGAATGCAACTAAAGGGTTTTTTGGGGTTGTTTTGTTTTGTTTTGTTTTTGTTGTTTTGTTTTGGTTTTTGGGGGTTTTTTTTGTAACTTAAGTTTTAAAGGAATTTTAAGGGATTCTTTTTTAATTGAAAAAAAAAAAGTCAGAATTTTTTTAAATGCAGGATTAACTGAGGCTGTCATCTGGTGTCTATTTGAATGTCATTCCCTTTCCATCAGTTTGAAATAACAAAACTATTACCTAGAAGCTTTAGAAGAGGAAGGAAAAGCTGCTCACTGCTAGTGATGGAAAAAATATAATGCAGACCTTGGCAGTAAGGGCCTGCAGCTCTACCAGTGATCTCAGCATGTAGCCAGAGCTGCTAACTCAGCTATAAGGGAGCCAAAGCACACAGAGAGGCTTTTCTTTAATTAGTTTATTGTCCATTATTAATAGAAAACCCACAGAAAATAAAAATACAAATTTTAGACAAACACAAAAGCCTATTTTTAGACTGTGAGATATGAACAGAAGGTACATTGCAGCCACAGGAGGTTATCTTCCATTTCTCTGAAGTTTTCATCATAAGTACCTCCACAGCTGACTGCTGCATACTATCTGCCAGAAATGCTCTCAGATACTACCAAGTGCCCTTGCACTAGGCTGAGGGGATGGCAAAGAGAAACCTGGCAGTTAGCTTGGGGGAGGTTGCTTGGCAAACATGTCCTTTAGGATGAGACTGAAAATGAAGGAAGAGCTGGGTTCTCCCACGATACCCAAACAGAGCAAAAAAACAGGAAAATAGTCAAACATCATCAAGAAAAGCAAAAAAAACCCAAAAAAAACAAACAAACAAACAAAAATTTCAAAATTGAAAGAGAAAAGACAGGTTTTACCTAAGAGCAGCATTACTAGCACAGGAATCAGAATTAATAATTTTTTTTCTGTTTTTAATGATTTTCATGTAGGTTTTCACAGACTTTGGAAAAAACCCCTAGATATCCAACCAAATGTCTCTTTCTGATAGTGAGCAAAATGCTGAGCTGAAAGCACAGAGGCAAACCATCATCTTCATCAGATTGTCTTCAGCAGACAACCAGCAGAGTAAATTATGCCTGGATTTGTGTGTTACATTACAGACACTTTGAGTAAATTCATCCATAAACAAAAAGAAAATTGGGAAAATGCTGCTAGTTTTCCTGGCTGTGGGGAATTTGCTACAGAATAAGCAGTTAATTTATTGATAAAGACCTTTTTTGCTGAAAAATGTTAAAAATAAAAGATGGAAAAAGGTCTATATTTTAACCTACCGAAAGAAAAGAATATTTAAATAAACAGCACAAAACTTCCAATGGTGCTATTCTAGGAAAAGAACATGTTGGATTTTTAGTTCAAAATTACTTCTATACTGACATTTAAGTTACTTAAAACATAGAAGTTGGAAGCAAAATGAAATATTTGAAACTATAGAAATGACAATTTCATCTATGCTATTGGTTCATGAAAATTCTCAATGTTTTGATTTCTTATATTTATATGGTTCAAATTTTCAACATTGCTGAGCCTTTTTAATACAAAAATATAATTTCTCCTCTTTAATCATTAACTCTTTTTGAATGGAATAATGAAGACACTTAAATGGGTGCTTTGCTTTTGATTAAATATATTCCTTAGAGGAACTACATCCAACCTTAAAAGTAAGAAAATTATGCATTTGATTGAATATTCATGGAATTAAATGAGCATTTCCTCACTGAATTAAGTGACTTATATTTCTAGTACAACATGAAGGGCTTCACTTTCAGAAATACAGATGTATTGTTGCATGTTTAAACACTCATAGGCAAGTAACTACAAACACTTCCACTGATCATAAGTAGAGATTGTCCTCCCAGTCTTGCAGACTTTTACACATACTGGAAGATGACATGCATATCTGTGAGCCTTTCATACATCTACATGGAAAATCATATAAAATATTTAAATGTTTTTGGCTGCAGCTTCAGAATGAGCATGTTTTTCTCCTAAAAGCAGCACCAAAAAACCTCCAGACATAGGTAGAAGCCTAGATTTCTTTGGGTTTTTTGATATATTGCTGCCTACTTGCTCATTAGACAGCCTCCCTCTTTCTAATTTATCACTTTAAAATCAGATTCAGCACAAAGAACCAGCCTGCAAAAGGTAAAAAAAATAATTATAAATTCTACTGACCAGTTCACATTAGTGTGAGTGCTGGCAAGACTAAGGTGTTTCTATTTATCACCATTTTGCTTTGATGGGGCACCATTCATTTCATTTATCATTTGATTCATTTCAATTATTTCTTCTTGGGAAGAAGTAGAATCAGCATTATGTAGTTAGGATTGTGTTTGCCCAACAGGTTTTGTAAAGTCCACTAAAAGAAAACAGTCACCTGATACTTGTGCACTGAGTCTAGTGTTTTCCTTCATTATCTGCCTATTTGTGATTTAAAAACATATTTGTGGTTTTTTAGTGTTACAGGAAGCCAACATAGATTTAGGCATTTAAGCTTGAAAGAATGTGGCAAAATTATATAACTGCTTTTTTTCCAACCTTAGGATAATACACTTTCATCTGGAATAACAGCCAGTTTGAAAATATACCAAGGAATATTGCTGTATACCTTACTGTTTGGGTTGAGGTTATGGGGGTTGAGTATTGTGTTGTTTATGGGTTTTTTTCCCCAATTTTGGAATCACTGGGAATCCTCAATAAATATATGGAACACGATTCCAAAAATTAAATTAAAAAGCCAAAATTATCTCTAGTGTTGCACAACTTGCTTAGGTGCATTGAGTCATTACGGGTAACAAGTTTGGACCAACTCTCACACCTCTTCTCCTACCATCATCTTTCCCAAGAAAATACTGAGAAAGCTGCGTATATCCAGTGGGAAACTTAGCTCAGGGAGGGCTCCTGAACTGTAAATCCCAAAGGAGTTTTTTCTCAGCATTTCTGCATAACTCCCTACCAACCAGCTGAATATGTGGGGCATCATGACTTTAATCCTAACCTCCAGTTTGCTCTAAGAACTGCACTTTTTGATCCTGATATCTTGGGCAATAGCAACCGTCTCTTGTATCAACACCCATCCCTCAGCCCCTTTGTGTATGTGAGCCTTACTCTTTAAGTACCAGATGTCATATGGTGAATAAATACAAAAGTGGTGTCCAGGAGAACAAAGTGACAGTCAAATACCAGATGTAAATTTACAAGTGTGAGTTAATGCATTGCTAAAAAGCTGCTCTTACTTTCAGTGAAAATTTTCTCTCCTACTTTTGGGGTTTTTTTGTGACTCTGGGCTTCTCTTGCCACAGCCCTGGATATCGGAATGTTTAAGAACATTGAAAAGGAGGAGATCCTCCCCTGAGGGTTGGTGCAGACACCAAGGAAATAGGACATGTGAGGGTCCAGAACAACTTTATCTAAAGTAATAGGGACAGGACTTGTCTCACACTGTCTGAATTATTTCACTTGGAGGAAGATGATTCTTACTTCTTTGAAACGTTAACTACTCTTTCAAATTTTTCATTTTGCCCCTTACAGGAGGTGGCCAAGGCCTTTCTGGGAGCCATCCTCAGACTGCCAGGTAATCTCTTGTCAATACCTGCCATTAAATATTTCTCTGTATTTCACACATGAAAGTAGTTTCAAGAACACTGAGAGGTTTAGTGGGGGCTTTAAGAACCACAGAAGAGGAGTACAGTGTTTAACATTACCTTCTAAGACACATGCCACACTTTAAGATTCATAAACCTCTGGTTTTCCATGGGTAGCAAAGGGAGACGTGAAAAACCCACATTTAACTGTCAGAAACAAAAACAATCTCCAACAGCCTTTTAAAGATGGAATTGCACAAATATATCCCTAAAGTAAGAAGCCCACAAATATTCACGCATCATCACAACAGTCTCATCAAAAATTCTGTGCCAGAAACCCCCTGGAAGATAAAGACGGTCCTGTTTGACCCCAGGGCTCTTGTCTTGGACAAAACACCAACCAAACTCATGGACAATAGCATCACCTGCATCCTCAGCCTCTCCTAATAGTAGAAAAGTGTTGGGATTAGAGGTCAGGAATGAATCTGCCTCTGTTTTGTTTGTTTGCAAAACAGGGACTCAGAGGGGCACAGCAGGGCTACTGGCCCTCCATCTGTTGTGCAGAGCTATGGGTTTTTTCTGCAAGGTATACAAGAAACAACCAACACTTCATTAGGAGATCACAATTTGACCTTCACTTTAAATATGCCTTAGTTTGCCCAAGAAGATATAGCTTGAAGTTCCCAATCTCACTAACTAGTAGTACTGAAAAAAAATAGTCACAAAAAACCCCTAGATTGTGCACCACCAGAAACATCTTGAAAGATCATGTGGAACCTATGGGCTCTGAGTTTGATTCCCATCTCTTCCATGGTGTTAACCTAAGCTAAAGGAGGGATGTCATAGCCAGTGTTGCTGACATATTCTGAGTTTTGCAATGTGTGAAGAACAGGGATGATTTCTATAAAAAATAGGAATACAGCATCAAGTTCACCTTTGAATATTGGTTTGAAGGCTTAGAAAGGCTTCTTCAAGTGCTTTTCTATTCAGAACATGTTCAGATGTTCAGTGACTTTTACAAAAGTCTCTAAGAATCAAGTTTAGGTGTTCCCCCCTTATACACTGCCCCGTCTTTATTCACAAAATCCTATAAGGATTTGCAGAATTTTGTGACAGCTTCCTTCCCAGGGAGATACCAGCTCTGCCCCACTCAGACCCTTACACTACCCCAAGACAGTCTCCAAGACACCACTGCTCACCACCAGCTCACCCTCCCGGCCTCAAACCTCTGATGTGATGTTTCAACACAAAAGAATATTACCCAGTTGTTTGCTCAAAACTCCCACGATCTTGGCAGTGAGGAGGAGGGTAGTGAAAGGGGGGAGGAAGAGGCAGATGGGTGTTGAGAAAAGGTATAGGGATTTTTGTTCATTACACCTGTTAGACTTCCAGAGGTACCTGGATAGAATTGATGTACAAGTTGTGATTGTGTAAGACAAACAGATTCTATACATTGAGTCTGCGAAAGGGCACAATCTGCCAGACATTCCCCATCACAAGAACTGAATCTGCTTCTGACTAAACTTTTCTTCATAAATACTTTCCTTCTCCAAAGGGCAGCATCTGGACTTTAGAGTGCTATCATAAAGCCTATCTTTTGGGGTACAAGATGTACATCATAGGGGTAGTTTAGACAGTAAACCTGAAAGGCTATTAGACATCAGGAAAAATACCAAAGGAAAGAACAAGTGCAATTAATAAAACATAAAACATTTGCTCCATAAAAATCTAGAATATCATCATTACTGCTTCAAATTAGTTGAAGAGTAATTATCCCCAAGATGCTCCAGCAACTTCTACATCTTGCTTCCAAAAGTTTGACAAAACAGCAAGGAGCTGATAAAGATAAGGATATAAAACCCTGTTGAATTAATAAGGGGAAAGAATGAAAATAAATTATTTTAAGTGGAATGACAATACAAACAAAATTGGACAGCTCTAGTTATCTGTGTTGTGAATGTGCACATGCAAGTATCTGAACTGCAGTGAAGGTGACCTTGCCTAGTCTCATCTCATAGAAAAGCAGATTAAAATTCCTATTTATCTCAACCATTGTCATTACTACTTTCAATAAAAAACACAAACCCCGTAGAAGAATCCAGCTGATGGTTTACGTAAGCAAATGCTTGATTTGCTGAAATTGGGCTGCCTTTTTTGCTAAGGTGATTTAGAAAAATAATTTACTGAATACTTTTAGGGGCATAGGAATGCTTTGTGAACAGGGTCAAAAAAGTCCTTATGAAGCTTTACTTTAAAGAAGATCTTCTCACGAGACTTGTCACATGTGATTCAGTATCATAAATATTTCCACTGTTTATCTATGATAAGGAAAAAGGAACATCTCTCTATCCCAGTGGTGTGAAGGCAGCAGAAAATTCAAGGTTAAGATTATCCTTGAGGCATATTCCTCCCCTGGCAAGACCAGGTGAGATTTACTGAGGACAGCAAGTGGGTGCCCCACAGAGGGGCAAAGGGGTGAGCTCCACATCCCCTCAGTGCACCAAACAAGTGCAGGTCAGGTATAGCAGAGGAGCAGACATCTCTTCCTTGAAAGAAAGAAAAGGAGCAGGGGAGAAGAATGTGCTGAGAGTGTATGGAGAAGGAGAAAGTGAAAGGAAAGGAAAGAAAGATGGGCTGCTGGATGCCCTTCCTTTCCACCAGATCCTGAGGAGAACAATACTGTGCTCTATACTGTGCTAAAACATGACATTTAGACTTAAGCACTTTAAACAGTCCCCTGGGCTATGTTGAGGGTGTGGAACAGCTGTATGTATAATTAAGAAAAGCTAATTACAATAAATTAACTAGAAAATCAGTTGCAGCTTTCATTCCTAAAAGTTCTGTTGTTGTTGTCAGGCTTGAAACTGCTGCAGGGCAAGATGCTGGGCCACTACAGATTATCAGAGACCTAGTCACTTAGTTTTATTTTTAAAACTAAATTTGTAACTGGAAAATGTTGGAGTAATGGGAAGGTTCTTCATGTATTCCAAATGTAGCATCTAGACAAGGCTGCTGATCTCTGTGGGATAACTGTAGCACTGAGGTACATGCCTTCTCTTTCTCTCAGATACAGAAGACTGCTGAAAGCTCAAATTGGCACCAGAATATGGTGTGAATGTTTCCTTTGCCCATCTACCCAGCCATGCCTGCACAGCTCTACTCTAAAACTGTCACAAGTGCAAGAGGTTTTGTTCTACCTCAGCTTTTAAACACAACACAGAGTCCGCTGAAAATGTAGCCCAGTTCCAGGAAAGTCAGCAGAGTTATATAAATGTGCTGTTGATGAGTCCTGTCAGAGAAAAGGGTTTGCCTACCCATTTACTGAGATTCCTGCTTCAAATTGTGCCAGGGAAAAAGAGGCAACATGCCAGGAGCAAGCCTTATTCTGTTGCAACTGGTGGAGAATGTAATGCAACAGATGAATTTGTTTGGATTTATGGTGGAATCAGTGTCTTGAGGATCAACTGCCGGGAGAAAAACATGCGGTATTGTTAACAAAAGTTTTCTGAAGAAAATGTTGGGCAGAATTTGGCTCTAGCTGAGAAAATGTGTGAAGCAAAAAACCCTGGGATCAAGGCAAAGACACCATGAAAGTGTCACTGTAGCTTGCCCTTTATCTTACTTGTTCCCAGAACATCTGCTGCTGTCCACTCTCAGAAACAGTGGGCTGGAAGGATCTTTAAACTCACCTTATATGAGAATGATGATTGCACAGACTGCTTCTTCGGTTGCAGGATGTATTCAGGAAGGAACAAATTGTGGTTCAGCTGGCACACAGCAAAGAGAAGCCAAAGGCTGTGAAAATTCCTCCTGTGCCTCAGTATTGGATGCTGGAGTTAAAGACCAGATTGTGAGAGGGAGAACGATCTTTCTTTGCAGTGTAATGACTTTAGTTTGTGCAAGGAGAAGGGAATTACATCAGCAGAAGCTTTGATTTTGCCTTCTCCCCACAACAAGTCAGCTCCCTGTGCTAGCAGATATAGACTGCTCCATGCATCACTGCCTCAAAGTGCTCCCTTTTCTCCAAGCCTCTCCTGGAAAAGTGCAAAAAAAATCCCCTCCATTGCCCCAAACTGAGGCAAAACCTGGTGTGAGCTTCCTAGCAGCAAAAATACCATTGAAAACTACATTTAATTCATCTACATTTACCTTATTGGATAAGAAGGATGTCACCACAGTAAAGATTTTTAGAATAAAAATGAGTCAGTAACTATCTTTAAAGGACTCAGTTTAAGAGTAGGCGTAATGCAATCCACACAGGCTGTGGAGTTATTCTCATCAGGAGGCTTAAAGGAATGTTTCTGGGAACCAAGGTGAATTAAAGTTTGACCTTCTTTATAAAATTGTCTTTCTCAACACTTTCTCTTATATATATACACTTGTTTTCAGGTTTCAGGAATGAGCTGCATTGATCCTGTTTTTGGAGATCAGTCATAGTGGTAAACAGCAAGTCTCTGTGATTTATGACTGGGCTTGCTGATAGTACCTTAGAGATGTCTGAGCACCTGCAACTGAAGATCCAGCTTTAGCAACCACGAATTGAAGCCTTTCAGGTATAGCTTTTCCAGCTGTGCTCATTTGTGAGATGAAAACAAATCAGATGAGACAACAGTGATTATTACCAGTGACACTGATCACTGTTCAGGCCATGAAAAACAGATCGTTCTGGTGTTATAATATTCTTCAACACCCCCTTCCCCCATGCAATCCTTGATCCATCCTTTATTAAACACTAAACATGCAGAATTTCTTACAACAACAATAATAATGAAGAGACAGTATCAGGAACTATAATGCATGTCACAGATTTGACAGAATTTGAGAACTTTTTAGTTGGTATTCAGGCCAATCAAAAGTGGTTTTGATGTTGTATTGACTCACAACATGATTTCACACCAGCTACCCCAAGAACACAGCTACTGTGTGCAAGTCCTAGTTAGTCATCATAAATGTCAGCAATACAAAATAAAACTGTATTTGAGACTAAGATTAATTAATGTGTTTGCTTGCCATTGTACTTAATGAAAACAAGGGCAGCATAGAACATACTCATGCCATAGCCATGCTCACACCATTATCTTTTCTTTCTGTCTGACACTGATGGATATAAAGGCATCCTGCACTACAGATAAACCTGTCAGTGACAAGAAAGACTGAGTGGGGAAATACCCTCCTTAAACTGCCAGCTTTAAATTCAGCCATTTTCACTGCATACTAAATGATACAAGAATAAACTCAGCTACATGGGAGGGGATGTTGCCATGATATCAGTAGACAAGGCTGTGGTACACTGCAGCTTCACTTCTGTCTGCACAGCATGGAGCTTAGGGGAAAGTCTACCACTCTCTGAGCCACTGCTAAATCTGCCCCTTGGTGTTGATAGGAAAATGTCAGAATGCCTGAGATTCATTAGCTGGTTTGTAATGTTACATTCTTTGACACCAACACAGCAATAGCAGCAAACAACTGTGGGGAAAACCCTGCAGGTAAATGGCACATCTGTATTGATCAAGACCCACTTAGAAAGGAATTGAAAATATGCCACTCTTTATTATCAGTGATTGTAAGCAGTGATTGAAAGCACAGATTTTTAAGACTGGGAGGAAACATGATTTGATTATCTGATCTTCTGTACAACACAGGTCAGAGGGGCCCCCTGGCACAGGGCCAAAAGCCAGGTTTCTAGGCCGTATTTTGTAGGAGAGAAATAGGGTTATTTTTTTTAAAGTCTTTGAAAGAGAACCATCTCAGTCCTTCATAATGTATTCTAATTGGTAATCACACTGAGCAGTACTGTACTCTACTACTCTTCCTAATCTCCACCAATCAGTTCACAGATACCAAGAATAAAACTTAACCAACTTTGAGCAACTTCAGTAGTGGTCTGCAACTGTGCCAGTCACACTAGGTGCCTTTCACAGGCAGTAGAACAAATAGAAACTTTAAGGGAGTGATTCATCTAACCTGTTTTAGACATCTCCTTTAGACTGAGATGAATTGTGCTTTACAATCTACTGAGAGTATTGCTCAGATCTGTATTGACATACAGAGCTTCGAGATGGACCAGCTCAGGCACAGTCATCTAAATTTAGCCAGATGAATCCTACCATCATGCATGACTTCTTTCTGTTGAAGAGTTTGGCCTTGCTCAGATATTGTTTGGACTATAAGGAAACTGTCCCTTAGCCCTGCCTTTGTTAAGAGGATTAAAGAGAGTCCCTTAGTATTTTACATGTTTTCTAATGCTGAAAAATATTCTTACATCTTTAAATTTTCAGTTTCATTCTTAGACTGTGAAGAACTAGAGATCTGATCATATATAAAGATGGTAAATACATCAGTAGTAGTAGGAACAATAACATCTGACTAGCTGGGCTAGGTCAATGCCAAGGTCCATCTAGATAAATGTCCTGTCTTTGACAGAGGTGTGCAGTGGATGATTCAGGGGAAGTTTAAAAAAGAAAAGAAGTGAGTGATCTTTTCTGAACTCCTCTACCAGCCTCCAGCTTTATGAAAATACAGAAACCTCTGTGGTGAGGAGTGCCCTGTGAAAGGTAATTAAAAGAATTTGTCTCTCTAGCATAAGCCTTTGGTCTCCATAATCGTGGAATCATAGAAAAGTTTGGGTTGGAAGGGACCTTAAACATCATCTAGTCCCAAAACTCCTTTCCTGGGCAGGGACACCTTCCACAAGACCAGGCTGCTCAGACCCCACCCAACCTGACCTTGAATGCTTGGACATATCCACAGCTTCTCTGGCCAACCTACTACAGTGTCTCACCAGCCCCACAGGTAAAGTATATCTTCCTAATACCTCATCCTAACCCACCCTCTTTAAAGTCACTAGCCCTTGTCCTACCACCACATACACTTGTATATAATATTAATATTATATAATAGTAACATTGTAATTATATAATTATATATTAATTTATATATAATAATTATATATATACACTATATATAGTATATGTACTATATATAGTATATGTACTATATATATAATATAGTAATTATAAAATAGTAATATTATATAATAGTAGTATTGCAGGCCAATGAGTTTAGCAGTTTACATACAGAGCATTAAAAAAGAATCCTTGTTTTGTTTTTGCTTAGTTTGGTTTTGTTTTATTTTGAATTTGCCATTCTCTTTTCCTACCCTTACTTCAGATCATCCAGTTTATCTTCATTACTGGTTTTGTGCTTCAGCACTGAACATCAGATCATCTGCTCCAAACCCGAAGAATTTTACAGAATTTCTGTTTCTGGAGGAGTGTTTTTTTGGTTTTTTTAATGTAGTAGTCTTTGTCCCTGACATTTGGGCTTGTACTAAGTTGTTTAGCATTATCTACCAAAGCTGCAGCCTCAAGAGGAGGCACCAAGTGACAGGAGCTGCTCTCTTCACATTCACTGTGGTGGAGGAGGAAAACTCCTTAGTGCTGTTTACAGTTTTGTAAACAGAAGTATGGTGACCTGCTCTGTTGAAAATTGTTGTGAATGAGCGAAAGCTTTCTAAGATATTCTTGCCCATTATTGTTTACCACATTCTTCTTTCTCAATTAAGACCCTGAGAGCCCAAAAAACAATTCAGAGGCTATTAGTAGACCACGAAATCAAGCACAGTCTACAGTTCACATCAGGCTCAAACAAATCTGGTTTTAGATTTGGATTTAGATCTGGTTTATGTCCCTATTTTTTTTTACCAGAGCAGAGGGTGGCATGGTATAAGCCGAGACATCAGTGCAGCAGTGCTACCCAGCAGGTTGGGCTTGACTGGAGAGGACACGCAGGAGCGACTGGAACCTGTGAGTGGGAGGCTTATTTTGAAACCAGAGGTACCAGTCAGTAGAGACACAGTTACTTAAAAAACTCCACAAACAATGAAGTATCTGGAATTGGGAGTGTACAAAGATAAGAACCATGAACAGCCCTAGCCCAAAATCACGGGTCTGTGATTTTGTGTCTTTTGTGTTCTTTCCCTGACTTGCCTTAGTCAGATCACACAAAACAAATTTCTGAAGGAGAAAATAGGACTTTCAGCCTGTGCAACATAGCCAAAAATAGTTAAATCTAAAATGTTATTTACAATTTTTATCTTCTTCCTCCTGGAGGTAGAAATGCTGCTGACATCCTCCATAGGAAAGATGCCTGCCAGAGGGTGGAATGCATGAAAAAGGATAATTTCCTGAATCATCCTACGAAGGCGGCCACGCTATGGAGGAGGAACAGAGCGACCTCTTTGCTTCTTCCCCTGTTTTACTCCATCTGCAGATGGATGTTGAACATAGGGAGTAGGAGGTAGAGGGGAGGCACACAGGGAGTTTTGTACCTCCCACTTATCACATTTGAAGACACCAGCCCACTCACCCAGGCTTGCCCTCTCTGCTTCAGGCTGCTCTTTCATAAATTAAAGAAGACCAGGGAGCCATACTGAAACAGACATTCTACATTCAAGTTAAAACAGTTATTTTATAGCTTTATATTTTCAAACACATTGTGGCTCGCTCTGTGTGCAAAACTTAAGCACAAATCCTGAATTCTGCTCAAAGCTTCAGATGTGAGGGGTCAGTCTTTATATAGATCCCTCATAAAAGGCAATTTTTGTTGCCTGTGAAGATGAAAAGAAGGAAAGGTAAAAGTTTCAGGATATTTGAGGTATAAAGGGACATGCCTGGCTCTGTGGAAGCAGTCACTATGAGAAAGACATATCAGTCTTTCTGTTATAACTACTAATTTTTTTAATTGTACATTAAAAAAGATTCCACACAAAAAATATTTGAGTCACTCATGCTCAGGCAACAACTAGTATCTCTTACACTACCAGAAATAAGAAGGATTTGTAGTGAGAAAGAAGTCAGCACACAGTTAAAGAACAGAACCTGCCACCACCAGACTTTCATTTGTACACCATGAACAAAAGGACTTTCTTAAGGTCATCAGATAACCATAAATTCTTATTGTAATATGTCTTGCACTAAAAGGTTATATTAAAGTGCCCTCTGATTATATAATATGCATACATCAAGTGACAAAAGAGTACCTGTTCTTGTATATATGTATAGGAATAAAAAGAAGAAAAGGAGAAGAAAAAGATAGAATGAATTCAAAAGTTTATCATTAAAAGTTGGTTTAGGATTTCAACAGAACAGATAAATGAAATTATATATGAAGTATGTCATTCAAGGTTTAGTAAGGATTTTGCAATCCAATTGTGTCATTGATGTAAGAGATCAGTTTCTACTGACACCAATGTCCCCCAAAGATTGTATGATTTTGGCCAAGGATGACATTTTCCCTGGCTCTAGCTGTTCACAAGCAGAAATACAACTTAATCCACTGCATTTGAATGACCACAGATATGTGAATCTATAAGATCCAAAGGATCTATACTTTTCTTAAAATATAGCAGCTCTGTGTCTGAGGAAAATTTCCTATTGGAACTGCAGCATCAAAAATCAAGACAAAAAATCCTGTGGAAGAGTAGGTCCATGGTGTAATTACTGCCCCCAAATCAGCTGGCTCCAGAGCAGTACAGAGTGAAATGCCTTGTGACAAAGAGCTCCTGAGCTGACCAATAACTCAACATCCACTTTGCTTGATCTTTGTATCACCACTGAGAAAGAATAAAGCTTCATGTCTGCCTATGCAGGGTGAATATAAATTACCACAGTATTTGCTATCAATACAGTAGCACAAACGTCAAGACAAAGCTGAGCAGATCTGCATCTCTAAGGAATATGAGGTCATACACACGACTGACACAACTGCTTCTGCAGGATTTGCAATAGTATAAATATGAAAATTAACTTTGAATCAAAACAATCTTATTAAATAAGAATTCTTGTCAATGGCATGGACAACACACTGTTTATTTTATCAGACATATCCACTTACTCCATCAGTTCAGCAAAGCATTGTATATCGATTTGACAAAGATACTGTCAAATCATGTTGAGTGACTGCTTGTGGTACCAGTACAAATCTTAATTTATATTCTGGAACTGTGCCCTCTCTGCCATCTTGGATCTCCCTATAAAATCTTATAAGATGCATGAAAAAAATCTATTCCGCATTTTTCAGATTTATGACTCTCAAATGAAAGAAGGAACAGAAATAATCTTTCCATTTGTCAGCCTGTCACCTACATGGAACAGACAGAGCTGCTGCTGATGCAAGAAAATTCTATTACAGGTGCAAAATGGACATTTTCTTCACATATTTTTTATTAATTTAGCATAGAAATTTATGAAATCTTAAGGCAGTAGAATAATCATTTTACGAACAAAAAGACAAATCATAATTCACTTCAGGTTTTCATTTGTTATTTTTTGCAGTTGAAAAGCTAGCAAATTCTGCATAGTGCTCAGAAGTGCATGTGCCTGGTTTGGGGAGAGGTAATACGCAAAGCTGCTCTTTCTCTTCAGTCTTCCACCATGCAGACAGCAGTGGGAGTCCCTCCTGGCTCCCTTGAAATTATGAGGGAATGAGGATCACCCACTCCAGCAACCCTGCTCGCTGATTTCCTCAATCAGCTGTGGATGAGGACTCTCTCCAGACTACAGATAACTAAGAATGAGTTAATATTTTTTTGAACAGAGGAACATGTTGCGTAGGAAAGACATGCAAGTGTGACATTTTATCAGGAAGCGTTACTTTCATGGTAATATGAAAAACTATATGAAATATACATGGAATAGGGAACAAAATTTAAATAAGAATGAAATCAATATAAACTAAAAACCTTAGGAAAAGGGGTAAAAGCCCTCACCTGACTCACCATATCAGAGTGCAATATCCCTGTATTCCATCCCAAAAGCTTCCACAGGAGACAGACAGGAACCTGGAGAGGGAAATGTGACAGGGAATGTGCAAGGTGCAAAGAGTGCTTTGCTATGCGCTTCCCTTCCAACCGTTCACTTCCTGGGAGAAAGCAGCCATCTCATGCCTATACAGCAGTTCATCCTGAACCCCATTTAACAAAGGACTTGACCACTGCTTCCTGCCCTGATCTAGTGTAGCCAGACCCTACTCTACTCTCTGTTATTCTCCCGAGTCCAAAGAAACCATTTCTTTTCCTCAAATTTGCATGGATTCACATCCCATCTGTAACCCTTGCCCTGTGTGACGGGGGATGTGCTGCATTTTGCAAAGGGATGCCTTGCTGCCCCCCTTTCTTCCTTCTCCTTCTCTTCTTCCTCTCCAAAGGGAATTGGAAGATACTAAATACCAACAGGAAAGAGAATCAAAGGGCAAAATGAAACTAAGCTGGGAAAATAGGTTGTTTCCAATCTCAGAAGTTAACACCAAGTGTTTTTACTAGTTTTTAATGCAGCATCACATAACTTTAAAAATAATGAAACTAATATTTGCAAGCTTCTTTCATTTAAGAAAAGAGGAAAGACCTGACATTACAAAATGAGCTTTATACCTATCTGTGTGCAAGACTTCAGTGAGAATTTCAAAAAAGAAAGAAAAATCAGATTTAAACTATAAATAGGTAGTGAGTTAAAATGTAAAGTGAGATTTCTGAACTAGACTAAGCTTATATTTTGAGAAGATTAACTGATTTTTAAAATGTGGAAGAACTAGCCTGTCCAGATTTCAGGAAGGAATTTAGCATGATACTACCTCAATAACATTTCTGGGTAGCGTGAAACCAAGTTCTGACACCTAATCTCTAGAAAAAAAAAAGTTTCCATTTTACTTCTTAAAGCAGACTGTGTTTCGAAAACAGAGATCCCATAGAGCAAACAGATTGCAGCATGTCAACTTCATTTTTGCCTCATTTTGAAAAATTCTAGTCTTTATACAGTTTTTTGCAATAATAGGATACTTAACACTGCTGGGATAGTATAAAATCTGCTGTGTCCAGAATTCAGAAATGCTCCGCAGCTCATATATATAATGACATATTATGGACTGGAAAGAAAATTCTTTCATATTCTAATTCCTTACAAATAGAACATCTATTTTTTTTCTTCGATTCAAAAGGATAAAAACAACAGGAAAGAAAAAAAAAAGAAAAAAAGGAAAAAAAGAAAAAAAGAAAAAAAGAAAAAAAGAAAAAAAAGAAAAAACCCAGAGCCTGCACTTCTTTGCTTCTGCCATGATGACATAAGTCGACCTCGAATTTTCTGAGAAAAGTTATTTTAAAGTTCTGAGACCAGAGCACTAGATAATTCACCATTTTTATTCTGAGACTACTATGTTTATCCTTTGGTTTTAGTGGAGTTGGCATACTCATAAATCCCACCTTCCTCTGGCTGTTATTTCTGTCTGGTAAATTATTTTTTTATTCACAAGGCAATAAAAGGTCACTGGAAAGAGGAATATAATATTCACTCCCATAAAGTAAAGTTAAAGAGTATTTAGCATTTATATCTTTCTAGGGCGGTAAACAAAATATGGTTTATTTGACTCAATGAAGACCTATGATACTGAAAGAGATAAATCCAATTACTTGTTTTAACAAAATAGGATAAATCTTTCAAGACAAACCTTCAATAATTCCATGTTGTTCCTGTGAAGGTCCACTGCACAATTATACATGGGTGCACATAGAAAGAGCAGCACTTTGGCTCTTACCTGTCAGAATTACTTATTAGATGTACAAGCAGATTTCTTAGCCACTTCTGGAAGTAGAGCACACTTCTAAATTGTTACTATATTAAATTATAAAAGCAGAACATTGCTTAATAAAGTTTAGTACTAAATTTGATAATAAAATTACAGGAATAAAAGAGGTTTTTCATCTCTCATGAAGCTCTGTTTTGACCGAGGCCTGGTTCCTACAGTGTGTTTTCAAGAAGTAAAGTAAATTAATTCCTTTTGAAAGGAAAATTTAGTCCCACTTAGTAGGAAAAATTAATTCTCTAGCTTGGTTTAAAAAATACTTAACAGCTAACCAGTAAATGTACCTAAGTGTATACTACGGACAGGATAAGCCAGAATTTTTTACAACAAAATTGTATATGAAAATACAGTGAAAAAATGCCGAATAAAATACACTTTGCATTTTGCAACGACAATATTCACTTCAATTTTCTTTTTTTCTGTCATTTCTTCATTTTCACATTCTTTAAATGCAGCCTGCATGAATGGGAGTTCTGCCAGAGAATCATTCTGGCCCCAAACTGTTCTTTAGCAAGGAGTAGAATTTTATATTCACAGCCCAGATTTTTCCTGGTTGAACTCATGTATTAATTGTGATATCTTACGTGGACATCTAACAGATTTTAAAAAATCATGAGTTATTCTGCCAATGGAGAGTTGAAACAAGGGTTTTTCCTAAATGTGGACTCAGTTTGGCGGTTTAGAAAGGAAAGTGAAATAAAACATATTTAGCATCTGCCCTATGGCTTCTGATCAGTCTCAGCCTGTCCAGCTCTTTGCAAACCAGAGTTCATGTCATTAATCTACATTTAGCACAAGTAAAGCCCTCATTTCTGTTTATTCTTAGATTTGCTGGCAAGCTGATGCCCCACCACGGGAGGGGACTATTGTAGGGGAAGTGGCAACAGCAGCAGACAGTGCTGGGCCAGTCACCAGTGAGGAGTAGGGGGTGATGTGGGTGGGCATTTGCCCAGCATGCAGGACTTGTGCACCTACTGAGGATATTCCAATAAGGCTGAACTTGAGAGAAAATGCTGGTGGTGGCCTAAAAAATTATCTTGCAAAGTTAAAATTTCTGTTATCTGGGAAACTTAGATTGAGATAACTGGCCCATGCTAACACATGGTAGACTTTTACATTTCAAGTTTTTACAGAAGGATTAGGGTGAAAAAGCCCCATAACTAGCTTTTTTGTCTTTCTTTATTTCTATTATTGTTCTTGGAAGTAAGTGAAATATTTTATTGAAAAGGAAAAAAAGGAGGAAATAATGCAAATCTGCTGATGGGTGGAAGAAAAACATAAAAGGAAAGAAATGAAGGAAAGATAAAATGTTTGGAGGGAAATTACGGCACCTGCAATTTATATCTGACAAAGAACTGGAGTTTTAGAGGAATTGAAACTGTGAGTACCTACTGATGAGAAAGAACTTGAAAGAGAGCTATTATCCATTGCTTTGCATAAATGATTCACATTTCCTGTGAAAGGGTCTCAGAGTATTTCACTTCTGGGAGGTGGGAAAATGGAAAAAGGAAATGAACAAATCCTATTACATAAAGCTAGAAATCTAAACAGAACTGATTGTGTTCTCCCATGCTGAGTAATTTCCAGCATTCCCATTGGAGTCAAGGCACACAACATCTCCTACAACCCAGGTTCCTAAACAGACTATCATGTTGTTTCTTTCTGGTAAATAAGCCTGAATCCTTACATAGTTTTCCTCTCAATCAGTGATACACCAGATGTGTCTGTTTGGAAAGAGATAGACAGATTCAGCTGTACTTCCAGTGCTTCCAGTTAGAAGTAACCCCTGAAAACAACACTTTCAGAGATCCTCCAGGCCATTCCCTGCCTCAAGGCATGAGCACTGACACCTAGATCATCTCCAACAGATGATCTACTTGCTACTTCATGCTACTAGTGTCTTAATAATGTGAAGAAAGTGTGTACATGGTACCAAAAAACCAAAAAGAAAATAAGAAAAGTGCTTACCTTTTGGACACTGTCATTTTGATAATCAGGTTACTTGCACTGACTATCATTTCTACACTATTCCATTAATTAGATACTAGAAATATTTTCAAGTGTAATACAAGCAGGATTTGGTCAAATCTGAAGTGGTTCTCTAACAGGCCCATATACCCACACTCAAAATCTAAAAACTAATTCTTCCCTTGTTCAGCTGCCCTATTTTGCATTTGGAGAATCTGTTTCCTTTTATGTGAGGATCTAAACATCCCATTCTTGCAGAAGAAAAAACTTCTCCTCGTTGCCTGCATGAAAATCCACATCCCCACTAAGCATTTGGGTTTTGTCTATTTCTCCTTTTTCAGTGAAGGGCCACTCTGATGTGATGCTGGAAGCTGCCCAAATGCTGTTGTATCTGGTGGAGAGATATTTCCAGAACAAGATCTCAAAGAGAGATTGAGGCTTGCTGGAACTTTTTCTTCCTTTCTACCTCAGTATTGGAAATCAAGTATAATCACTATTTATCCTTCCACCTGAACAGCTCCCTGCCTTGGGCTTCTCAAGTGGCACCATGTAACTTCATAACTCCCATAAATCAGGTAATCTTGTGTATTCAGTCCTAGAGGTGCCAGGAACTCATTTTTTAACCCAACAAGATTTATCGGGTGGTGATTTTTCATGCCTTCTGGCACCTCAAGACAGTGGATATTTATATTTTTCCTCCCAACTTATTCTCTAACATTTCAAAGCAATGACTGTATATCACAGTTTGTGTTCTAAAAGTATCACCTCATGACGAACTCCCTACGCATTGATATGCACAAGATCTCAGAGTTCTGCCATTTTTTTCCATGTCTGACTGTGCTGCAGGTTTTTACAACCAGAGAACAGATATATCTGGTACAGTGTGTTTTGTACTGCTGTTTTGAAAGACCTTGTGATGTACCAGTATAATGGATCTCCCCACTTTGATGTTTGTGAAAACTTGCAAGCTACAGATTGTATATTATGCCCTGCATGACAATTTGTTACCAAATTTTGTCACCGATTTTTCAAGAGACTATTAAGAAGACAAACTACCTGTAAATAGGATACTGCAGGGAGTTTCTCTTTTAATACTAAAGTGTCCTGATACTCCAATGATTGAAGATGGAATGACTGTCATCTTTGTCAGGGAAACTGAATATGTGGTAGGTGATGCAACAATGGTGGTAATATTACAATTATACAGATGTAGTACTGTCAGCTGAACTTTCCTATGCTCCTACTGAAATAGTGAGAGCTGAAGGTTTCCAAAGAGCTAAACATCCAAGGCAAAAGAAGCAGTAGGAAAGCTGCACATTGAGTCAGCTTAAAACAGTTATCTTGGAACAAAGCTCATGCCATAAAACCTGGCGAGGAAATCAAACACATGAAGCACAAAATGGTCTAGATCAATTTTTTCTACTTTACTCTCAATAATGTGACTTTTCTTAAGATATCTAATGAAAGATTGCCTGTCCTGCCTTGTGCTGTATTTGTCTTTTTGGCTAGAATACTAAGGAGTCCAGAGTTCACTGCAGCCACGCACATCCCACTGCAATCACATATCCGCTAATTGTCAGCTTGATGGTTTGCAAAGACAGGTCTCCTCATTATAAACATGACACTGCAATACAAATATTACTGAGTGCCATCATTAGGAATTTCATAATATTAGAATGGTAATAATATGTTGTATTTATTAATTTATGCTTTACCCTGTCAGTGTTTTATTTCTAGGTGTTTCTAACTGTGAGACACTTCACAGTTTAGACATTCTCTGACTACATTTATCTGTAATTTTACTGTTGTTGCTAGGCAAGCTATTGACCTATTATATGTAACTTCACCTAAGATCACACATGTGTGTTCCTTAATAATGTGAAGCAAAGCCCTACTAGAGCTTCCTATAATGCAGTATTTAGGAACTAGGGCCTAAAAGTGAATAAAGCACAGAAAAAAACCCTGAATTTTAAAAGAAGTATGACTAAAGCATGACAATTAGTGCCCAAGAGTTTATTGAAGTTGCAGAGACTGCTTTGATCTGCATTGTACTTTAACAGCAAAGGTAAAATTGCCATAATTAATCTTGGGGGTGTGATCACAAAGGGAAAAGCTGAACTGCTCCTTCAAGATCCACAGAACTAGGGGAAATGCCGACACTTGGAAGAAAACAAACAGTTTTTACAGGAGGTATCTCAGACGATTTTTAAGTTCAGGGTTAGGACTGATTTGGGGTCATGGTCACAGAAACATGCTAATTTACTTAGCTTGATGCTCAAATCAATTGCAGTTTGGGAACAATTTCTGTTCCCATTAACTATGTCTTGATAATGGTTAGTGCTAGTAAGGATTCTGATTAGATTTATAAAATGTAGATAAATTATTACTTTTGCTACATCATCTTGGAAGAGAGAGGACACAGAAACAGGACTGGGCCAGAGCAAGAAGAGTTTTTTCTCTTTTGCTTCTACTAGCTCTAAAGATGAAGCCATAGACACCAGGAACTGGTTTTTTTTTTCTTATTCCTACTGTGTGAAATTTGACACCTGAAAAACAGGCTGAGAATTGATGTGAAATGGAAAACCAGTTATGTTTGATTTTGGCCAGGGGAAAGGTGTCTAAACTACTATTAAGGATTATTGTTGGCAGTAGGACAAAGGCTGGCAAAAACATATTAGAGAGAGTAGTGCCAGAAGTGCTTGGTTTCTATCTCTACTTTGCCAAACCCATGGCCTAGTCAGTGCTTGCAGTTTTCAGTCATTTTCATAGTTGGAAAAGAGTGCTTATGATCCACAACAAGGACACTTCAGGTATTAGCAATCAAATCAACCTGTGCAGGTCCTCTGTCTGTCTTATCTAACTCCACTTGCCCTCTGCTACCTATGGAAGAATAGAATGAAATAAAAACTGTTTTGCAATTTTCTCATGAGTCCTCAACTAGATCTGTGTGAAGTATCCATATCATTAACAGTATCAAGCCACTTGCCTAACACTTAACACTAAACTGAAGTGCTCTTTTGTGGAAAGACAGAATCCATACCGTGCCTCAGTCAGAATAGCCTTCATGTGGCCCAACACAGCCATGAGGCATTTTCAGCATTGTGCCTAATCCTAAACTTGAGAGGGGATTCACCCCTGAGGCTCCTTTGCAGACCTTCCTGGAAGGGACCCTTCAAAGCCATTTGTGGCATAGTCTCCCAGCGGGCTTGAACTGCAGCCTGCTGACCCTTGGTACAGAATGAATTCATGATAAATTGTAAAAAACTACAAGAATAACGAAGACTGTCAGACTTGCATAGGCAGCTAATGATAGAACAAAAGAGAACAGTTTTAAACTAGATTTAGATTAAATATTAGGAAGAAATCCTTTACTCAGAGGGTGGTAAAATGCTGGAAGAGGTTGTCCTGAGAAGCTGTGGGTGCCCCATCCCTAGAAGTATTCAAGGACACATTGGATGGGGCTCTGAGCAACATGATCTAGTGGGTGGCATTCCTGCCCATGGCAGGAGTTTTGGAACTAGATGATCTTTAAGGTCCCTTCCATCCCAAACCTTTCTGTGATTCTGTGACCCTGTGATTCTATGATTTGTGTACTCCACATGCTCAAACTAAATTCAGCAACGATTTTCCATAACTAACCCACAACCAACCCTACCTTTAGCATTATGGCAAAATCCCTCCCTCAATAGGCACATAAAGTGTAGGATCCCGTGTGTCCCAGCCCTCATTCTCACAGTAGAAGATAAGTAGAATCCAAACATTAAGCAAATCTAACAACTTTAGAACCCTATCCACAACCCTACAGATACAGCTACACCAGCAACACTCACAAAGCTCTTAAACCAACATGGACAAGGTCTCAGAGGATTAAGGTGTAAAACTATCAGCCCAAGCCTCAGTCCCACTCTCAACCCTAATTCAAATGATAACCTTGAGTCTAAGCCCTCTTGCCCCTTGCTCATTCCAGTTTTGTCCTGGGCCTGTCCAACGAAGAAATTTGGACAGTACATCTGTGACTTCAGCTTTTCCCACACCCAACAATGGATCAAGAAGAAATTACTCATTAATCTTTTGTCATAAATCAATATCAATTCAGTTGTTGCAAGAAGCCCCAATACTTGGCTTGGTTAAATTAATATCAATAAATCAATGTATTTCATACTGTGAATTTTGAAGACTAAAACTTAAAGCAAACTTTCATCCCTTGGGATTTTAATGATGAGTAAACCAAGACACTAACAAACATAAAGTGATCTGTTTCAAAAGTTTAAGATATTCTGTAAGATACATTTACTCTTCTGAATGCTCAGTTGTTTTGGAAACCTCTAGAAGAGATTTTTTCCAATAAATACCAGATCTAAATAAAAAAAGTTATTCCATTGCCTCTCAAAAACATGAACACAAGTTAGGACCCTGAAAAGCAACACAACTGAATCAACCTGTAAAACAGAAAGCTATTGCAGAGAAGATATGGAACATATCTCCCTCTGAAGGGAAGCACAGAAACTGTCAATATCTTTCAAGAGAGGAACAGCCCATATTTTAAGCCTATCAGTTCAAAATTTCCTTTCTAAAGTTTTTCAAGCATACATGTAGGAAATGGGAAGAAGGATTCTTGGGAAATATCTAAAGAAAAACAGTTAAGATTTGGATGATGTGGATGCATACTAACTTCATGTGTCTTATGGATGCATAATTTAATAGATGATACCAGAGAATGTAATATAGATTATGTTAATAGGTTATGGATTATGCTAACAGAGTGAGTGCTTGTGGACTCTATAGAACTGGATAGAAAATTTCTTCCTTTAAAAAAAAAATTGTCTATAGCAAAGTCACACAGAACTGTTCATTCAATTAAAGAATCAAAAAAGAATTTAGAAGATCTAGCTCTGTAGTTTCCAGTGTGAGTAATAATTACAAAATCTGAATATTTAGGCTTGGCTCTGCCACCCTTCTTGATGAACTAAACCATGCCACCTTATTGCCCTCAACACCAAAAGAGAAGGTGACATGTCAGCAGTGGTGACACTCCAGCTTAGCCTGCAGAGCTGGGGGAAGGGACTCCACTCTGCCCAGCCAGAGGTGCTGGAGCTGGAGCTGCCAGTGGGGTTGCCTGGGTTACCACAAGGATCTGAGAGTGGAGATTCAGGATTGTAATAGAGAAGCTCTGCTTCACTAGACAAAACCAAAACAAACCAAAAATATAGAGAGATATGATTACTATAGAATTGCTGCAGAAATAAATAAAACTGAAGAAAACATTAACAACTATATACAGGCAAAATTCCAGAGCTAGCAAAATGATTGCTAAATCCTGAACTACATGTTGATTTTAAAAAGTGTTTGATAAACCCGAGGAATTTTTTTGCACAATTACATTAACATTCCTGTCTCTGCTACACCCTTTGTCACTCACACAGTATGCTCACATTTATCCCAGCTATATCACCTGAGGAGACAGTGTGTCTTCTACCTGGTGCTCAGTAAAATGAAGCCTCAGCTCCAGCCACCTATGTTGGTTCAGCACAGTTCCCCCTGTATTTGGCTGCAATGAGCCTCATCCAGGATTTTTTTAACTGAGCTACAGGTTAATTCAATGTTCAGTTGTAAGGCAGCAATTGATCCAGGATAGCTGCTGTGCATGATCCCATTTGGCACAGCAGGTCTGTGTGCGACAGGGTAAGCAGGGCTGAAGACCAGAGCACAGGCATGAAGCCACTGTGCTGAGTGTGCCAGGGGCAAAAGGGCAGCCCTGGATAAGCACAGCAAGAGTCTGGCTGATTTTATTACAAAATCCCTCATTATTACAAAATTACTCAGCTTGTATCTGACTACAGAATTGGGCTCCTGGTATAAACACAATGTTAAAATATCACTTCAGAAACTACCAGTGGTTGCCATGAAATACTTGAATGAATGCATTAATACTTCAAAAGCCTTCTAAAATTTTGAGAAAATTCCATCAGAGATTAAAAATATTCCTTTTTTTTTTTTTACCTCATTGGGTTTTTTCCCATATTTTTCTGCTTCTATATTTCTGCCATTGAGGAAATTGCCTTCCTTGACTTAATTCATTTTTGACAAGGAAACATATTTTCATGATAATCATGCAAAATCTTATGTTATCAGGATAAGATCAAGAAGAGGTGACACAGAAGACTTTGAGAGAAAAGTTAAGAGTAATATCCCGTCACTTACATAATTATTTGCAATACAATATCATACTGAGAAAATACTTTGAACAAAATTTACACTTTTTTTGGAGGAATTGCATTCTGTATTTGGAGTTCAAATATCTACTAAAAAATAAAATTAAGACGGCAAATATAAGAATGAAAAAAAATTAGTAAATCCAAAAGGGCAATTTACCTAGGGAAAAAATAACTTTCTGACCTTAGCTATTAGGCTTGTATATTTATTGTGCAGGTTGTTGAGCAGTATAATTTAACTAGAAAATGGTGGTCATTATCTTCAAGTTAAGCCCACATTGTGAAGAATTCCACAAAGAGGCAAGGATGCTTTTGCTTGTTTATATTGGTACATATGCAGTGATTTTTGAGAAATGAGGGAAAGTGACACAGGCCAGAGACCTAAGATATTTCTATTCGTAGGTCTTAAATCCATGTAAATGAGTAATCTGATTGTTATCTGCAGCACTGATTGGTTTGAACACAGGAATCCCTTTATCTGGAGTGATGAGTCTTGTTTCCACTGGACACTTACAGAGGGTTTGGCTTTTAATGGTTATTTAGGCACCTAAGTGTCCATTTCTGTATTTCTTAATGCTTGGCTTTCTTATAGGAGGAACTGTGAAAGTCCTAGCTTCTGGAGGTTGTATTTATATCAGAAAACTTTGCATTTCTGTGTTTCCTTTGGACACATTCTTCAAACTGCTGTGCGCAATGGGGAGCGCAGGACCAGACTCCTCCTTCACCCTAGGAAAGCTGTGATACCTCCACAGCCTCTGCTTGGCACACTCCAGGAGTACCCTCTTCTGCTGCTTTTCTCAGGAGATTTTAAGGTTCTTTTTACTCTTTCCATGCCTCCAGCTGGAGGAGATTCAAACTGGAAGAGAATGTAGACAGCAGACAAAATACTGCATATGGCACATCAAAATCCCATGGCAGCAGCCCTTTTATGTCACAGAATGGTTTGGGGCTTCATTGTGGTATGAAGCTTGAGAAGAAGCTGACAAAGAAAGAACTCTCCCAGAAAGTATAGAAAATGTAGGAAAAAAAGGTAGCCAGATTGTTTGTGCTAATGGTATGAAAGTCTGTCTTCAAAATACTCAGTGTATGCATGGATTTATTCACAGTTTTTCTGGCTTTCTATCCATCACCGCATTCCTGCAACTTTGAATTTCTGGACCAGATTACTGAATTAAAAAAAAAAAATGTTTAAGTGTTTAGCAGTAACAAATGGATATAATATAATTTCAGTAATACAACTGTCACATGATTCTGGGAGTTTCACAAAATTAAAGGGATTAAATGTCTCTCTAAAGGTTTATAGTTTGATGTGAATCTATAACTCAAAAAGCCTGCCTGCAATTCAGCTGTCTAAGAAATATATATTTAAGATGCACGCAGAGCTTTTGATCTAAATGAGAAACGTGAACAAAGAAATTGTCATGTTAAAAATTTGAGGGTACATCAAGGCTGACTTTTTGGATTTTGTGTTTTTAAGATAAGTTTAGAGGCAACTAAAAGGATTTTTCCACCTTATCTAAATTAAATGAGAGGACAAAGGGAGGACTGTCCAGAGAACAAACGATGACCTACGAGATTAAAAAGAAGTCTCTTTGTTGCAATTTTATCATCACTTGTAAGTGACAAAGTGCCAAAAGACAGGTTTGTGGCAGCAGCAATATATTTTCTTCAGGGCAGGAAAATCATCAACAAGGTGTCTGTATATGTGTAGCACTGCTTGAATATGAAAGCAATTTTCTGAAGCCCTGTGGCCTAATTCTATTGTTTTCATCAGGAATGAATATTTGGGATCACAATCTTCAGTAACTGATAATACCGGACACATTGTGAAAAATGTATGAGTAAGTTCCTCAGATGACTGCTGGACAAGGCTCCAGTACCATTTACAGCAATATTTGCATTTATCTAAAAAGAGATTAAATGCTAACAAGGTTTCAGTACATTTATCTGCCTGACTTCTGTGTATGGCTCCCATTAAATAAAAGGGAGAAAGAAAATATGTAAAGGGAATAAAATATAGAGAAAAAAGGGAAAAAATGCTGCATGTACAGAATTATAATCTTCCATTTTCTAAAATGTATTTATTCTAGAAAAATATCAACTAGAGATGTAGAAATACAAGCAGTGGTACAACTGCCCAAAGTATAGGTAATGTGGGATAATAGAAATTATTGAATGTTCT
The DNA here is from genome assembly GCA_013400215.1 of Cisticola juncidis. NCBI lineage: Eukaryota > Metazoa > Chordata > Aves > Passeriformes > Cisticolidae > Cisticola > Cisticola juncidis. Next base: position 346,260 of record VXBR01009563.1, on the reverse strand, counting down.
ACCTCTAATGTACTAATATACCTTCAAGAAAACCGAATTATGCATCCAATATTCATTCTTAATATCTTCTGAAAAATGCCTCAGACATATGAGAGCCTGTTTTTTTGCAGCAGGATCATATCCTCCAGCAATTGATGGCAACATAATTTACAAGCTTCTTTAATTATTCATCACCATCTACCCTAGCTGGCACCTTCATTATCTTCCCATTCAGAGCATCCTCCAACTTGGAGCAAAGACTGTGCAAGGGAGCAAGTTCTATAGACAGGTTCAGGGGATTCTCTTTTAATTGCCAAATCAAGATTGTTGACTTATCCATCCACTCAAAATCCACACAAAATACCACTGTTTTTGTTTCAGTTATGGAATTGAATTAATGTTTTTTGTAAAAATTTTCTACACTTCCTACATTTCTACACTGCCTTGAAAATTATTTCAAAGCAGTATAAAATATTTGCATTTGATTCTACTCTTCCCAAAATCAAAAGTAAAAACATAAGTAGGAACAAGATTGGAGACTAAAAGCATTTGCCTTCATGTAAAACTTCTAGATTCTGAGCCTGATTCAGGCAAGAATATAATTTAGGTACAGGTTTTGCTTTACCTGCATAAGCAGTCTCATTTCAGAGACAGCAAGATTAAAGCAGAGGTAAACATAGGCAAAATTGTCTGTTCAGCTCTTTCCATATTTAAACAAAGGCACATATTCCCAACATTTCAAAGCACATTTGGACACCTCAATATCTTTGAGAAGCTGAGCTGTACTTAGGAGCTGTTAGACCATGTTCCTCCAGTAAACAAAACTGTAAAAAAAGGGTATTTTAAAAAATGTGTGTCATTCACCTGATAAGAAAAATAATAATATTTTGTATTTAAACTTATTGAACCTTGATTTTGATTACTTGCAGGTTTTTTCATTAAAAATACCTTTATATGGATTTTAAACCAGACTGTCCAGTTAGTGCAAAAATTAAGACAGTAAAATAAAATTGGGAAAATCGTTTTTGGAAATACTGCTTATTAATTTCAAACAGAAAATTTCCCATTCTAATCACACAGAAAGGTTCATTAGCTCTCTGCTGAGTAACACAGTTCTGCTGAAGACACGTTAGTAAGTTGTTATAAAGTTCATAAAGATGGTTCCCTAGGGCCAAAGCACTGCCCATCCATGAAATTCAATGGAAGCTAGCAGTGCTTAGTCAGGGACAGCCACTGCCCATAGCTTTATTCTGCATTTCTGGGGCAACAACATTGGAGAGTTACCACAGGACGAGATATCCAAATGATAGTGCATGGGTATGCACATGCTGTTCCCTGCCTCTCCAGCTGACAGAGAAGTCCCCAAGCTGCAGTGAAGCACCAAGGGCTGTCTGGTTACAGCACCCACGGCTCACAAGGTGATGGCATCTCCTGTAGTGGGACTCTGTTACACTAGGAAGTAGCTCTTTTGCTTAACCTCCAGGAGAAATGTAAAGACAGCAATCTGTCTTTAACTCCTACTCTGATAAGCTGTGAATAATAAATGTCTGAACAGAACTATGACAAGTGAGGCTGCTATGCCGGATAAATATAATAGCAGGCGCTGACTAGACTACATGGAGGGCCATAAGGCCAAAGGGGAACTATTGGTGTTGTTAAACACTACTTGCCTAACTAGAGAAAATAATGTTTTTATACCTCCAGTATGAAAAGGGAATCATGGATGCATTTCCATCTAATTCTTTTCCACGACACTTTTTGACACTAATTTTTGTAACATAAAATTACATTGTAACATAAAATTGTGACAGTAATTTTTGACACTTTTTCCTACAACATTGTATTCTAGAACACATTTAAATAAGACATTTTGCATGTGTATTATTTCTCTACATATAAAACTGATATAAAACCAGTATTGTGAATGTCTGCAGCATCCGCTATTGTCTATTTGAAAACTGCATTGAATCCACCATTGAATGAGTTTATCTTGCAGCTGTAAATATAACTTTTGTTTCTTAAAGGAAAATCTTGAAAGTATGTACTAATAGATAATTCTTGTTTTTAAAGGAAAATTGTAAATGTATACACTAGCTTAGTATAAGAAAATACAAAAAGTGTTTTGCCATGAATTTCAATCCAATATAACCAGTACCAGATCCTCCACTTTGAGTTCTTAAATTTCTTTAAAATTTCCTCTCTCCATGTAAAAATATAGCTAGTCACAACACAAGTCCATTACTGGATTGTGGAGACCAGTCTGATTAGGGCCCGAGACTCTGGGAGGGAGCTCCAGAAAGATCAGACTATCAGCAAGAAAAATAAGTCTATTATTTACCAAGATATTGATGTTCTGTCTCTTCATTCAACTACTTCTAACACCACACATGAGAACTACAGTACCGAAAATATACTGTATCAGGAATGGCATACAAGATCTATGAACAATTTGTCCCTCCTGTCATTGCCAGAACAAGCCTCACTGCAGATCAGAAATGAAGCAAAACAAAAGAATAACCTTTAAAAACTTCAGGCAGCAGATACTCCCTTCAAACAACCCAAATATCAAGGGCTAAATTTCCGAAGTTCAAATTTGGGTAAAAAAATTGTATAATTTGCAAAGTTCAAATTGTGTGACATAGTGTTTCTATGAAATTGTACAATGCACACAAATGTTAGTGAACCATTTCTGAGTGTGTACGTCCAATTTCTCAGTTAAGGTACAGGTATCTGTAGTTTATCACCGACTTGATACAGGTAGACCTGGAAATCACATAGGCATTTTGTTCAATGTAAATATAATACATAATTTCAGAAATTAAAATTATTTCAATTCTTACATGTTAAAAGAGCAACTAAGAAATTATAATACTGGAATGTTTTGTATGAACAACATTTCTCCAGTATTTGGGATACATGAAGTAAATAGTCATGCAGTGATCTCTGGACAATCAGTCACATAATTTCCTACATTCATCAGTTTCCATCTGAAAATCTACGTGTCTTGTGTTCACAGCCCACTGTGCTGGTTTTGGCTGAGGTAGAATTAATTTTCTTCATGCTGGCTGGTACAGGGCTGTGTTTTGGGTTTGTGCTGAACACGGGGTTGATAATATAGAGATGTTTTTGTTGTTGCTGGGCAGAGCTTACACAGAGCCAAGGCCTTTTCTGCTTTCCATGCTGCCAAAAAGGCAATGGAGCTGGGAGTGCCTGGAAGGTTGGGAGGAGACACAGCCAGGACAGGTGACCCAAAGTGACCAAAGGGATATTCCAGACACTACAAAATCATGCTCAGTACATAAAGTTTGGGGAAGAAAGAGGAATGGGGGACATCTGCAGTGATGGAGTTTGTCTTCCCAAGTCACCATTACACACGGTGGGGCCCTGTTCTCCTGGGGATGGCTGAACACCTGCCTGTCCATGGGAAGCAGTGAATTAAATCCTTGTTTTGTTTTGCTTGTATGCACAGCTTTTGCTTTCCATATTCAACTCTCTTTACCTCAACCCATGAGTTTTCTTGCTTTGACTCTTCTGATTCTCTCCTCAGCCTCACTGATGGGGAAGAGAGACAGTGACTGCACATGACTTGACTGCTGGCTGGGGTTAAACCACAACACACACACAGTATTTTCACAAGCTCTCTCTCTTAAGGGTTGCAACAGTTCTTTATATTTTAGCCTAAAATTATTCATGTTTACTCATCTGTGCTCATTTGAGTCAACAATGCCCTTGAGTTTAAGCAATTCTCAATTCCTTTTGACCCCCTTGCTGATGTGATTAAAGCAATCACAACCTCTTCCAGCTTACTTTCTGCAAGACTAATACAACCCTGCTGTAATGTCTAGCTCCTTGATCATCCTGGAAACTTTTTTTTTGTGATTGTTTCAACTTGATCTCAGCTTTATTGCATGTGAGTGAGCAGAATTTGATACACCTGATGAGATCTCACTAAGGCCTTATAAAATGGCATTCGCGTTCCCTTCTCTCTTGGAAACCTTTCACCTGATACATCCTAAGATTGTTTACTTTTCACAGTCCTGCATCCAGTCAGCTTCAGTTATCCTTTGACCAACTAAGACTGTGTCCACATTGCTTAAAGCACCTTCTACAGGCATCAGCAGAGGTCACAGCCACAAATGATGCCAAATGCCTCCTGCTCCCATTGCTTGGGACATGCAGTCCTTTTCTAGTGAGCACCATCTGTGTCTAAATTGCACAGCACATCATCTGGGTCCCCTGTGGTGTCTGCATGATACTCCTGTGGCCCTAAGATTTCAAACTGATTCTCTTTTGGCTTTTCAGTTAAGGTGCCCAAAATAAAATGGAAACTGAGTATGCCAGAGAAATGTCAGACCAGGGGCACTGGTTTGGGTGTGGGTAACATATGAGAGGTACTGGGTTGCTTAAATAGGCTTGGATGGCTACACACAGGAAGGAATTAATGATGAGGTCCAAGATACATACAGAGCAGGAGAGGAGTAAAAAACAAGCTGAGAATTTCCATCACTTCACCAGCACACTCATATGTACTCCTTTTTTCCTCTGTTATTTCCAAAGGATTGTGACCCCTCACTTAACATAAAATGTTTCTACTGCTCTTCATTGACTAGACCAATGCAAATTACTTTCAAGTTTTCTTTCTAGTTAATAAAAAAAAATTACAATCTCCTTTAGATTATTTTCTGTAGCCATTTCATCCTTAAGATCTCTGCTGTTCCCCTACATTGAATATCAAACACCAATTTGTATTGATTCAACGATTATTTACTGAAGAAAGAAGACTGTTGCCTATAGATACACCCTAAACAAAACAGCACCATTGAACAATAAAACTCCTCCATCATGCAGTTATTAGAAAAGTCCATGGTACAATTTTCCCCTGTTTCAACTGGCTGTTCCAGCCAACTCCCAAGCACCACTTAGGACTTACCACACGCTGGCAAAGAGTCTCAATCAGCAGTGTTCATGGAGGCAACCTCTTTGAAGATGAAAGGCAATTAATAATATGGACATGGGTTATGCCATGCTGTTGGCTTCCTCATCAGAAAATAGTCCCAAGCCTTCATAGTTTTCTGGTGTAGATTTGGCTGGCAACATTATTAGCTTCACCTAAAAATACTCATCTGGTTTTACTGAAAACTCTTAAATACATTTAAATCTGAATTTGAATCCATTTCTTCAGTGTGTGCAATGGTTTGCCATTCTGTCAGATCTTTAGGAAGTGAGACATTCAGTTAAAGTCATCTTTGTTTGACTATTCTGAAATTTAATTATAAATATCCCAGCTCACTTTATGTTTGTGATTAACAGAACCAGTCTCTGCATTCAAATACCTCTAACCTTGACACATTTTGCCCAGCTTCATTACTGGCAGGGAAAACCTTGTATTTTAGTAGTATGGGGCATTTTTCCTCTAACACTAAATCCATTAAATTCCTGGGTATATACAGAAGATATTTTCTGCCATAGAAAAGGGGAATTATAAAAAGAACATAAACCTAAGAAGGTGGTCAGAGATTGTAATCATATAGAATTTGTGCAGATTACACAGGGTTTCAGCAGAAAAACCTTATCAACACAGATACAGCAGCTCCAGCCATTATCCAGCAAAGACACACACATCTGTATTGCTCCCTTGCATGCACCACCAACTCCAGTGTGACCACACACATATAGAGCTCAGCAAGATCAGGGACTGCCTGTTTCAGACTTCCATGACCCTGACTGGCTCCTCTGGGTCCTCAGTAATTAATAAGTGATCACCATAATGTATTATGCATTCAAAAATCTTTTTTTTATATGGCTATTTCTTCATCCTCCCAAGTACTGTACATGTTGAATTCTTACTAAATGCATTGCTCTAGGTGACCGCTTCACACTTAACTCAGGCTGTGTCTCTGCCCTTGCTTTATCAGCTGCTCTCACCAATGCTCAGGAAATGCCCGGGTTGATTTTGTTAGCATTTGTTTTTTATAGTACTGGGAGCAAAGAGGGAGGGGATCATGAAAAGGAAAAGAATCATTTATCAAGACAGAATTAAAAGCAAAACTTTAACAAAAATATATTTGGGTTAAGATTTTAAATGGCACTTGCCTGAATTGTCTGGGAACCAATTTCCACTGGCTCTATCCTCCTGTGGCCAGAAGGCTTATACAATGCATTTTACACTGTGATTTTCCCCATATTATAAGGGGTGAGTTATTTCAGATTCTACTGTGGTTTCTGAGTTTCAAAGCTGAGTCTTAACCTTTCAATCTGCTTATTAATACTCATGTCATGGCTCCTATTGAGAAAGAGGTTTAGTGTCACTGTCCTCAATCAGTGTCCTTTCATTCACTTTCATTAAAGAACCATGTTTTCCTGACAAAGGATAACAAATGGACGCTGTGGGTCCCTAATGTGCTTTTTGACTACAGAGCCTGTGCCATTTCTCTGAAGCAATGGCAATTATTTGTCATTTTAATATGACTTGGCAAGGAGATCCAAAAACATATGACCATTATTCATCAATATGTATATCTTGTGCTTGCATTAATATTAGAATATCATTATTATTACCCTGACATTGTATGAGCTAGACAAAATTACATCATGTAAAAAATGTATTAAACTATGTTCAGCTGTATCCATGCAGCAAGGCAAAAGTAATTTAAAGACCTGTAGCAGCTCTTTGTTGAATGCAGCAATTCATTCTGATTAGCAGTAAAGTCCTTTTACCTGTGTATTAATGAAATATATTTCAGTACTGTTCCACTGTTAATTGAAAACAGCATTCTCTGCTGTTACTGTTGTTACCACACATACCCCACAATCACATCAATTTTCTTTGTTCTTAAAATCTCATGATATTCAATATTTCTGACATTCCTGGTAAACAGAAAAAAAAGTTAATTTCTGTTAATTTGGGCAAAGGCATAGCCATGATTTTCCCATTTCTTCTAGCTGTTTTTTGCTGTCACTGTTTCTATTCAAGCTATTGCACATCTTGACCTTGTATACAACACTTGAGTCCAGAACTAAGTTCATTATCATAGTTTCCTATAGAGGAATAAAAGCTGTGCTTATGTCAGTGTCTGTTGTTTTAGATCCAAAATCACTGACTAAAGCCAAAAGGATACTCTTATTGTTTCTTGGGTTTGTGAAACATGGAATTAAAAGTATATAAAATAGTATTTAATATTTTTTCTTTTCATTCCCCTCCACCTCACAAATAACACTGCTCTATGAAAAAAAGGGAGGTAGAAAAATCTCAGAATAAAAGCTGTAATAAAACGCAGGGACTTCAGGTTCTATCCAAGCAGGCTCTTCAGGTTATTTCTCTAAACTAAGTATGACTTGAGGGACAAAGACTCCCCCATAAGATAACATTTGAGGAGCTATGTTTCTCCAGATGACTTACTTATTTTGGTATGACACTAGCGTGTAGCTTTAGAAGATACAGTCCCTTGCACTTTGCAATGCAGCAAGTTCAGGCTTTTAAGGACCCTTTCCTGGCAAATTGTTAGAAAACACAATTCATAACTAAACAGCACTTGCAAAAATTAAAAGAGGCAATGGCAGAGGCAAGTTGTTTCAAAATGCTCAAAAAAAAAGTGTTTGTATTATGAAGTCTGGAACCAGCATGACATAGTAATTAATTTAATAGCTGAATAATTGTATAAACTTGGTTTTTCACCTATTTTCCTCTCAGGTGAAGGAAGATACAAGGAACAAGACGCTCTTACAAATTTACATCTGTGAGAGTTTTTCAGGTCACTTAACCCCAAGTGTCTCAGTACCTCCATTTAGTAGGTGTGGACTAATAGCCACTATGATCTCCTGAGGGCATAGGACTCCTCCTTTTGTTTATTTTCCTTACCTTTCACTTAAAAACAAAAGCTACATTATTCTACTTATTTTACATAATTTATCCATTATTTCCTCTTTTCTCCAACTGTAGCACTGTATCAATTTTTTATCAGATACTTCAGTTAAAATTAGCTTACTCTACAACATTCAAACCCATCACACCAACCATGAACCTCCCTGTGCACTATGTACTTAGATCATTGTCCATTCTAGAAAGAGCTGCTCTCTGGTCACTTGAGTGCAAAAAAAAAGTTGTAATATGCCATTGAACTCCTCCATGGAACAACATAAAGGGAAGCAACAGCTGAATCAACTATTGAGCAAGCATGTATGACAGCCAAACAAAGGCACATCAATTTTGCAGGGGGGGTGGATTTTTGCAGAACACCATTTTGTGCAATTCAAAGACATGAAGAGAAAGAATCAATAAATCAAAAACATGTACCAGACAGCACTGGGATTATAGCCCTCAAAAAAGCCCTGCAAGAGTTATGCCAAGTGCTACCTGAAAAGGGCTTATAATTCCTGTCATTTTGAGCACTCTTTGTAAATAAAGAGGATGATACTAAGATACCTAACTCCCTCAACAACTTTTCCTAGAAGAAATATCTGATTGACCAATTGCTCAAGTCAACAAAAAAGACATAGGAGTGTTGCTTCCACTACTTACACACGTCATCTTCACTTACAGGCCAAATAAGCAGTCCAGGCAGAAGGAGGTAAGGGAGTTTGGTCAGAACAAAACCAAAAGCAGCAGCAGAATGGAGAGCAAAAGGGGGAATGAAGACTTCTGCAGCATAAAAATCACATAATGTAGTGAAGAACATGAAAAGAGCTGGACTTCTGGACTGCTCTTAAATATAGATATCTGTAAAGATGATTGCAAAGGGATTCCATAAGTATGCGAAACTTTATGGTTATTTTCCATTCTTCATTAAGCATAAGAAAGTTTTAGATATGTCAAGCTGGAAATATATTTCTTCAGAAGTCAAATCCACAAAGGGACTCAGCAGCTCTAAAACTGCTACAGATTTGGGAAATACTGAAAGGGACTGGAAACAGGAAGATAGTAGTGAGCTACCCTGTTCCCATCTCAGAACTTGGACATACCAAGTTCTGCAAAACAGAAGGGCATCCTGCTCTCTAAAACATATGAATCAAGAACAAGTGTTTAATATCTTTGTCAATGACACAGACAGTGGGATCAAGTGCACTCTCAACAAATTTGCAGGTGACATCAAGCTGTGTGGTGGAGCTGACACACCTGAAAGACAGGATGCCACCCAGAGGGACCTAGACAAGCTTAGGAAGTGGGTCTGTGTGAAACTCAGGAAGTTCACCATGATGAAGTACAAGGTGCTGCACCTGGGTTGGGACAACCTCCAATCTCAGTACAGGCTGGGAGATGAAAGAACTGAGAGCAGACTTGACAAGAAGGATTTGGGGGTGTTAGTGGATGAGAGGCTAGACACAACCTGGCAATGTACCCCTGCAGTTCAGAAAGCCAGTTGTATCTTGGGTTGCATCTCCGGCACCGCAGCCAGAAGGTTACGGAAGGTGATCCGGCCTCTCTACTTGCANACAGGCTGGGAGATGAAAGAACTGAGAGCAGACTTGACAAGAAGGATTTGGGGGTGTTAGTGGATGAGAGGCTAGACACAACCTGGCAATGTACCCCTGCAGTTCAGAAAGCCAGTTGTATCTTGGGTTGCATCTCCGGCACCGCAGCCAGAAGGTTACAGAAGGTGATCCGGCCTCTCTACTGCAATCTGGGGAAACCCCACCCAGAGTGCTGCAACCAGCTCTGGGTGTCCAGCACAGGAAGGACATGGGTCTGCTGAAGCAGGTCCAGAGTAGGGCCACAGAAATGGTCAGAAGGCTGGAGCAGGTCGGCTGTGAAGACAGACTAAGAAAGTCGGGATTATTTATCCTAGAGGAAAGAAGACTCTAGGGAGACCTTAGAGCAGGCTTCCAGTATATAACAGAGGGCTTATAAAAAAGACTGAGAAAACATTTTAGTAAGGCTCCTGCAATTGGATATGAGGTAGAGGTTTTCAACTAGAAGGGATAGATGCAGACTGCATACAAAGTATAAACCAAGGCAGAGAAATGCTGGAACATGATGACCAGAGAAGTCCTATCCCTGGAAACAGCCAACGTCAGGTTGGACACAGCTCTAAGCAGAACGATTTAGATGGAGATGTCCCTTCACATTGAAGAGGAGGTGAACTAGATGCCTCTTAACAATCACTTCCAACCCAAACTATTCTATGTACAACAAAATAATGAAGCAATTGCAGACCATGTCAAAGAAGAGGAATCTAAAGCTTAGCTATATAAGATGTCTCCCTGAGAAAAAATGAGACCTGCAGAGAGTGAGCTCTGGTTAGGTGTTTAATGTCTGCTCAGAGTGCACTCACCAGGGTGCATTTTTAATACCACTTTGCAATTGACTTTCTGTTTCCTACCTTTTGATGTAAAATCAGTGAGCATGTGGGATGGCCAAAGTAGTTGCATCAATGTTCAGTTATTGCCTGGAGTGCTTAAAAACATGCCTTTTTGGTGTTTTCTCAAGTGTATATATTATGGTAAGAGCAGTAATATTTCTTCAGTCTTCTGAGAGCATTACTAGGAACAAAGAAAAATGGAAAACACAGCACAATTAAGATCATCATCCTTAAAGAAGAATAGCTAGACTGCAAGCACAGAAAGAAATCACAATGATTAAATATTTTTAATATGTACCTGTATTTGGCACTTTAGCTGTGGATCTTTAAGATTTGTGTTGTTTATCTTTCCAGCTTTTAGTAAACAAAATAGAGCTGGAATGAGCTGAAAGAAACCACTTTGTGCAAAATGGTTCATGGAAGACCTGAACTGCATTTGAAATAGCAAATTACCTGCTGGTGCTATAGAGGCAGATGATATCCTAAAGACACCTAAAAAAATTAAACTGCTGCAGTTGTTAGTTTCTTAACCTGGCTTACCAGTGGGAACCCACTACTGGACCCATTGGCATAGCGGTGGGAAGGCAGATGACAGAGCAAATGGCTTGAAGTGAACAGTGGCACAAAGAAGCTGAGAGTGCTACTGAAAGAAACATACATTAAATATGTCACAGGAAAAATAAATCTTGTGTAAGCTTTATGTCTTTTCAGGACTGCATATTTTTGTAACTGCTCTGAACACAGCACCATCTTTTCCTTATACTTCATTGGAGGGGACCCACAGGAATACACTGTGCATGTGCTTGGTGGTCACCAGTTGTGTTCCAAGAAATCAAACCTTACATGAAGTTATAAAGAATGGCCATATATATCTGAAAGATATAAAGAACAGTTTTCCAGGATGGTCTAGAACAAAGCTGTTTAAAGCATGAAAAAAATATGGACCAATACAAGAAATCCCTAAGTGATCTTAAGGGTTTGAAATAAACACAGAAAGGCAGTAATGGCTTTGATGACATGGAGTTCCTTTAGAATGAGACCAGAGCAGTGGAGAACAACAATGAAGAAACAAGACCTCTAATTTTTATCATTTGGGTGATTAAATATACCACCTGATCACCCTCTGTATTGTCTATAGATAAAACAGAGATGTAAAAAGAAAAAAATACAAAAAGCACCATGGCTTATGCCAAAATACAGATATAATTTAATAAATGTAAGTCTTTTAGCTTCAAGGAAATTTTTTCTCTCTTTACTGTTTTTTGGGTCTATCATAATTGCTATCTTGCATGACATAGCAATTTTCTGGTAAACTCTCTGGGACAAGGTTTGTCTCCTACAATTATTAATAAAATGCACAGAAAACCAAAACTTTTGTCCCTTTTTAGGTTTCCAGGCAGTGGCATTGAAAAAAAAATAAAAAATAAAACCAATAAAACCAGCCAAAAAGGAAATATTAAAAAAAGGGTATTATCTTGTACATTTTAAAGATGCAGATTATATATTTGTTGCTGCTATTTTCTTTCTGTGAAGGCAAATATTTACCTTGAGAGGTCTATCTAATGCATACTAGCAGCAGGTATCCCACAAACTAAAGTGTTACACCAAGAACATCTTCAAACTCCCCCCTTCAAGGTTATTTGCTGTCTTTGACCTTGACTGTCCTTTGAGAAGGAGAGAAAATTTGGTCTTAGCTTTGATATGCAGTGGTGAAAGCTAATCAAACTCACTTGTACTTCCATTTCCAGCATCTGTGTTGCCTACTGATGAGGAGCTGCACACTGAGAGCTTAACCCAAAGCAAAGACACTTCCCTCAGGATCTCCAGCTATCCTGACACAGTAAAGTAACTCCATGTCAACTGGTTAATCTGGCATCCTGTAGAGTTTACCATCAGCATTCCAGATGTATTTTGATTGGGATAGCCTAGAATTTTACAGTAAATGTTTGATAGTAAGGAAGAGTCAAATTCCTTTAGACCAAGGGGAAATTTTCCAATAGAAGAGAGGGGTTTTATCCTATTCTAGCCTCTTTCTAAATAGAAACATTGTATAGCACTCCTTTACTTCCACGGTGACATTCTTATGAATGGAAAAACATTTTTTTCTCCTAACAGATAAGCATTTCTTTTAGTGAATCAGTTCTATAAAGGTAAAGATGGTAAAGCAACAACACATTGGCTTGAATCATATAACTGGGTTGAACACATTTCATATATATGATATCCAGATATTTAATGTGTAAAAATCAGGACAATGCTCTTAAAAATTAAACATTACAGCCACATGATCAAGAAAAAAGCTTTCAATAAAACATATTTACATCTAACTGACCAATACTCAAAAGTATTCTCATAAACATTTTGCAGTCAAGCAAGCTAAAGCTACTTTTAAAAGAAACTGTCAATAATTTCTAAAATAAAGCATAAAAATAACTGAGGTGTCCTTTTGATCCTTGTGAGTATACTTCATTTGTCCTTGAAAAAAATATATCCAATGTACCTTTCAAAATGATTTATTATGTGTTATTGTTACAGTGTTCAATATTGTTCAATACTGAACTACTGTACTGATTACCACTCTCCCAGTCTGCTTTAGTTCTATCATGTGCTTTTATTTACCACCTGAGGCAAGAACATTTTAATTGGTTTAGGGAAGCTTGAACTCTCTTTTATCAATGACACATTTCATCAAAATAGAACAAAGCCAGGAGCCGTATGTACTCTCTCAGTGTTGCAAAACAATGGGTTTGTTTGAGGGCTTATGTTTGGAAATGGATCTCTGCAGTGTAAATTATTTAATCACTTGAATAATAACATCAGAACATCTTGATTTTTTCTTCCATTTTTTAACAGTAAGAAAATTTATCAACAAATTGCACTATCTTCCCATATTTTAACTTTATTCTAGACAAATACATTCTGTAAATGACCCTAAATCTGTACATCTAGCAAAGTTCTAGAATATAGTATAACATGGTTTATAGCACTGCAAGTGACTGAACTAAATCCTGTACACATAGATTTTAAAAGTTTCTGCTAAAATAATCTTTACATGAAACAGAGAGGGAATTGAAGTCAGGTTTGAAGTAAGTTTCATTGTTTGCAGTGATTAAAAAAAACAAACTAGTTTTGCCGGATCAAAACTGTCCCTTTAAGAAAGCATACATGACTAACTGAAGGAAGATACCATATGACTTGTACACAACAAAAGTAAGCTGTCTTTCTATTTTACTGAAAGTGCTTAGCTGAAACAGACACAATCCCATCGTAAGCATTGTATTTTAAAAAAGTTTTTTAAAACAAAAATATATGTATCAATACAATATATTAGTTAAAATTAATTAAAAGCAAGGAATAAATTTATTACTCTGTTTCTATCAATATTTTGAACTCTGAACATAAACATTTTGCTTTGAAATACTGCAAGAACTATATAAAATAATTATTTTTTCATGAACAACCAAGATAATGAACCCTTTTCTACTAACAGGTTGCAGAGGATGCTTTCTCCTGACATCCTTCACAGAGGCTGCTGCCACAGGTCCTGCTTCTAAGCCAGCTTTCTGTCTGGGCAAAAGGTGAAATAGCTGGCTGCTATCACACACACGGTGACCAGCTGTTTCAGCACAGGCACTGCATCCACGTTAGGGTTAGGGTGACTCATATAAGTGACTCATATACTGACTCATATAAGTTCTTTTGACTTCTCCTCAATGACATAGATATTAGCTATCCAAATACCATTTTTCACAAAACTTCTCAAAATTCATTACTTTTAAAATCTCAGATCCACCCTGTCCATATTATTTGAAATTAGTTATAGGATTCAAAAGATTTGAGGGATAGCTGGAAGAAAAGATGTACAGAGAGGCCAAAAGGATAATTACATATGCTTTGTTTCTTTAGGAATTCAAGTTTTGAAAAAGCAATATAAACACACAATGATAATGATCTTTACCTTTTGGTTTTCCACAGCAGTACTTTATTGCATGTCAGAGACCCTTCAGTGTCACTGGAAAAGGCTTCTGCTTGCCCCGACATTTGTGGTGCTTGATTTCTTCCTGTTTGCTGCAGAGGGAACAAGTCTGCAAACTTCAGGCACTGCAGAGAATGTGCTGGCCCTCCATGGCACTTGTTAAGATGCCAAATGGCCCTGCTTCCATGATTTTTTACAGGCTGGGATGAGTAATGTCTTATCAACCCTAAATCACATGAGACAAGTTGAGAAAAAAAATGAAAAAAAACCCCACGTTCTCTGGAAAAAATCATACATTTTAAAACATTTACAGAGTACATTGGCATAACTATTTGTATTGGGTTTGTGTGATGAGGGTTTGGTAGTTGGGGGGGTTACAGTGACAGCAGTAACACCTCTGGGATAACAGAATTAAAAGGGGGAAAAAACTGCTGTGAAACAACAGCAGCCAGAAGAGAGGAGTGAAAAGGTGGCACAACAACTCTGCAGACACCAAGGTCAGTGATGGCAGGAGGAGGTGCTCCAGGTGCTGGAGTGGAGACAGCCCGTGGTGCAGACCTGGTGAGGCAGCTGTGCCCCTGCAGCCTGTGCTCAACCCTTTGGCCAAGCAGAGACCCACCTGCAGCCCACACTGCACCTCACAGCACAGCCGTGATGCCCAGAGGAGTCTGCCACCCTTTGGGAAGAGCACACTGAGCAGGCTCCTGACAGGACCTGTGGCCCTGTGAAGGCAGGAGCCCACACTGGAGCAGGTCTGCTGGCAGGACTTGTGATCCCATGGGAGAGCAACACAGGAGCAGCCTGTTCCTGAAGGACTGCACCCTGTGGAAGGGACCCACACTGGAGCAGTTCTTCTGGGAACAGCTCACAGTTTAATATAGGTTTTTCCATTTCACAGTTACATAACTGCTTCTCTCACACCTAGCAAGGAACTTGGAAAAATTATATTTAATGAACATTGTATTTTACAGTTGACCTTATACTCTTGATTCATTTTTGTATTAGAAATATCCATGATACAAATATGCAAGGAACCCTAATGTAGTGTACCTTATTGTTTTCTCCAGCTTGAAAACAGATATTGGCATTTATTAACCACTTTAGGATGATTACGTTTTTTGGGTCATTGATCTTTAAGCTTTTACCTTTAGGCCTACCATAAGGCTTAGAGAAGTTTTGAAACATGCTAATTGGAGCTGAATATATGAATATTCTTTTGGTAAAGCTTCTCAGTTAGCATTAGAAATGAAATTAAACAGATCTCTCTCCCATTTTTCAGCTTTTCATTATTCTGAAGAAGCATTTGTATTCAAAACCTCTGCAAATGAAGACAGCATTCAATACTGGGAATCCATCCTGAGATACAGAGAATGGGATTTATATTTCAAAAGACCAAATAAACTTTCTATTACCTTCAGTGTTCCAGGTGAACGGCTGGAAGACCATCTGGCAAATCTCTGCCAGACTCTTAAGCTGACACAAGGTTGAAGGTCTGGCACCAGCATTTGGGCCAAGTTTCATACTAACAGAAATACAGCCAGGTATTACAGATGACTTTTATGATTCACTTGGCAATCAACATCAAAGTATTTCCAACATCATCCTAACCATGATCTTTATATCATTTATTCTGAAAGAGACTGTCATCTGGAGAACTACTACAAGTATTTGTGGGATTGCTACGAAAAGTGGATATATAGGATCTAATTTTAAATAGCTTCCCTTATTCTGTTTTGCTTGGTTCTGAAAAGATGTTTTATAACACAGCTTTGTTGACAAGTCTTGGGTAAGCATAAAAAAATGGCAACCCTTCCAAACCATTTGTTGAAAATCCATTCAAATTTGGACCTCCTTAGACTTAAGATTCTGACCACATTGGCAATGCAAGTTGGCATTACTGTATTTCTTTACCATGTACAGTTATATGTAAGAGGATGCTCAGAATTATATATAAGAGGATGATACATTTTTTGTGCTTACAAGTCTCGCTGGCAAAAGTTTGTAAGGTGTTTATTGAAAATACTTTTAAAATTATTTTCAGTTTTACTTTAAAATGCTTCAAAAGGCTACTCCAGGAGACACCTGAATTTCCAACAAGTCAATAACAAATTTTTGCACTGAACCCCAATTCTATTCAGTAATCTAAAATATTAATTTTAACATACTAAAACTTAAGAGACAAGAAGAGAAATCAAATACTGCAGACCATGACTATTAAGAAGCTCAAAGAGGGCAAAAGACCCAGCTCCAGCAGGATCTCTGGCAGGCAAACAGCAAGGCTGCTATAACACTTGGTATCATGGGAAACATTTGGTACATTATTATTTCACAATCTTTGCATACACCAACCCAGTTCAAAGGAGTGCTCTGTAAAATTATGCTCTACAGTTTCCTATAAGGCCTGGTTGCTATTACATAAAGGAAACTGTGTGGAAATTAAACTAGGTCCTATGATTTATAATGTTCTTTCCATGTTATTTATTACACTGAGTTACACTGAGTTTACATGTATACCATATACATAATATTAATCTCTGGATTGTTTGAAGTTAGCACATTATTCCTTAAATTCTATTCCCTCTCTTTCCTTTTGTTTATGGACTGTAATATATTCTTATTGTTTCTCTTTCTTCATTTTACAAGGTAAAAACTATTCTCAATGCCTCATCTTATGGGTATAAAAATGGAAGCTGATGGAGTACACTGTTATGATTTATACAACTTCACCCAGGGCTGCCTGTGTATTTAATCCCATAGTGAGACTATAATGTCTGTATAACTACCATTTATTTCTGAATAAATTTGTTTGATACCAAAAACTTTAGGGGGGGAAGCATTACAAGAAAGAAAACCAAGAAAGGCTGCAAACATATTATCAATGTACAACAGCCAAGCTATCTGAAGTCATACTTTAGAACTGAGCATACATTGCACACTGGTTTTGTCTTGGTCCTTTTCCTCTCTGAAGTATTAGACTGAGAGAACAAAGATGATCCCATAACTAATTACTAGCTTGCAAACATTTCTCTTTTAAGCTTTCAAATACTGGACTGTCAGTGGGGCAAATCTCAAAGCCTGTTAATTTTCTGCCTAGTAACTTAGTGGGAAAGCATCAAGATACTTCCAGTAGGAAACTGCTATGCTGTTACTCAAAGCACTTGGTTACAATGTATACTATCTCTGTACCTTGCTGCTACAATAAAATGACTTCACGTCTCCATTGAAGATGAGACTTCAAAATTACTTATAAACTTCTCTCAGCAGAAGGAATACATATCATATCATCATCACAATTAGCTTGGAAATCAGAAGTTACAGAAAAAAGAAAACAGAACAGGAAAAGCAAAAAGTCTAGGTTTCAGCTGGATTATCATTGGTGTAAGCAAACAGTTACATGATGTGATTATCTGCAACATAAAAGTGAATCCAATTACTATGAAGTTCTTATGAGAGATGTTATCAAGTGAAATATCAAGATGACATAGAGGAAGTGAAATACATATAATACTGTTCATAAACTTCTAAGACTCAAACAACATTCTATACAAATGAGAATTCACAACTGATTTCTTCTTCTTTCATTTCAGTTGTTTCATTTTTATATTGTTTCCTGCAAAACAAAACTTCATTGACCTGTACCTGTCACTTCAAAAATATGAATGAAGAGAGAGAAATATCTCTTATTGGCATCAGTCAGTATGCATTCAATGACTACTTTAGACAGAATCAGGTCAGTTGTAAGGAACCACTGGAAAACACACCAACACCCTACTCAGTGTAATTCAATTCAGATCCAAATGCTGAAGGAAGTGGCTAGTCTCCTTGGGTGGAGATTCCACAACCAATACAGGCAATCTGTTGCAGCATTTGACCACTCAGGGCAAAGGTTTTCTCCTTGTACTGGGATGGGTTTCCAATGTTCCAGTGTTCTAACTTCTGGTCACAGGCTCTTGTCCTCCTGCTGTGCTGCTCTGAGAAGACTCTTGCTCTGTCTTCTCAACACTCTCCTGTTGAGGGAGGCATGTACAGCATTAGCCTTCTCTACCTAGGACAGTATAAACATATGTCTCTTTATACATTATGTGCTGTAGTCCCCTAAACATCAAAATGGCTCTCTGATGCACTTGCTCCACTATGTCAATATGGTTTCTGTATTGGGGAGCCCAAAACTGGAGACAGCACTAGAGATGTGGTCCCACAAGTGCCAGATAGAGGGAAAGAACCACCATTTCTCTTCAGCTGCTGGCTACTCTCCTAGCACAGCCCACAATGCAGTTGCCCTTCTTTTCCAGAAGTGCGGCTCACTGATGACTGAGTGCAACTCACTGCCCACAAGGGCCTTGGGTCCCTTTCTACAAAGCCCATTCCCAGCCAGCCAGTGCTGTCCTGTGCTGTTCCATGGGTTTATTCCATCCTGGCACTTTGTATTTTCCTTTGGTGATTTTTCCTGAGGTCCCTGACAGTCCATTTCTGGAGCCTGACAAAGTTCCTTTAAACCTTTCCCAATTCATATACCTGCAAACCAGCAAAGGATGGACTTGATCCAGTCATCCAAGCTGTTACTGATAACAAGGATGGTTGGCATCAATCCCTGAGGCAAGCATCACATACCTCACTGCCAGGTGAGTTTTGTACCAGTGATGGCTATCTTAGAGTACAATGGTTGAGCTAATTTTCCACCCATTGTGATGTCTATTTATTCAGCTCAGCAATCTGAAGGAGCTGTAGGCTCTAGGCTGTGTACATTCTTCAAGGCCTTGCAATACAACATCCATTACTCTTAATGGCTTAGCTGGTAATCTCATCACAGAATAGAAGGCAGATGACCCTCCCAAACCACACAGCACAGAGCATATATAGGTAAAGAAACTTATCAGAGATGAGAGGTGGCCAGAGTACACAAGAAGCAGATCCATGGCAGCTGTTTCCAACTGGTGCAAACAAGAAAATAAAAATCTAGAAATCTAGGGAGCAAGAACCAGTTATTTGCCTGCTAGCCTTGCATTTTCTTCTGAAATTTTGTTGGGAAACTTCTCTTTCCCCAAGGCTTCTGCTCAGTGCAAACATGATGCCCTCTAAAATTCAAAAAAAGGAGTCAGGATTGTCATTTTCTCTGTCCATTGTAGCAAGTTTTTATGCAAATGCAACAACACTGGAAGCTCAGAGGTGCAATATTTAGAGTTTATGTCCTTCTCACTCATTGCCTGAAATGAACAGATTTCTTCACTAAAATACACAAAGCTTGTTAAAAATTTTGCCATGCTAAGCCACACATTGATTTTTCTTTTCAATGTCATATGAAAAATGTTTCAAGCCGGAAACGTTTCTCTGTCGTCACATTAGTCACTGTAGCACTGACTTACATTCACATGTCCCGATGAGCTCCTGAGTTTTGTTTTCAGTTGCACTGCTATAGAGTGAAACTATCATGAAAAGTAAGGAAACTGCACTAGGATTTCACTGTACATAGGTGATGCTGCTGAAAATATACTAATCCTAACTGTTTATGAAGATTTTTAAAGAAAAAAAAAAAAGTGAGGCAATACGAGAGGCGAATAGATTTTGAAACCCATCCATATGCACTTCATGTAATGCTAAGCTTTGTAAAACACCATCCAAGGATGTGCCATATGTCAATTGCAGAACAGGCTCTGACACTACCAGTTTCAAACCATTTAATAACAAGCATTTAAACTTCAACCATTTGTAGTGACTCAAGTGACAAGATGCTTTAATATCAGACTGTCTCCTCTGTTTTCCACAGCCAGCCATTTTAGGATGAGAGTTGCCATAATACTTTAAATTTATTTGCTTATTATTTTTCTTAAATAATAATTTAAGATTATTGCAGCAGCAATCCCACTGTTGTGCTGAATGAGCAGTTTTCTTTTTAGCCTTAATTTTCACGTTTCTAAGAACATGTTATACCTAAAGCTACTTAGTATATTTCAAAGAGGCAGGAGGGAAGCAAGAAGAGAAAACACCTCTTAATAGGCTCAGGGCATTCTGGAATTGTTAGTTTCACAAAACCCAAAGAAAATTGAATTTGTACAAAACAAGACAACTTGTTTATTTCCATCTAATGGCAAAATGGAAAAAAAAAAAAAAACAACCTGAAACATTTCTAATACTTGCAGTTATTGTCTGTAGGGACTGTGAATCATTACAAGTATTTTATTTCAGGAAGAAATGGTTTTAAGTAACAAACAAATGTAGTGTTGAGGAAATGCTCCTATTCATCTACACAGTTTTTAACTGAAAGAGGAATGTGGTACCGAGCATATGTTCCTAATTAATCTAGACAGTTCTAGATCACAATCTTCTCTTGAAGCTTTGATGTCTATCAATTGCTGCTTAGAATGACAGGAGAGCCACCATTAGATTTTACTAGTATTTATTCTTCTGGGTTTTTAAAAAATAAAATGGGAAGAAAATAAAAATATCAGCATAATTTTGTTTGGGGAGAAATTTAAAAGGAAAAAAAATACAACAACCCAAAGTCTAACACGTTTTATCTGTTCAAGAAT
Source organism: Cisticola juncidis (assembly GCA_013400215.1). Lineage (NCBI taxonomy): Eukaryota > Metazoa > Chordata > Aves > Passeriformes > Cisticolidae > Cisticola > Cisticola juncidis. Next base: position 325,483 of record VXBR01009563.1, on the reverse strand, counting down.
AAAAGCTGTCAGTAAAAAATGCCAACAGCATGTAAAACAGAGACAAGTCATGGTTGTTGTGGGAAACTAAATTTAAATACTTCACTTTGTGTATTCCAAAGCAGATGTTCAGCTGCTATAAATCAGCAAAACTCCCTGACCCTTAATTTCTTAACCACACTGATGTGCTGAGGATTTTTTTTACCAAATTTAGTTAAGCTAAGTAGTGATACTCTGGCTATTCTAAGAACTACAACACCCTCTATTGGGCAAAGAATTTTCATTCAAATACAGAAAACCAGTTCATTGCAATGATCCAAAGCAACCACTGGTTACATTTTTCCAAAGGTCGAGCTTGAGTGCGTGATATACACACACACAGTCTATACAAATAAGCTATATATAAATGTAATTATGTATAAAATCCAACGATTTATTTTGGTGTGATGATAACATTTTATAAAGAGAAAGTAGGAATTTATCTTTTGATGAAAGAAAAGACTATCTGAACTCAGTAATGAGGTTACTCCTAAACCCCCTTTCCATTAATTTTCTCATTTGATGGGTGCTTTTCTCAGTCCTGCCCAGCATCTCCTTAGAACAAATCAGTGTTCCGAATATGGGTGTTTCTTTTGAATTTCAACCTTGTACTCCTTCTTATGTATTCTTAAAATGTCCTAAGTATGTAATACTTTTTAATGTTGTGATGGAGACACTATCATAGGCCCAAAAACCCCACAGATTCTTGCACAGAGAGCACCAATATGAAAGTAGATGGGATTTTCAGCTGCCTCTGTGAAAAAAGATGACATAATGAATTTTCATCACGAATCAGAAGGACATAGCATCATACAGGAAGAAATAGATTGATGGTAGAATAATAAAAGCAGTAACCTTCAGATTAATACTTAAAATACAAAACAATGGTTTAGGATGGAAAATTTATGAAAAAGGCAAGCATTATTAAACAGAAGTATTGTAGATGAAGGAGAGATGAGAACCAGTGTGTCAGGCTTTTGAAAAAGTGTATTTTGAAACAAAACCTGTAAAAATAAGAAAAATAATTTAGAGAGCAAGACACTTAAATGGGGAAATGGTTTTGGTTACCACACTTAGAGAAGGAGGTGTCTATCTAGTACAGAAAACTGTTTTCTCCTATCAGCCACCTGAACCACCTTTCATTCTGCATTCCAACACATCACCTGCTTGGAAACAAAACTTCCCCAGTCAAAACAACGTTACAAGATAAGAAGTGAAGCTGGTCTAAACATGCATCTTCTGCTGGAATCCTGTCCTTTTAGAAGACTGTTTCCTGTTTAATTTTGACTAAATAATGTATATTTAATTCTTTTAACATTTCAGTGCAATTAATATATGCCCATTCAGCTTTTTTGAAATAAAAAATTCGGTCCCTTGTATCAAATAACTTCTTAGTTTGAAGTGCAGTTCACATTACTAAATTTGATTAATCTAAATTACTTTTATCTTTCCTTTTGTGCATTGTCACTGCTAGGTAAACTCTGCAATTAACCAGAAGATACTGACTGCACAGCAAGTTATCAGCCCACTGCATAATTGGCCTTTAAGCCTGCCTGAACCACTTCTAAGTAATAATGCCAGAGATATAGTATTAGTATCACTGTGTTGGAGCCTGACATCCTTAATTTAATTATACTACTAATAGTCTTAATAATTACAGACTTTTCCCATGCCAATTAGAATATATATTTTTTTCTTTTTCTCCCAAAAAATTGGGAAGAATTGGATTATGAAGTCCATAATCCAAAGCATTTGCTGAGAGCTACACACTGAGTGACCATGTAAGGATAATGGATATTTAAATTTACCTGTCTCTGTAAGATCATTTTATCTGAAAATAATAGAGAACTTCAGGATGCCTTGGTAGGGAAAGGTGACTCCTGTCTTTAAACAACATGAAAATGCCGTGGTAACTTGCAAAAAATGAATAAATGACTGTTTCTGAAGTAGTCATTTTCTTCTTCCACACACTTATGAATCCTAAATGAAATGCAACAGTGAGTAGAATAGTCAAGTTCTGATGCAGATTGTACTAGGAGTACAGGGATATTCCCTCACTGGTGTTTCTGCAAATGATGGAGTTTTAGCTCCAGCAGTTTTAAACAGCTTACCTAAAACTAATCTATTGTCTATAGCATTAAGACACTATATATATGGGGTATATAAACACAAAATAACTTTTTTTTTTACCTTGCAATCAAAGAAAGTTGTGATTCTCCAGAAACTCCTTCCCATTCCACAAAGATGACAATTCCAAGCATCCACATGCACAGAGCCATCACTGGCTTGTTTAGTCTCATCAGCAGATTCTGAGGGCAAATACCCACCATGAAATTGCCCTTTTTCTCTCCTCTATAATTTCAGTATGAGCCAGTAAATTAAGAAATTTTCCCCCTAAAACTAATTCATCATTTCAAAAGAAAAAATAAGAAACACTAGAGCTTTCTGTTTCTTAGACTTGGACTCTATCTCCTCAGAGAATCTGGTCCTGACACATAGGTCAAAATAAAAGTTTTACCCTCTTCTCAAAACAAGGAGGCCTAAGGAGAGACATAAGGGACCATGAAAGTGTCAGGGTCGTAGAATGTCCCTTGACACCAGAAGAATTTAAATTTTGGGTCTCAGTTTTCCTCCCAGTCTGTTTCCTGGCAGAAAGTACCTAACTCTGCTCTTAGATTGGAGGACGTTTTCCTTTGCCAGACAAAACCCCTTGTTGGGCCACCCCAATTCAGGATGGGTACACTGGGCAGATAAGCATGACCACGTTCCTGTCTCTTCCATACAGTGTCCTACTGTCTGACCTCAGCACAAAACAGGGATCAGCATCTCTTCCCATCACCACTTTGCTATCAGTGCTACTACAATTGCCTTTACCTCTTCACCAAGAACTAGTTGGAAGAATCAATGTCAGCTGCAGTCCAAAACTTGCCTCTGCTACAAGGGACAGAGTAATCAGCATTTTGTAAACTGGTGACATTCATCATTCCTCAAATGTGCATGCAATAGAATTTTGAGCGCGACTTCTGATATTAAAATTTCTTTGCAGAGATCATCCCAAGAGCAAATAGTTATATAGTACTTCATGTTGCACTACAAACAAAGCCCAGATATATTCACACCAACAGGAAGTAGTCATCCAACTCCCAACAGGCAGACAACTAAACATTTTTGTGATTTGGCTCAAAAGCATTTTCTAGCCTACCACAATGTTTCAACTTCTCAATAACATTTTCTTGAATACAGATCTGATTGATAGATTGATTGATTTTTGTTTTGTTGAGCTGAGAGGGCAGAAGGAGAGGATGAAGTAATTAAAAAGATGGGGGTAAAAAGAAAAGGGAACTGTAGAAAACTTCAATATAATTTCTAAAATAGTAATACAACACCATTGCAATTCCCTTTGGATCTCTATGGACTAAGTAACCTGCCATTAATTAATATATTTGTTTCTCCTACCATCATACCCAGTTTTTTTAAAGACAAATAAGGGAAAACTTTCTCAGTGCAGATGAACTTTACTCAGATTTGTCTGGCAAAAATCTATGTCTGTAACTTGTACTGGTGTCTGTCAACAGTTCATAGCAGTAAATTCATAAATTCTCAATTAATCAAAAAAGTTTCATGAAGATATTTAATTCTTAAAAAATATATTAAGTAAACCAAATCAAACTGCACAATTAGAGAGTATATGTTTATGTTCTTTACCTACTCCTTCTGTCTAGTGGAGAACTGTTCTAAGATGTAATGTACTGCAACCAACAGAATCAAGCTAATCTAAGTGAGTTTGGATTAGAGATTAGAAAGGAGAGAACAGCATCTGATATATTTTCCTAGAATCCCCCAAACCACAACACCAGCCTGCAGAGAGAATTAGCTGCATTGCACAAAGAAAAAGAAAGACGTGCACCTTAAGTCACCAAACCAACCACATGATGGCAGTCCAACATTAAAATTAAAATTAAATTTTAATTAAAATTAAATTTAATTAAAATTAAAATGAAAAAACCTGCATTTAAGAGAAGCTATTTGAAAATGTTGTTTAAAAACTGTGCATATTATTCATAATATAACCAGACAATGCTGCAGAGCAGTAATTTTCAATTTTTCAATTTTTAGAGGTTTGCACACCTCTAAATACTGTAAGGACTTAAAGACCCAAAATGCAGATACATCTGCTGTTTATCTTCCATGAAGCCCTGACTTCATAGTACAGTTTTTACATCCCAGAGTCCACAGAAAAAGGATTTAAATACCATTTTCATAATTTTAGAAAATACGATTTTTATGTAGTAGTATGCAGATTTGCACTCTCTTTGTTCAGAGTTTTGACTTCAACCCGCTTACATTTATTTCTGAAACCCAGCATCGCTGTCAATGTGCTATTGTACAACTGAGCTTGTAGTTTCCCCTAATCATCCTTTTTAGTTTTCTCCTCACTAACTGAAACTCAGCTACCTACATAAATCCACACACAAAGCTTCCTGTCCAAATCTTTCTTAGGCATATGCAACATATCACTGTCTTATGAATGCCCAACATTTATAAGAAATTGACAGCATCCAGAGTCTCATTTGCTTGGATGCAGTGTTGTTCACTAGAGCTGATATATAGTTTGATTTTTACCAGTTGTATTAGTGAGGCTAATGATTTCAGTGATATTTCACAGTATTTCCAAAATAATTTCCCAATGCGTTTCCTAACCAGCGCATGACAGATTGTTCCAGTTGGCACATATCCCCAGAATTGCTCCCTTGTTCCTAGATGAATTAATTTTTATTTGTCTATATTGAATTCTGTGTGCTGTATGCCAACCAAATCAAGATGGGTCAAATCACTTAACATCTTGAGTGTCTCATTACTGCCTTTGCTTTTGCCAGTATTGTGAGTAACTCTGAAAATGTGTTTTCTCATATCAAATTATATGGATCAAATTAGCAATATCAGAGTTCAATATCAGTTGCTGGTGAGAGCATTTTTACATAACACAAGGCATTAGCTGCAAACCAGTCACTGCTACACAAAAATACTGCTACTGCAGTATTGTATAACAAAATGTGGCAATTTGTTATTCTAACTCAGGTTAGAAATATAGACTTAATTTTATATTGTGGTGTTACAGGAGATATGAGTTGCTAGGTCACCTGCAGGTCTGTAACCACAGATTCAAAGCTGATAAGCATTCTTCACTCTATGGTGACAGAGTTAATTTGTTGCACTTTAATTTAGAGCACATTAAATCTCTTCCGGCTCACAGCTCTCCAGGTTAGGACTCAGCTTTTCCTTACGTGTGGAAAAATTTCACTGTGAATATCTGTTTGTACCTATGAAATCAAAGGGCATACTCATCAATTTGCTTTCCACAATCACCGCAGAGTCATAGAATCATTTAGGCTGGAAAAGACCTTCAAGATCAAGTCCAACCTTTGTTCACCACCTTGTCAATTAGACCATGCAAATGATCTGGCACTGAGTGACACTGTTTCACTGTTTCAGAGTCCAGCTGTTTCTTGAACACCTCTAGGGATGGTGACTCCACCACCTCCCTGGGCAGTCCACTCCAATGCTTGATAATCCTCTCAAAAATAAATTCTTCCTGATGTCAAACTTGAACCTATTCTGGTGCAGCTTGAAACTATATCTTCTCATCCTGTCACTGGTTGCCTGGGAGAAGAGCCCACCCCTCATCTGGCTACACCCTTCTTTCAGGCAGCTGTAGAGATGGATAAGGCCCATCCTGAGCCTCCTCTTCTCCAGGCTAGGCAACCCCAGCTCCCTCAGCCACTCTTCATGGCTCACTCTCTAAACCCTTTGCTGGCTTCATGGCCCTTCTGTGGAGACACACAAGGTATTTCTTGAAGTGATGATCCAGGACACCAGAGAGGGAAGTGGAGGAGGAGTGGAAGAGAGCACCTTCTGGTGCTTCTGGGTGGTGCCATACAACTCCTCTGCCATACAGCAATAGTCATCACCCCACTGCAGGTTCAGCATCCCTGTTTTACAGTGCCTTCTCCCCTCTCTCTACTGAATTGTTTTTCAGACTGCACCCTGAGCATCCATGAAAATATAGATTTTCTTCCCTACAACAAGTTATTCCCAGGAACTTGAAGAGCTGGCCTAAAACTTGCACTTCTTTCCTCTGACTTGTAAAGCCTTCCTATTAATGGATAGAGTCCGAAATTTGTCGACATGACTTAGACTTCCACCATGGCACCATTTTGATTACTCTTCTCAAATACTTCACATGTATATACAACAATACACTTTAAAATAAATGTACTTTGGTATTTTCCTCCTGCTTATGGGAGGTTTACAATTTTGGTATACCTTGTACTAAACTCAAAGTACTACAATAAAATTTGCTTTTTATTGCATTATTGATTTGAAAGACACAAACCCTAGCAACATGATGGCCTTTGTCATACTATGTACAGAATTTGATTTTGTTGTCATGATGCCTTTAATTAAATTCCTTTCCATTGTCTGAAGTTCTTTCTTTACGCTAAAAATCAAAAAGTGTCCTTTATAATTGCATTATTTATTCCCAGAATCCATCCTGTTAATCGATACCGAATGAAACTGTCAGTAATGACTTGTCAGTAATTACTCGGAAAATGCTTAACTGTGCATATACTTGAAAATGTTTAAAAATCAGAAGTACAACCACCCCACCTTCTGATCAATTTGTAGTATGACATGTCAGTAAACTCAGGAACACACTTGAAATTGGCTATTTTCATATTGAATTCAGAATGATTGCACATGTAACATTCTCAATAAATACTCAATCTTTATAAAGATTGAAGACAAGGAACTACTGGAGAGGGTCCAGTGGTAGGTCACAGAAATGATTAATGGACTGGGGCATCTCTTGTACAAGGAGGGACTGCTGGAACCTGGCCTATTCAGTCTAGAGAAGACTGAAGAGGAATTTCATCAATGCATATAAATCATCAAAGGTGGGTGCCAAGAGGGTGGTGCCAGGCCCTTTTCAGTGGTGCCTGGCGAAAAGACAAGGAGCAATGGCCATAAACTAAAACATAAGAAGTTTCACCTCAACGTGAAGTAGAATTTTTTTACACTGAGGGTGGCAGAGCACTGGCACAGGCTGCCCAGGGAGGTCATGAAGTCTTTCTCTGAAGACATTCAAAACCCACCTGGACAATTTCCTGTGTCACAGGCTCCCGGTGGCTCTGCCTGAGAAAGGGCCTGGACAAATTGATCTGGGGATTATCAAAGGGGGGATTCGGATTAGATTATTAGAACAACCTTTTTCACCAATACGGTGGTCAGGCATTGCAACAGGTTGCCCGGAGAGCTGGAGAAGCCACCATAGCCCAAGTGTTTAATTAAGAGGTGTCCGGATCTGGCGCTTAGTGATGTGGTTTAGGGGTTACAGTGGCAGTGCTGGGTGAGGATTGGACTTGATGCTCGTAAAGGTCTCTTCCAACGCCTATGATGCTATGGTTCTACAGTTCTATCTCCAGCCCTCCCTTCCAACCCTACCGATACAGTAATTGTTTCAGAAAGTGGGCACAACACCGGAGCTCCAATTCGGCCGCACACCACTGGAAGAACTCCAAGCGCGAAGAATACACAACAGTTTGACCTGGGGAACTCTGAGGTCGAAACGCTGCTCCCCAAGGCAGCATCTCGGATTTGCCAGAACGCCAGCCGCCCCCCCAGTGCCGTGCCCGCCCCCGGGCC
>VXBR01009563.1:286957-317713 GCA_013400215.1 Cisticola juncidis | reverse complement strand
CGTGCCCCGCCGGCCCTTCCCGCCTCGCTGCCCGGCCCGCCCGCCGGGGCGCACCCGCTGCTCCCCCGCCGCCGCCCGTGCTGGGTCCCTGGTCTGAGGGGCACCTGCCCTGGCACTCGCTGCTCGTGTGCCCGTGCCAGCGGCACCTCGGCGCTGGCCCACGCGGGAAAAGGATGCGGCAGCTTCCCTCGCTAAATAATTATTCTGGGGTTTTGCAGCATGGTCGTCTTTAGCAACACATCTCCACAGGAACATAAAATTGTGTAGGAAAGGATCTGAATTTATTGAATATAACAACAGCGTCTCATGTCGTGATTTTACATAGCTTGTGGAAACGAACATAAGTTGTGCTTTGATTTGGGGGTTTTTGTGAAGAATGTGTGAGTCACAAATAGACTTGGCAAAAGCAGGGCCAGGTTTGGGACAGAGAGCCACAGATTTGTTTTTTAAACTGGTCATTTGGCCTTGGAAGCAGGTGCATGCCTGTATTAGGAATGTCAAGAGATACAGCAGCAGTAACGCTGGAACCTGCAGTATTTGGAAGGTGTTTTTTCTGTATTTAAGTTGTACAGCCAATGCTTGGTTTCTTCTTGATAGAGGCTTGCTGGTGATCCTTAAAAGTGCAATTGCAGTGCTTAGCTATAATAATTATATGCGAGGAATCATTCTGTGTACCTGTCCTGGCTGAAATAAGGGAATAATAGCCTTCTCAATAACTTACTGTGGACATTGAGGAATTCTAATAATGATTCATGTTCATGATAAAACTGCTGATTCCAGGAGAAAATTCATAAGGGATAGTGGAATTTATAGATAGGAAAATAAAAGGCATCCAGGTCTCAGGTTAAAGTTTTGAAGTTTTGTAGTGTTCTATGTTCATTGCTGCTTCTTTTTTTTTTTTTTTTTTTTTTAAACAAGGGTGTTTTCATCTACATAGTTTCAGTAGATTAGGGAGCTGCGTAGCTGCTCCTCATTACTGGACTCTGCATTACCAGACTCATATCTTTTTCCCTAGGTTTATCTGTCTTCAGATAAATCAGTGGTAAATATTTAGGGAAAAAAGCCAAATTCTTTCTAAGATCTAGAATTTAAGCAGGCACAGCAAAAACATTGCTTTTCCTAGCAAAATTGGTTATTGAATTATCATTACTTTCTGAAATATCTCTAATTTTGGTAATGTTGTGGTTTCAGTACAAGATGTAGGCAAAGTTGGAAAAGAAGAATTGGCGTTAAAAAGCCTAATTAGCTCTTTAACTGGTAACGTTGGATTGCCACGATTGAAATTTTAAAGATAGCTTGTATGAGAAATGAGAAGTTTCACAATTTATTGAAATATGTGTTAGAATATGCTGTACTTGTGTTCAAGTGAGGGTTTAATGGAAAAGGTCTCTGGAGTTTGTGGTGGCTTCTGCAATGGACCTGCTATTTCCATTCTATCTTTAGGGAAAAGTCCTGTGACTACAATGTGTTGTGCATCTGTTCCCTTCTCTGTATCCTTCTCAGTTTAATCAATTTTGTGTAGCAAAACCCCATGACATTGAGTTAGACTTTGGAGGTCTTGTGCTGAGAATCAAAACAGTCAGTTCCAGTCACTTACCTTCTGTAGCTGCATAATACTTTCACCCAGCTTTCAGTTTCTATTTTGTTGAAAAAGTTCTGCAGCATTTACTTGCTGCAAAGGAGGCCCGTCAACACTGACTCATCAAGTTTTAAGAGGAAAACAAACAAACAAATATATCAAGCTTTATTATTTCCAAAGATTTGAAAGTTTAAAAATAGACCCTATTCTACATAAAAAGTGCTGAAAGCATCAAACTAGTTTTTTGTTGGATTTTTTTTTATATATTTGTGTTTATTTATTTTGATTGTTGTGCCATTTACTAGCATTTATTTCGGGTGCTTGCTGAATGTTGTCTGGTCCTTTCTCAAACCCTTTGGAAGTTGAGAGCTATGATTTTCCTGTGGAAAGAAAAGCAGGCAGTAGGGAGGGGGTTGAGGAACATAAGACTGATTGCTGTCAGTTTCTCAGTGAAGACAGTGCATTCCAGGAATCCTGTTAGCACCAAACTCACTGAGCATCACACTCGTTTGAAGATGATTTGCAAGCAGTTCGGAGAACTGACCCAGCTCACGTGGATGTGCTGTTGGAATGTGGTGGCACTAATTCCCTCAGGTTTCTGCGTTGGCAACTTTAAATATATTGGTTTTATTCTGGATTCAACAAAGGCATGGCTGTAAAGTTGTGAGGGTTTTCATGTGGAGTTCTTAATAGATTTTTTTTTCTTTATGATTGCAGCAAAATTTGCAGTTTGAACCTTGTGAATTCCATTTCCCAGAGTCCTTATGGGAATGTAGTGCAAAGCTTCAGTTTGCCCTTCAGTGATTCTTGGCATAGATAGGAGGACTTGGGTAGGAGCTGAGAAGATGACTGAACCCTAAATGAACATGCCTATGTTAGGAATATATTTCTCCATTGATCCAAGAGACAAATTTCATGCATAAAACTGCTCTTCAGATCATCCCCAGGGCATGAAGCATAATGTCTATCCAATATAAATGTCTGGCAGACTTGCACACTGCATCCTTTCAGAACTACATGACCTGTGTTCTCACTGGTCTTTGGAAAGAAAGATAAGGAATGATCTTCTCAAACAAGCATTTCACTGCTGAAGCATAGTGGGAAGTACAGTTTATGTGTATGTGGATAATATACAGTGTAAAAACATCCATTTGGTCTGGATTCTCTTCGAGCTTCCAGTTGCCCACTTTAGTGATAGCCTACCTGGTAGTTTGTATACATTCCTCAGTCCCTTACAAGACTTCATGTTTCTTTATCCACAATCCATTCACTGGAGGTTTTTTGTGATATTGCTGTAGTAAATAGTCATTCCTTTATGTGGGCAGGAAAATGATTTTTTGTTTATTGGGGATTTTTCTCCCCACAGATAATTTCGGAAGTTTCATTTTACTGTAAAGATAGGCTTGGAAAACCCAAAGCCACAAGCAAGATGTGTATCATTCTATTCCCAGCACTAGAGAAAGAAAGAAACATTAAGATGTGTTGTAAACCTGATGCTTGGGTAATAGTGTGTTATTCTAGTGTTTCTGTCAGGTAGTTGTTGTATCCCAGAAGAAAAAAGAAATGTGCTTCCATAGTGGGAGGTAGCTGAAGTCACTTGGTTTGCTCAGCTTGGAGGAGACTGAGGGAGGACCTCATTGTGGTCTTCAGCATCCACATGAGGGGAAGTGAAGGAGCAGGTTGTGATCTCGTCACTCTTGTGACCATTGGTAGGACTTGAGAAAACAGCATGAAGCTGAGTCAGAGGAGGGTTAGGTCAGGTATCAGGTTTGAAAAGGCAGAGGGTGGTTGAGCACTGGAACAGCTCCCTAGGAAAGTGGTCACAGCACCAAGCTTGACAGAGTTAAGGAGCCTTTGGACAACACCCACAGGCACATGGTGTGACTCTTGGGGTGCCATGTGCAGGGACAAGAGTTGGGCTTGATCATCCTTGTGGGTCCCTTCCAACTCAACATATTCTGTGATTCTAGGACAAAAGGTGAATAGCACAGCATCTTTATAGCTAGATTGGATCAGCAAGCATTTTTATGACCTGATAGTGTTGCATGCTCTTAGCTAATTCCCTTGTCTCTTTCATTCAGGTAGAATTGGGTTTTGTACAGAGTGAATATACTGAAGAGACACAGTGTCCTTTGTGAAGTAACAGTTATGTCTGTGGTGTCTTGAATGGAAAAATATTTTTTAGAAATAAACTAGTAATAAAAAGATACAGGAAAGCAGTGGAGTAATCATAATATGAGAATAAATGAGTTTTGTAGTACTTTGGACTGTGATGTGGCATATTAAATGAAGGACAACAGTGGGTAACTAAGTCATACTCTAATTTTGGCAAACTGTGCATAGAAGAGCTAAGAATTAGACACAAGAAAGAAACATAGACCTTCATAAATGCCAAATGGGTAAATAAGGAGACTAAAACTTTGTGTTGTGCAATTATAGTGGACAAAGGCTATAGAGACAGATTTCTCAGTGTCATTACTCAAAATATTGGGCAATGCACTGGCTACTAGCAGGAATCTAGATCCACTTCATCTCCCTGCCACATTTCCCCAAAAGGTTAAAACAGCAGAGCAGTAGTGATTTTGAAAAAATTGGGTCAATGTAGCGTTTAATAGGGTTGTAAATGATGTGGAAGATATATGGTAATGACATTATTTTATATTTCTTGCAGGGAAATGATGCTAATTATACTCATGGATAAAGGGCAGATTAATTTAAAAAAATATTGTTTTGGCTGCATTACATATTTTTCTTTTTGAAATTTTGTCTTGAGTGAAAAGAGCTGTATGATAGACATGAATGGTTAAGAGAAAGAGTAAGCAGAAGTTACTCTGGATTGGGAATGCTCATCTTGGTAGCTTAAAAAGTGGACAGGCCATTCTTACAAATCATGAGGAAGAGTGTGGGACTGATGACTGTTTACAGAGATTGCCCAAAAGGTGACTGTTGTGGAGGGCTCAAAAGGTAAGTAGGTGTGGTGTCAGGCTGAGGTAGATTTGAACCCAGCTGGAGTTTGGAATGCTGATTTCTGAAATTTTACCTGAGCTGACTTTGAATTGTGTAGAACTTTTGAAAAAGAGTAAGACCATACTGCCCAAAGCCCTTTTTTTTTTGCTTAACAGCTTTTAGAATCTTAATATTTATTAAGCAGCATTTAAGTAATAAGAAGTGTTTCCTCAGGGTTTTTTTTTGTGTGTGTGTGTTTTGCCTGTGGTTGTATTCTGTGAAATTCTGTGTGATACTGACTTTACATTGTCTGTCTCAAATTTGTATTCATTCTGGTGGATCACTCGATGTTCTTTGTTTTTAGGAAGCAATTTTGAAAAACAGGGCAGGGTTAAGCTGAGACAGTTCATGCCTTCTATAAGAAGCCTGAAGAATGTGAAGCAAATTCAAGATTTCTTAAGTGTGCTTTAGTGGTACCACACCCAAGTATGTTGTTTTTCTGCAGAAACAAATCATTAAAACAACTAAAAAAGAGCTCTCTTGTTGAAGTGTGTTTAGATGGCATGCAGTAACGCTTCAAAACAGAGGACTTATCCTTTAATATTCTAAGCCTGCACAAACCAATTCAGAAGGTTGAAAGGACTGATGATATTTCTTAGTAGGGCATGTTAACAGGGCAGTGAAATGGCATTACTGCAAACTTTGGTTCAGGTATGAATTCATAGAGCTTCATTGCTACAACAGGTGATGCCAGATCTAAGTATTTAGGCTTGACATAGGCACCTAGGTTTTGGATATAAAATACATCTTTGTAATTAACATTTGCACATGTGATTAAAAATAAACCTGGAGCCTTTGGTCAGATACAGCAGAAAGCCCATGGCTGCCTTGATCCTTTTTAAAACAAAAAATTCACATTGATGTGGATCAGCTGCTATTCTGAGATGAAGTAACGCATACAAAACATGCAGTTGTCCTATCTCTTGCTTCTTGGGATCGTGTACTTGCCATGCTGTAGTGAGGGGGGGATGCATTTCCTCAGCTCAAATTCACATCCAGGGCTTAGATATACTTTTGTTATCCTACAGAATTGGGAAGCAGAGAAATTGGGGGAAAGAAGCATTGAACTATTTCTGCTGAGACTGACACTGCCAGTCCCTGACAAAATGCATGTGCATCCCTTATCTGCCTGCCTCCACTCGCTTGTGTTTGCTGGTTACTTGCTGACTACAGTTGCATGGTTTGTAGTTTACAGTGAACTAGAATGACTTTGGCACAATCTTATCGGTACTTAAAAGGATAATGCAAACACCACTTGCTCTGAGTTGCCGTGTGTCAGCTTCATCAAGGTAATTGCATGTGCATTTACCCATGAGAAATGAAAGCTATGAATCACCTTGTCTTAAAGACAAGTTTAAGTGCAAGGTGGTAATGAAACAGTTCTGCAGTAATTGCCCCAGTATTTGCTTTATTATGTGACTATAAGGTAATTCTGAAATAAAAATGCATTAAAGCGGGAGGGGGAAAATAGGCGATGTTGCATCTCAGTAAATGTAGTGTATCTCCTGTGAAAGAACATCATTAAGAGTTGTGATTCAGGGGTTGCAGGTGAATATTTAAGCGTATTTCAGTCTTAATAGGATGCACTGATAGGTCAAAAATGAGATCACTGGGAGGCACACTGTGCCATTCATGAGGCGTAGAAGTGTACTATATGTGTTCAGTGGTGGTTCCAAGATGTATTTCTATTACAAATAATAATACACAAATTTTAATTTATTGATAAGAAATAAACTATCATAAAATAAAACCTGTGGTTTAAGTTAGAAATTCTTTTGTTGAAAACCTTAGCTGTTTGATCTTTGTGGTCATGATTTAATTGCAGATACAAATAATTGATTTCTGTCCTTTCATCTGTACTCATGACTTTTTTGCTTCAGATAGTTTAACCATATGCAGTTACATTATCAAGGAAACAAACCCCTGATTTTTAAAGGTGAATCAATCGTGTAGTTTCTGATAGGGAAGGAGTATTTGTTTACATATTTCATTAAATAAACTTGTTTACATATTTCATTAAATAAAATCCTTTTTCATTTGACAGGATTTGTCTTTAGCGACTCTGAATCAACTGCATTAGAGCAATTTGAAGGTGGCCCTTGTGCAGTGATAGCACCTGTGCAGGTAAGATGCCTTTATTATAGGGATGGTTTAAAATCAGTGAGCCAAAAATTTGTTCTGTATATATTTGGAGTTAAAATAAATATGAAAAACAATTACAGATCAGTTGTTTTTTGATTTCATTATTCAAGTGGGTAGGAGGCAAAATCTCTGTAAAAAGGCAGGGATGGGCATGGGCTGATTTTGAACTCTAATTTTGCAGAAAGACATTTGTTTGAGGAAATGCAGCAGGCTGATCCAAGCAGAAGTAACTTCAAAATCAGGAATGCATTATAAAAGGGAAGAGGAAAAGATCAGATACAAATTTAATCCTAATCCTTTCACATCTTTTGAATTGCCTGCCCTTAAGGGTAATATCTGTGTCACAATGTCTGCTTTTTTTTTTTTTTTTTTTTTTTTTGTAATTCTGTATTAGAAATATTTGAAGTAGTTGATTTTCACATCTGACAAGGTTTGCTATGTAGTAAAAGGAGAAGAAAATTATACTTTTTAAGTCCTAATTAGCAGAACAATTGAAATATCTATTTTATTCCTGATAACATGCTTAGGATTTCTCTTGTGTCGCAGACATGCTAAACCAGCTGTGGTTGTGATTTTTTTTTGTCTTCTTACTCGGTTGTACCTTGCAGGCCATGCATGCTCTTTGCAGTGCTGTTTCAGGGCAGTTCGGGCTGCTGGGTGGATGTAGGACCTGTAGGCTGAACCTGTTCTGCTGGAGCAGTTGGTTTAACCTGACTGCACCTCAGCCTTGTGTGAGCACCTTGTAGCAACAGGCAGGCTTTGAGTCATGGAGCAGATTACTTTTTTGATAACCTGCTGGTGACTCCTCTGAAACACAGATAGATTCTGCAGATGTCTCAGTCTGATTGGAGGCCTTGTCCACTGGTAGGGCACATATTTACATTGTGTAGCAGAGAGTGAATCTGATCATGAACTGGAAGGTAGCTGGGTCAATCAACTGACCCTGTGGAATTGTTTGCATCTCTGGTGTGTATAATGTCATAAAGCCTCTGCTACTTTTAACGCTGGTCCCATGAAAAGACTTGTACCACACGAAGAAGCACCATTTGTTTATGTGGCAAACAATCAATTAAAAAACTATTTTACTATGAATTGTACTCCATAGCCCGGCTCTCTCTAGCTACATGATCTTAAAACCAGATGCAGAGTGTCTGGTCTTTAACATCAGAATTGCAAATCTTATATTTAGAGGATTGGAGAGAGAGTAAAGAATAGTACCAGCCAGCTCTTTAAAGGCAGTGCCAAGTCTTTAACATATAAAATATTCATATAAGATAAGGGGTTTTTTTAGGTGATGTATTTAAACTTCCTTGAAATTAGGTAATTAAAGCATATTTAGAAGTGAATTGAGTCTCAGCTAGGGAAGAAGGAAGGGATCAAACAGATCTTGCAGTGCTTGCTGGTGCTGTGCATTATTAGAAAGGTGTGCAAAAAATCTGTAATGGGAGAACAGAGTGAGCATGTCAGGGAAGCAGTGAAAGTTGAAACAGCTATTTCTGAGGTGCTGAAAATACCTGAAATTGCATCTTACAAGGCAATTAGAAAACCCAAGACTGTGCTTCATGAAGTTTCTTCTTTCATTGTTCCTCCTCTGTAACTTAGAGGGTTTTTTTTTTTTAATTGCAGCATTAGCTTTGATGATAAAACAAGGCAGAGATATGGAAATGCATAGGATTTCTTTTACCTGATCTTCAGGTTATTATTTGCAGTGGTTAAAAGAGATGGGCTTGTTAAGTACTAAAGGGGTTTGTGTTAGTGGCTAGAGATGTACTACTGATCAGTTATACTGAAAAATACTTGTGCCTTCGTTACTGCAGTCCTGTGAGTCTGGAGATGTGTATGCCAATATGCACTATGTGTATTTGAAGTGTGCTTCAGGTTCAAACTCAGTGGTGTTGAATGTAGTTGTGAGGCCACCATTGTAGCTGGTTTGATGGGAAAAAGTCAGTAAACAGGTCAGGCTCAGAATCTTGTTCTCCATGGTAAGCAGCTTGAAACTCTTCTGAAAATACAAAAAATGCTTTGGTGTAGAGCTTGTGACATAATGTAAACAGTGGTGTTGTCTTGTATTTTAATAATATTTTATTCTTTGATAACAAAGGCATTCCTTTTGAAGAGGCTTTTTACCAGTGAAAAGTCTACTTGGAGAGACTGTTCAGGTACTGAGACCTCTTTTTTTCCCCTCATTATTTTTCTGTTTTATTTATTTGTAAAGCATGTCTTAGGTAAAAGATTTTAAATATTTCACACTTTTGTTTGTGTGCTTCCATACCATGTGTATACTGCATGCTTCAGATCTCCTATTTGTGAGGTCTGTGCTGGTCCTTAATACTTCTGGTTTTTTAAATACTTAATTGAAATCCGTTATTAAGAAAGGGAATGGGTTACAAATCCTATAAAACTATATTTTTCTAAAGACAGCTTTATAATCTTTGGTCCAGTATAGTCAAAGAGCTATTAACATTAGTAATTAATGAGATAGAAGTAATAATTATTTAGATAGAATTAATGTACAAAGATACCAGTGGCTTATATATGACAATAGTTTTCAGCAGTCAGACTCATGTAGGTTTCTGATCTTTCAGAAGAGGAGCAGAAGAACCTTCTCTGTCACACATTATGCGATATTTTGGAAATGGCTTGTTCTGATAATTCTGAGTCATACTGTCTGGCAACATGGATAAGAGGAAAAACAACCGAAGAAACTGCCAGTATTTCTGAAAGTCCTGCAGAATCTAGTCATCAAGAGGAACAACCTTGTAAGATGTATTTCTGTGCTAAATTACCCATCACTGAGTGAAGTATTACATGGTTTTTGAGGGACCACTGCTTTTTTATTAATTCACAGATGGTGTTTTGCCTTTGTGATTCCATTTGCAAAAGACAGACTTTTGTCTGTTGTAATTAGAGGCATTGATCCTTTTTGTTGAAAGCAATGTGCTGTCTATCACTGGAGTTCTAACATACCTGTTTCTTCAGAATTTCAGCAATTTCTGTAATCTTCAATTTTATTTTGTAATGTACTGGTACCTGATATGTCTTAAATTTTGAAACATCTACATGCTTCTTAACATTGGAAGAATACTTATCACTTGCTGCTTTAGAAGAATTTTGCAGAAAATTCTTCAATGCTTTATTTATTATAAAATATTCTGGAGTAATATTGAGAAGTAATCTTTTTCCATTTGTCTGTGCAGTACCAAACAGTTAAAATGACCTTCTAGTAAATTACCATAATTTTTTGTAGGTTAGAATTTTTTAGTCACCTGCTTTTTGCAAATGTCTTCATTCCTTCATTAGTTACTGACATCAAGGACCCAGGAAACATCATCTGTTGCACTAAGATGAGGCATCCAGTCATACCTAACTACTGCTCATTGATATGTAAAGTTTATCTGTGCACATATGATCAGAGAGTTGTATTTATTAATCCTTTAACAGGAGAGATCTAATGTCTTAAAAGATAAGCTGCTTTTTCTTTTAGTTTATGTTCACAATGTGTGCCATAAGTATGAAAATCTCTTCACATGAGAACATGTTGCTTGTAAAGGTGCTGTCTTTTGATGGAAGGAATATGTTATTCATTTGTGGCATAACTACAAAGTAAAAATTGTACAAATACATTCATCTGTGCGCAGCTAGTTATAGCAATTTGTAGTGCTGGAGCTCCTTGTTACAAGTCATCTTCATCTGCTTCTAGCAAGTGCTCCCTGGGATTTAGAAGGCTCAAGCAATAATAATTAATATGGTATTTAATTGAAAAAACAGATGGTCGGTGCATAAGAGTTCCAAGGTGTGCATTTTTTAAAGTAAGATTATACAGAAAGTTGTACCTGCAACTATTCTGTAAAAAAAAATCTTCCTTTGCAAGATAAGGCAGTTGTAATTCTGAAATTCCTATTATTTTTTTCCTTTTTTCAGTTGTCTCTGAAGCTCTTGCCAATAATAGGAAGTTTGTTTTCTGGATAAAATGAAGCAGGGATTAGTTATCTACAGGATCTTACTGTCCTGTTTTCTAATGTGTTGCTTGATTTCAAGGGACTTTTAACTGTAGAAAATATTCAACAGTCTTTTCAAACACACACTCAAGTTTATAATTGCTCCCAACACTGATATTTACTAACTAATCCATTCTGTTACATAACTACATTTTTCATATTTCCATACAAGTCTTCACGTTCTGCCTGACTTGTCCTTAGTAACACAGAACGTGCTCAAGAAGACCAGGATACATTTACCATGTACAGCCTGCTTATGTCATGGGCAGTGTTGATCTCTTTCACTGTTTCTATTCTACACTCCCTGCTAGACACTGAATGCACCTCTTGTATGTACAGTATTTTGCCTTCTATGTGTAAAACAATACACTTACCAATTGAAGATATATTAGTTAGGTTTGGGCTTTTTTCCCTTCCTCTGCCCTGCTATTTACTTGTAAACCATCTTCTTAACCTGCTTAGGCATGGGACAAAGATGTTGAGGAGAAGGTACTGTGAGTAATGCAGAGTTGTGTAGCTGCTAGTGCAAAGGAGTACATTTATTTTTTGCTTGGCTGCAGTACTCAATAAGAATAGAAACTGGCGTTGTCATTGTTGATAGGACTTAAGAGATGAGTTGAGTGAGCAAGGAGTATTACAGATACAGTTCCATATGGCAGGCTATTTGAGAATTGAATATGGAGACATGTTTATAATAAAACCATGAAATATGCTTAGACACAGCATGATAGAGTATCATTTTAAAGAGTTTCTAAACAATCTTATTTCTCATACATCTCATGTTCTCTTGCTGTTCATTCTTTTTCGTTCCACTAAGCACTGTCTTTATTTAGCATTGTTTGGGTTATGTATAGCTCTATTTCTCTTTAGAATTTCTACTTATTTGCCTTTATTTCAAATACTAATTCTCTTAGCATTTCACTCTGTTCTTTAGTAACAGAATGAAACTGCCTATCATCCTGCTGTGTGAACAAAAGGTGGATTTGGGCACACTTACTGAATGCAATAGCATTTTTCATCTGCTTTTGTGGTGTATAGCAGTCACTTGCTGGCCATGTGTTGGCTTTAGTAGTGCAAGTTCCCAGGTTCAAAGATTGCTTTATATGAGTTAGTTCCTCTAACCTTCTGCTTACAAAAGCATGTATTCTTTAGGCAAGGTTAGTTTTTGCAGCATTTTCTGCAATTTAGATTAATGGTTTCATATTTACAAAAAATCTTAAAAATACATTCTTTTAAGTCCAGTTTTGCTCTTGGCAATCTAAGCAATTCCTTGTAGTTTTTCAAATGACAAAACCTCAAATTCTTAAGACTGCTGCCATATTTCTTAAATAGAAAATGATTTTGTTGCTTGAGACTCAGTTATATTTGCATGTAGGGCAAATTAAGTGCATCTTTCAAAATACAATCAAAATGTGCATAAAATGCCTTTTGGGGAGTTCTGATGGGAAGAACTGATCAGTAGTACTAGCCCTAGTGGTTTCAGATCTTAATTGAATTGTATGCAGCCACATTCCATAGCTCAGTGATCAGATGTTGTTTAAATATTCAGCATCAAGTGGTATCTGTCAGAAAGCAGATCTGTCTGTTTTGTGTATTGCTGTACTAGCAGAAAGATAAAGAAAATAAAAAAGATATAAAGCCTGTGTTGAACTTGGGAAAACACTAATGCTGTATTTTTTTATGTCCTGGATACAACACTAATTTGAAAGGCTATTTATCTGTTATTGAAAGAGAACAAGAACTTACTTAAAAACAGAATGTGTAACACTGTGGAATAATTCTACTTTTTTGTTTATAATAAATAAGTATTAAAGGGAAAAAAGGAACTAAATTTCAGTAACAGAAGTGTATATTCAAAGAAAAAATACAGCTTACCTACACTGATAAAATGATCCAAATAATCATGCTTGCTTTTCTAGGAAATAGTACTTGTTGACCTGCAAAATTATATCTATGATATGCATATGTTTGGTGACTTTGTGACAGCCACATTTTGTACAAAATCAACAGCTCAGTATATGACAAATTTTTCCAAGACTACACACTCCAGTGGCTTTGTGCTTTTAATGAATTGATTAGTCCAAATAGAAAAGTTCTCACTAATTTGTATGGTGGAATCTTAATGTTGCAGTAAATTAGTTTATACTAATCAGTTAAATTTCAGTGTCAGGAGAGGATTAAAAATATAATTAGAGCTTGAAAGTATTCTAGCTTGCTGTGTGTATCTTGTGTCATTTTTTTGCCATGTGTAGTGCTGAAAAGTGTCTCTTGTGTATAGCTGCCTTGGCTGTCGAAGAGCTTGGCTTTGAGCGATTTCATGCATTAATTCAGTAAGTAATATGTTGGAACATTTAAAATACAATATTTTGAAGTTACACTAATATTCACAGGCCTGAAAGGGCTATGCTGAGGAACTTTTTGTGTGTTATTCATTCCGGTTAAACTTGAATTTCAGGTTTTGGGTTGGGGGGGTTTGTGTTTTTTCTTTGCATTTTAGCCATTTAAAATGGAATATTATTTTGAGCATACGTATTAGGCTTTAAATTATAACTGGAGCAATGTAATGTGATAAATTGGCCAGATAGTTTATGCATTTCAAGTTTATGAGCACAGAGTTCTGTGAATCTTATCAAGATTCACAGACTTAAGTTGAAGATGTTAATCCTCAACATTTATATAATGTCACCAGTACTTTTTCCTGTTTAGGATATCACAAGAAACATTTATTAAAATGTTTCATATACACGACTGATTTTTGTTTTGTACTTTAAATACGGTTCTTTTTTGGCAGTGTAAACCCAGAGTTCACAGTTCTGTTGAGTTTATATTTAAGTGTAACAGCCCTTTATTTTCACAGTGAACAGTTGGGTAAATATTATACAAATCAATTCCCAAAGAGTAAATAAAGAGCATCAGCATTCCAAGAAACACCTGAGATAGACAATGTTGTTAATTAGAATTGAAATAACCACAGCTCAGTTTAGCAGTAGTAATTATAGTTTATTTTTTAAACTCATTGTCATATAAGGAAATAAGAAAGCGGAAAATATAAAATTTTTATAACCTTAGCTGATTAAAACACTTAATTTCCTGCCCCGCCTCCTCCCTTCCTGCTCACCCTTCAATCTTTGGACTTGTGCTACCCAATTAATTTTTTTCTGTCATTCTCATTGGAAATGAATGCTCTGGCATTTGCCTTTAGACAACAGATGGATTTCAGAACTGGTTTTGCTTTGCATACCTTGTAGGCCGTGTGTGCTCTACTGATGAAGAAAGGATGTTTAGAAATCAAGTATTAGCCAGAGTAAACCCATCTATGGATATGTTTTTGTAGATATTTGGGTTTTTTTAAACAAAGCTTACTAAAAGTCTGCAAAAAATCAGAAATAATATGCCTGTTGGTGTAAGATAAGCAAAAACTATGATCTAGTTTGAATTACTCAAACTAATGTTTGTGTTCTGAAATGTAGTATTTAGCTCTAACTACCCAAGAAATTGAAAGTGTATTGCTTCAGTGGGATATTGGTGAATTTCTTCATTTCCTCGGTTTTTATTTCTGCTTTTTCCTTTGTAAACGTATTATCACATGGTGTTACCTTATCATCCAGACAGTCACCATATTATGCAATGAGATAGTATCCCAAATATTAATGTACCACTGTTCAATGTTTCAAACAATTTGCTTTTTCCAGAGCAAGGGTCTAACAAAGTCAAATTCTTATGGGAAATACAATAATTGCTTCAAAAGCCTGGAAGTTAGTCTTACCTGGTTAAGTAGAAGGTTTATTTCTCCATTGTTTATGGGCTGAATGTCTTTTAGAACACTGTATAATGCAAATGTTTTATGACATACAGTCTATTTGCAATTTCAGAACAGTGTTTTATTGAATTACAATAGTGGTGCAAGCCACTCAGCTCTTTCACACATGTATGTAACTTTATGGTTAGAGTTTGCATATAAAAATTGTTCCTTTTTGCATTTTGCTCCAGAATTATTTATCAGCTTCAGATGACAGTTACTGTAACTCCAGAAGAGCTGCTGTGTCATACTGTATATAACACTAGATCTGTTCTACTTTTACTTTGACATTTTCATGTTAGGTGTTAGTAATTTGTGGTTGTGCTTTTTGACACTATTCTAAGGCTTCATCTAAATACATGCTTATTTTCTGTTGTTTGTTTGTTATTATTTTTTATCTTTAGCAAACGAGCATTCAAAAGCTTCCCTGAACTGAAGGATGCAGTTTGGGATCAATATTCAGCATGGACAAACAGATTTGGAGTATTG
This sequence comes from Cisticola juncidis, assembly GCA_013400215.1. Classification (NCBI taxonomy): domain Eukaryota; kingdom Metazoa; phylum Chordata; class Aves; order Passeriformes; family Cisticolidae; genus Cisticola; species Cisticola juncidis. Next base: position 302,700 of record VXBR01009563.1, on the reverse strand, counting down.
CTCTTTCTCTATTCTGTAATACTGACAAAGGTTTGTGGGTTGTTTGAATTTTGTGGGTGGGTTTTATTTCTTTGTTAGGAGAAAGTTTGGTCATGTAACTCTTTTTCTGTAAAAGCTGAACAATAAACTGATGAATCAAGTCAAGTCCAGATAAACAGATGAAATGGTATTTTCATCTATTTTGCAGTACAGTTCCAGCCTAATTATTTAAAAGGCTCAGTCCTTTGGCTTATTTGGGGTTTGGTTTGTCTTTTTCTCTCTTGATCTGGGAGACTTACATATTTTGAAAACATCCTTCCTTACAAGATATTTGAAAACATCTTCCTTTGATAGGAAAACAGCCTGTTGAGTTATCAGTACATGTGAAAATATCAGCCTCCCAATGTTTTACTGTTGCATTCTGTTGTTGTATAAATGTTGCAATTCATTCCTTAAGATAGCAAAAATGTTTATAATTTTTCTGCAGGGTATTGAAAACATAAAAAATGAAATTGAAGATGCAACTGAGCCATTGATAGATCCTGTTTATGGTCATGGAAGGTAAGGTGCAAAATAGGTTTGGTACCACTTAAAATAGATTTGTGGGCTAATTTTTTAATCTTATGTAACTAAACATTCTTTTATTACTGACATTGAAAGACAGACTCGATTATAACTTTAAAATAACTAAAAGTAACACTGAAAAGTGTCTTTTTCGCTGCTAACGCATTTAGTACATCGGTTCTGAGAAAATGCTTCTGTTCTTGTTGAATTTTCAGATAAATAATTCTCAAATTCAGGGCTACATTCTATATCAAGTTTGTGTTCAAAAGAGTGGAGATGATAATTAGTATTCCTGAATTAAAATACACACTAGTTAGTGGAAAATAGTTATAGAATGACTGCTTGGGTAATCCAGTAATTTTTTAATTTGTTACAGATAATTATGTTTTTTGAAATAAATTGCATGTCCCTTTTAATTTCTTATGTCTACATAATTTCTTTTTATTGTGCAGCCAAAGTTTGATTAATCTGCTGCTGACAGGACATGCTGTTTCTAACGTGTGGGATGGAGACAGAGAATGTTCAGGAATGAGTAAGTTGAATCTAATTTATCTTTATTTGTATATTTTACATACTCTGAGATGCTGACCTATAGATTTGGAATACATTCTATTTCTGTTTTGATAGTCTCCTTGTTTACTGCCCTTGGATTTACGTAGACCTTAACTGGAAATCAAACATTCTTGCACAAAATTTCTGGTGTTAGTATCAGTGAATACAAGATTGTCAGCTACAAGTTGAACGTGGAAGTTACCTGATGACCTGGATGATGGAAGGGAGTGCAGTCTCTGCAATTTCGGAAATTTGAAGACAGGGCCACTATTCAAAACAGCCACATCAAACTAGAGAAATGGACTGACAGTAATGTCCTGAGATGCACCCTACACCCAGGATGGAATAAACCCATGGAACAGCACTGGGCATCACTGGCTGGCTGGGAAGCAGCGTTGTAGAGAAGGACCCAAGGCCCCTGTGGGCAGTGGGTTGCACTCAGTCACTCTGGCAAAGCTGGGTGGCTCATCACAGGCTGTGAGGAGGGTAGCCAGCAGCTGAGGAGACATGGTGCTTCTTTCCTTCTGTCTGGCACTTGTGGGACAGTCTCTGGAGTGATGTGTCCAGTTTTGGGTTCCCCAGTGCAGGAAAGACAGGGACATAGTGGAGTGGTTCAGTGGAGGCTCATGATTAGAGGGCTTTTGTGTTTTTTACATTTCATTTTACAAATAGAGATTATATGAAAGCAGAAACAGTTTAAATTGTGCAAATGTTTTCCTCCACTGCTACATCTTCTCTTCTTCTGAAACAAAGTCCATCTCAGGTTCATCAGCATGTTTCTTACAATGATTTTCCATCATCTAAGTCAGCACTGAAATACTTACTTGAAATGAGGTTCAGGACAGATCCATGCAAGACCTGAATCAAAATGTTCTGATTTGATGATGAACAAGTAATGTAATCTCCTTTGAGATATTTTAGACTTGCAATTGGTTATGATTTCATGCAGCCTATGCTTTTAGACTTACAGAATGTCATTTGGATATTCTATCTAACTTTTCTCTATTTGACGTTGTTGTAATTTATCCCACCTATTTCTAGTTGAAATTTGTTTCAATTAGCCTTCTGGGTTTTATCTGATGTTCTCTTCAGTATTTTTAATTTTCTGTTTTTGATTATGATTCATCAGTGTGAATTTTTATATTATGATTGATCAATCAATCTGAATTGTTCCAGGAGCTTTCCTTTACATTAGGCCAAGTTGCTGTTCTGTAATTCAATATATTGGTGTCAAAAACTGAGTTCATTCTCTCATTTGCCTTTCAGATTATCTTTCTAGTAGGCTTTATTTCTTAATTATCCAAGCTGGATTTTTTTTTTTCTGAGAATGCTGAACTTGCTTTGGACACAGTAATAGTCCACATTTAGGTTCTCAATCAGTTCTGCCCTAAAAACCTAGAACCAGAACATCATAGAGTCTGTCTCTTTTTGTGGAGAGTGGAGGAACAGAAAATGATCTTCAGTACTTCTTAAGGATCTGGTATTATGTGTCCTGTTAGTTTTTCTGACCAAGTAATTGGACTTGACTGCTGGGAGCTCTCCATTTCCTTTGAAGCCCTTGGATTATTACAGTCAGAACCTGCTTCTTCACTGTTTTAAGTCCATAATCATATCTGCTACCAAGTGATTTGTTGTAATATATAAAGAAGAAAGATAAAGAGCAGCCGGTACTGTTCACAACTTCTTAGGCAAGACTGAATTTTGGATACATTGTCAAATTTCCTTTATATAGAAATCCTTTTGTCACTTTTTCTTCTTTGAGCATTTGTCTTGGATTTTGTTTCTCTTCGTGTGTAAAACCTTCAGTTTCTTTCCTTGTCAGTGCTTATGAGAATTTCATTCGGAAGGGTTGCAGCTGTCAAGTAACAAGGAATTAATACTGTTTAATTCAGAAGTTATCTAAAGTCACTTTACCCCTTGTTCATGAAAAACATTTTTAATTAATATTAAAATTATTTATAAGCCATTTTAAAGGTACCGTCAGTAATTTTAGCAGTGACGAAAGAACAGACTGAACTTCAAAACTGAGGAATTACCATGTGTTTGCAGATTGTACTCAGGGCACTGACTCCCACAATATTGCATATTTTCCAAATAGGGTAGGAGTTACTAACTGGAATTGTTCCTGGCCACTGGTGGTAAAAATGCCAGTGACATGATACCTCTTCTTTGGCTATCTACATGTTCTCCTTTAAACCTTTCCTCTTATTCTTCTCTGCTGCCACAACTATCCACAGTGGGAAGATATGGGGAGGCAGTTTGGTTTTTTCCTGCTTTTTTAGGACTGTTGTTCCTCCATGCAGGGTAGCAGTTCCCTGTGAGTGCAGCCGGTGCTGGAGCGGCTTTTCCCGGGCACTGCCCGGGATTTGGGGGGGTTCTGTGGCCGCTGGGTGGTGCTGTGCTGATGCGGATGGTCACAGGAATGTGGAATTTGAGTCCTTTGCAAAAGTGATTTTCCAAGCAACAGAAACAAACTTTGTGACAAGAGGCATAAATAATTCATTTTCTTAGTTGATCTTTGGTGTTATTAGATGTCTTCCAGTCATCTTCTCTCTTTGTGGGATGAGGATATTCATTGATTTAACAGAATAAACATTGATTTAATGTAGTTAGTCTCCTTTTGTTTCTTTGTAAATCATCTGTGAGTAGTTTTTGCTTTTATGTCTCTCCTCCCTCTTGGCTAATTCTGAAGGAGGCATGGATAGACCAGTGACTACAAGCTGAAGTTAATCTAGGAGCTTCCAGATACAGTCTGTGTAGCTTGACTACTGGCTATTCAGAATATTCACTCTGTGTGGCTACTGTTGCAGCCAGAATCCCAGAACTCTCTAGTTCTCAGTGACAGTTCTCATCTGGTTGTCTGTCAGGGGAGCAACATACTTAATCATAGAATTATTTTGAATAGTTTTCTGAATAATAGATAATATTTACCTGTGAATTCGTTGTTCTGCACCCAGGTATTGGCTCCTACATCTGAAGCCCTCGTTTAGCAGACTGAACTTTGCATGGATTTTTGTTACGGGTTTTTAAGAAATACATATGATGCATAAAATTACTTCTCTAATGTACTGTTGCTTACTTCTGCCACTTGTATCCCTCATTGCACACATAAATGTGCTATTTCTGTGTTTTAGCTGTTCTCTAGTTCACAGGATTCTTCAGTAGTTTTTTTTTTTTAATTGGACTATGGCTCTCTTTCCCCCAGCTTAAAGAAAGGATAAATTGTTTCAGCATACAGCAATTTATAGCCACTCAGCTATAAGCCAGTGAGATAATAGTGTTTTGCAAAGGATAATCTATGCACCCCTGAATATTTTAATTCCTAGCAAGTTTGAAGGTAATCTGGTAAAAGTGCAGCCTTCAGATCAAAGAATTCTGCACTGCAGAGCGTTTTAATATGTATGGCTCACACTCTAAGGAAGGAGTTGTATTCACAAAGGTGGTGAATAAGGTCATGTTTGTAAGTTTTTGAGTTTTGATTTTCAGAATTGGATGTATGGGGACTTTTTCTTAAAAGTAGAGGGAAAAATTAAACTGTTACTATAATAACTGTTCTTCACAGTCTTAAAATTCAGTGAGATAAACTTGAAGCTGGTGAAGGGAGTATGGCATGGCTGGTGCTGCAGAGTTCACTTCTGCAAATCCAGGAATCATTTAAATTCAGGATGGTTTCTTTCACTTGCTGTGTTCCTGAGGCTTTAACCCAAGGATAAAGATGTCTGTTTTATGCTGTTGTATGCAAAGGATTGATGTTAAAAATGACACTTGAGATTTAGTGTTTTAGAGGGAACTTTCAAATATGAAAATCAGTATTCAACAAAAAATGGAAATCCAGATATTCTTAAATTGATCATAGTGTATGTTTCCAGTATGTACTGCTCTTGTTAGACAATGTTTGGGGATCTAGCAGAGCTGTTCTAAGCAGGCAGTACTTAGAACTCCTTGGATGATATATCTGAAAGCCCAGAGCTTCTTCCAAATCTGTATAATTAGGTTTGGAGCTTGAGTTTTGAAGTACTTTCTTTATATTAGAGGACCTCAAGTAAGGCTCTGTAAGTGCTCTTCCAAGCAGTAGTACATAAATATTTCAGCTGTTCCTGGCAGCTGTGTGTGTTTGAGGCCTTTAAGTGGAAGTCAGTATGGAAAATCAAATTAGTTTTTCTGCTAACAAAACTATTATTTCCAAAATTGTATTTTATTATTCAGGATCTCAAATGATTAAGATAAATATGGCCAAGGAACTCTAAGAAAAAAGAGGAAGAGAGGAAGAAACATTCATTTATGCATATATATGGGATTTTCTCTTCAAGATAGCTGTTTTTCTTAGATTTTTCTAAGAATAATTATGATATAAGTTGTAAGTTCTTCCTCTCCTGCAAAGTCCAGCAGGTTTTCAAAAGAGGCTGTCAACAGGAAGTGAGTCTGGATCTTATTTTATAGAGAGATCTTATTTATAAAGATCTTGTTTTATAGAGAGAGAAATGAGCGGTTTTGACTATATGTTGATGATTTGCTGTTTTCACTAAAACTGCATAACTTAAAATTGTTATTACTTGACCAATTTTGAAAGTAAGAAAAAATGGCTTATAATAGGATTGTCAGATTTTTCTTGAATAAATTTTGTGTTTTCTTTTGAACAGAACTTCTTGGCATACACAAACAGGCAACAGTAGGCTTTTTGACATTGATGGAATCTCTGAGATACTGTAAGGTAATGTTGTAATGTTTTCTACATCACTTAAAAGTTTTCTTTCGTTAAGGTGTTGTGGGCTTTTTTAACAGTATTACTGAAAGCTTTACTGTGTACTACTGGAGATCTTAAAGAACTTTCAAGTAATGTCCAGATTCAATCTGAGACTAATATATAAGACAAATGTAGGATAAAATTGGTAAATGCATCCTACTGAGTAAATGTTGTTTGATGTCTATTTAAATTAGAACCTTATTGCACCAGTTCATTATTGCTAGTTAGAAGCTTATGTTTTTACTAAAATAACTCTGAAAGTTATGTAGATAGTTACAAAACTGTGAAGTCCCAAAATGGCTTGTTATTGTGTTGCAGTTTTATTGACCTCTTTTTGTGCCATCACTGCCATCCATTTAAAAGAAATATGTGTAAGTAAAAATGATAAAACTACTATTAAGCAACTGTATTTTAAATATAATCTATTCAAAATTTAAAAGGTATTTTATGTATTTATCTCTGAACATTTGAAAGTTGGTGATGTGAACCTTAGTCCATATTGTTTGTTCCTGTTGTGACAGAATTTCTTGATTTCTGGTTTTTATTTGAGAAATTCTGTGCTTTACTGTTGTGGCTTAACCCCAGTCAGTAACCAAGTCTCACACACTTGCTCGTTCACTCCCCCAGCAGCAGGACCAGCAAGAGAATTAGAAGGGTTCAAGCTGAAAAACACATGGCTCGAGATAAAGGCAGTTTGATAGGGAAAACAAAAGCCACATGCACAAGCAAAGCAAAACAAGCAATTAATTACAGCTTCTTCAGCCATGTCCAGGAGAGCACAGCCCCATCAAGTGTAACAGTTACTTGGGAAGACAAATGCTATCACTCCAAGTGTCCCCCTATTCCTCCTTCTTCCTTCCCACTTTATCCTTTGGTCACTTTGGGTCATCTGTCCCAGCAGTGTCTCCTCCCTGCCTCCCTTGCACTCCATCTGCCTTGCCAGTGTGGCCGTAAAAGAAGCAGAATAGGCCTTGGCTCTGTGTAAGCTCTGCTCAGCCACAACAAAAACATCTCTATATTGTTAACCCTGTGCTCTGCACAAATGCAGAACACAGCCCTGTACCAGTCACTGTGAAAAAAATGAACTCTTCCATTCCAAAGCAGCACATTCCACCAAGGGAATTCTGTACCATTTATGTCATGCCCAGGTCCCACACTATTCAATGCAACCTCATTAACCACCACCCTCCTTCCCACCCTTTGATATAAAATATGTATGTAATTTCCTTCATCTGACCAGCCCTGCTGGATGTCTGTACCATGTCCACAAAATATCCTTTGAGTTTGTTTAGTCCATGGCTTTGGGCTCCATCTGTTCTGGTGGTCACTCAGGATAGGAGCCGTGGTGCTGCATGATGCTGCACTGCCTCTACTTCATGTAAGGCTTCTCCATTGCTTCACATGGTTTCTGCATTGCCAGTGCAGAATTCTTTGATCTGAAAGCTGCTCTTTAACAGATTACTTTTTAGTTATAGTTATTTCTGTAACAGCAACTCAAATCATGGCTTACAACAAATTAAAGACATGCATTACAACCTCCATCTATGGTCCTTTTCAGCCAGGTTATTTGGTTTAATGCTGCAATGAACTCTTTCACTTGTTTCCAGCCTGGCTGCAACAAGGGACTCCAGCTGTAGTGCACCATTAGTACAGTCCATATGCAGGTCCTCAGTGGGCTGGAGGGGAACCTGTACTTCCCATGTTCCAGCATGGGGTCCACCCATGGGAGACAGTCCTCCCTGAATTTATCCCCTATGGGGTCACAGGTCCTGGCTGTTCTACAGAGACTACCAATGAAACAGCATTAATACTCTTCAATTCCTGAACCTCTTTGGTTGTTCTTTGCTTTCTTTTGAGTCTGTATTAAATTCCTTTAGCTTGTCTCAGAGTTAAAGAGAATAATGTAGATGGCAGAATGTTGGTATATTGACTACAACTGGCTGTCCCTTCCTTTATTAAATAAATGTCAATTCTGAATTAATTAATCCAAAACTAGTTAATAAATCAGGTGGACTTTTACCTTTCATTAGCATCTGATTATAGTATTGTTAAGCATAGCACTTGTCTGCAAGCTAAATACCTACATCATTTTATTGAACATTTTATATCAGTGGAGTCCCAACTGTTCTGAAAGCTAACTAAATTTTCATTAACTTGGTCACTAACTAGATGACCTTTCTGGGTTTGCTTTGTATTTCTGATTTTGTTGTACCTTTTTAGGTTGGCTCCTACTTGAAATCTCCAAAATTTCCCATTTGGATACTTGGCAGTGAAACACACCTCACAGTCTTCTTTGCCAAGGTATGTTACATGTGGTTTTGGTAACCTCAGGCAGATAAACACCACATAAGTTCAAAGTGCAGATCTTGCTACAATGTGAGTTTCATGTGGCTTTAATGTAAAAATGTAGTCACTAAAACTTGTAATTAAGCCTTTCCTTGAAGGCAGAGTTGTTCCCATACTTCAGCAGTATCTCATTGCTTGCAGTGTGAAGTCTTCTGGTTTTAGCTTAATTTATTTGGCTGGAAATAGTTTGTGCTTTGGAACACTATGCTTGGGATAAGTACTGTCTTAAATTTCTATAGTGCAAGAGAGACCTGTGCAGTAATTTCATCTCCCTGACAGTACTTTCACAATTTTTAGTCTATAGTTGGTTGTTCTAGATTAAAAATAGATATCAGGACTGTTAGAATAGTTCTTTATATATATTCTGTCAGATATCTACTGTAGCCTGTGAAACATAAAATGCTTTTGGGAGGACTCTCATTTTAAAATCTTAGACCAGATTTTCCAAGGAGACAATTTCTGTTTCTTTAGTTGAAGACTGCAGGTTGTTTTCCTTAAATTTTATTTTTGTAGAACACTTGTTTCTGATTAAAAGTTTTATGGAAACTTTGAATGGTAGCTACTTATTGGTAGTAGTATATTTATTGGTACTTATTAGAAGTTAACTTCCCTGTACCTAATATCTTTAAAGTTAATTAAAATTTTAATTATAAGTTTTGAAAATAAATACTGGAACATATGGCAAAGCTGTAAATTCTCAAACTGCTGAATTTCCTTAAGTAAAACTTAAGGAAAAAACTTGCCTAATCTTTAGAAAGAAACACGAATGCCTAAATTTTCCTTACTAATAAACGAACCTCCACAATATATTGAAAGTTTGTGTACTAGTATTTTTTAATCCTTAAACTTAAATTTTAAAAAAAAGTTTTGAAATGAATTAGCCAGTTTTACATGTTGAAATTTTTTTTTCAAATTTTGAATCCCTAATGTCAGCCAAGTAGTCTTTCTTCCTTACTCCATGAAATAGAAAAATCCTTAATCACCTTTGGATTTTTTTTTTTTGCTTTACTCTCTCCCTAGTCTTTCCTAGTAAGGTTTCTTTATTTTGATTTTGAAATTTTATCCCCAGTTTTTCTTAATGTTACCATCGAAGGTCAGTACCTTGTTCTATAGACAGCAGTGTGATGCAAGTAGGTAAAATCACTCTGTTAAACCAGTCCAGCATTCCTGTCCCAGTGTTATCGCAGCTAATATGTAGTTTCTGCAGAGACCATTTCTGGACAGAAAGCCATTTCTAATGCTCTTTCTTTTACAATGCTGAAGGCTGTTTCCTGGGTTTGGTGTAACTGGGTATCAATGTCTATTGTCTCTGATTGGTTCTCCTTCCTTCACTGAACTCCACTCAGGCTCTGTAAAGCTTCAGCTTCTGATTATTAAAAAGCAGAATAAAGAATTGACATGGTCCTGGCAGAGAGCAGATTCCTAGATTTTTTTGTTGTTATTATTTCTGCTTTTGCTCCAGCAAAGCAAGAGCTGAAGGTGTGTAAAATCTCTTCATTTTTAAATTTGCGTGTCTAACCTCACCCTTTCTAAAGTAGCAGTTGTTGAGTGTTTCAGGTGGAACAGAGATGTCAGCTACAGTGGAAATACAAATTGCGTTGACAAACAATCATTGTATCAATTGAAGCTACATGTCAAAAACTACAGGAAGAAACGTGAATTAATTGCAAATGGTCCATCAGCAAGTTGTTAAAGTATTGTGTGTAGCTGGTGTATGATACTGAGGATGTGGCATCTAGTTTGATGGTGAGTTTGATTACATGAGAAAGAAATTATCAGAATGGAAAGAGAAAACTGAACTGTGGAGTGAAAACCTGTGCAGATTAAATAAAAAAAAACCCAAGTTTTAATTCTTTCAAGCTGTGTGCATTTTACAGGACCATAAAGCCTTATTTTTAAATAGAATAATGTTAGGCAATTACTAAGCAGAACAGTAATCAGTTTTGCCATTAGCTGAGTAATTTAGTATAGAAATCTGGAAATGGCAATCTTCCTAGGTTACTGTTGCTATAGACGACTAGCATTGGAAAATTAGGGAACAGAACAGAATCTTCATTTCCTTAAGCATGGAGATGTAACAAGCAAAAGGTTTTATTCAAATTCTGCATACTGCTCTGCTTAAGGAGAGCTGGCTGCTGTTCTTTAATACTTAGATATTTGACTCAGATTTTTTACATTAGATAAATGATAAACATTTTTCTCCTGTCAGTGCAATGAATGATAAATCACTGTGCTCCTCTATCTGAGAACATTTTAATTTAAATATTTTAGACTTCTGTTGCTGTCTACCAGAATACATTTGCACTACTCTGAATGTGGACCATTCTTTTGTAGCTGTTATTGTGAGAAATGCTTTATTCTGTAAAATTAATAAATCTCTTCATAGCTGCTATTCTAAAACTTGGTATATTTTCAATGGATTTCAATGAGCAAAATGCAGCATAGTATCTTTGGCTGAAGTTCACACTTATAACCTGAAGTGAAAATTAATTAACTAAAGTGTGTAAATTGGCTTAAGTTCTCTTGTAACTGCTGCTGCACGAAATAGCTGTAAACAGAGAGAGTTGAGTCAATTTCTAGTTTTAAGATGAGTCTACAGTGCATCAGCAGTTTCTCCTGTTACTAAAAGGGTGAGTTTTCTTCTGCCTGCATGGTCTTCATCTCCACATCTTGATTGTCAAAGCATTTCTGCACATCCCCAGTGAGTTATTAGCCACATTTTAGTACAGATATTTGGAGGGAGAGAGAGATAACAATTCTTCATAGAAACAGCAGTTCTGATTGAAGCACATTTTGTTGAAGACTGTATCAGAGGTTTCGTTGGCTAGGACTTAACCAACCTGTCATCAGCCAAGTAATTATTTGTAGTTAGACCTTTTGGAAAGAAAAGAGAGTTTGGAAATACATGAAATTACATCTTCCGTAAATTCATATCTAGACTAGACTGTCTTGAGCAACAATACTACAGCTTGTTCTATAGATGGGTAAATGTTGAAGTCAGAAAGCACATGTAAACATCTGTATCACCTAAATAGTTCTTCAAAACTCTTGATAGTTATGTGTGTCATAGTAGAGTTGGAAAAACTTTGTGAATCATTGCAAGGAGGGTCCCTAGGAAAATACCATGAGTAGTACTGTCGTATTTTTTTTCTTTTCTTCACAACTGCTCCGTATATTAAGTCAGAAAGCTGCTTAATGCTCAGCAGTCCAAATTTAACGTTTTCTGAAAAAATAAGTGTGGCTATTACTCTTAGTGGTCATGGACTGTGCATTTGCAATGAGGTAGATTTTGCTTGAAAAAGTGAGTATGTAGATTATTCATCGGCTACTAAATCTAAGCAGCGGTCATTTCTGCCTCTCCCTGCCCACCCTTCCTTTCAGGGAATAGAAAACTTGCAAATGGCTTCAGTTCAACAAAAGCAAACAAGGAATCTTTCATATGAAACACTGAGTTTCCCTTCATACTCTGTCAGATGGTGTGAAGGCATATATGTGCTATTGTAAATGTACTCTAAAAATCAGCTTTATCACTACAGTCTTTCTGTATTTTTTTTTCTCTTTCATTGTAGGTATTGTAGGTATAAAGAGAGTAGGCAGCTCTAAATAAGGCTGTGATGTTCTGGATGAAATGTTGTACAGGCACTTCTTAATTATTTTTATGATACTCATGGGAAGTAATGACAAGCTGAGACAATTCAGAACTTCTAGGATGTCAAAGTGTGGTCAGACACTGTATAAAAGAGTACCAACAAGTCTGAATGTTATGAAAAATATAACAAGAAAATTTTCCAGTGCAAACAATAGGAAGAACAACAGGAGGTTAATAGGTGCTTTATAAATACTGTCTGTGACATGCAAATACACATTCTGTTGAAGTTAGAATTCAGATTCACTGAACGTGAAAAGACAGCATGGAATAAATGTCTGTCTGGTGACTTCAGGTGATTGAAACTGTCTGTGGGGACACTTAGCTGTGTATATCTTAAAAAAAATTCTGTAGTTTGTTTCTAGGTCTTTGAGCACAGAGGCCACAACAGAATTGACTATCCATTTTCAGTTATAGCATTGTGGCTTTCTAGACTTGGAGTCAGATAAATAGAGAAAGAAGAGAAACAGAGAAAGAGGCAGAGAAAACACCTGTTTGAAAAATCTGAATAAATTACAAATTACTGCTTTTGAAGGAAAATGTCCTGTCCTGTTCTCCTGGAACCACATTCGTTTCGGATTACATTTTTTTATTTCTCTGACTTTGATCACTGTAACCTGTTCTACACATTCTCAGGGCCTTTCTTCTGCATTGGTGATAGCATTGTCTCTCAGAAGAAAGAACACTCACTTCTCTTCATAAACAATCTCTTTCATCAGAGTTCAGCTGAGGGGCACCTCAGCAAACACTGACACTGCCACAGGAGAGCCTAAATGTGGCTCAGTGGTGTTTACCACAGCTGGGCCGAGGGGGAGTGTGAGTTGGTACAGCATTTAATCTCAGAGCACCAACAGAGATTGTCAGTGGTGTGAAAAGAAACAAGATGCATGTGTAAGAATTCAGTTATTCGTATGTGTTAACAACTTCGGTTTCTACAAAAGTAACCTACAAGTATCCTTTAACTTAAGAACTCTTCTACTTTGGAAGGGCAGTGAAAAATATCTATGCACTTCCTTTTGCTTTTCTCTTCCATGACCAGTAAATGCAGATAATCAAATTTTGGAAAAGTATGTTTTCATTAGAGAAGAAATTAAAGTCACATTTTGAAGATTCCACTTCAGGAAATGGTTACAGAGCATGTGGATTTAGGAGTTTAGTTTAGTTTAGTTTTTAGTTTTCAGAAGTAAGAGGAATTGGTTCTGTTCAAACAGTCTGGACACCTAAATGGAAAAGATATAGATGCGTGAGGCAACAGCAGAAATCATTTCTCTACTTCAGCTTTCCAGAAGAAAAAAAATCTGAATACTGGAGAAGACAAAGCCCCTCTGAGTTGCTTTACTTATTGAAAAGAATTTATCCTGAAATGTTATACATTTCAGTACTATTCTGTGCTCAGGTAGATGAGAGAATGCCTTTGTACTGACTCTGGGCATGCTGTTTCCACGCCTAGATAAAATCTTGTAAAATGGAGGATGGGGAGTAGTTCTAGCAGTTCCAATAGAAACCTTTGAGCCAGCAACATTTAGATATAAAAACCTAAAATAAAACAGTACCATTTGTTGCATGAGATACACTTTAAAATGAAGGAAAGTAGGACGAGAGAAAAAAGGATAGAAAACCAGTGCAATAATTTATACACAAATCAAAAATGCAGGAATTTCCCACAAACTGTTAAGCTCTCAATTTAGTGTATTGTTAGCAGCACTTCTGAATCAGAAAACTTACAAAGAAAATATGCCTAAGTAATAACCACAAATATCATGTTAAACATTTTTAGTGTCTCCGTAACTATTTCAAGTCTATTTTAAATACAGTTAGGAAGAAAAGTGATTCTAGAGGTGATCCATCAATTTACTTTTCCAATTTCTTAGTTCCCTTCAAAGTGTATACGCTGCTACTTTGCTACTTTACTCTGCTTGCTGAGTTTACATTTCAGTTGGTTAGGATACAAACCTTCTGATTTTAAAAAATTAGCAGTAGGTTATAGGAACATATTTGAGACTAATGGGTGGTCATTTTCTTGAGACAATTTTTTGGCAATAACTTGATACATACAGTATCTCTGAACATGGGCTAGCTCTGTGTCAAGTGGAAAACATGTGAACGTGTAAAGCACCTGTTGTGAAAATTCACTGAGCAGTATAGAAATGGTAGGTCATTCCTGCCCATCTGTAGAATGTGCTGTCCTGAGGAGTTCATTTTCCTTTCCTCCTATTAGCATGTATGACTTTCATATGTAAACTGAAATTGGGGGCTAGAAGATAACAAATTGGGTCCTACCTCACAGGAAAACTTCTAGAAGGAATTGCAGCCTCCTGTCTCTTGAAGGAGGAGTCTATGAGCAACATGTAGTTTGCATGTACATTAGCCTACTAAGGGAAAGATTTTTAAAGAAACACATTTCAGTTGTTTCATTCTTCTTTGTAGTATATGCGGAGTGGTTTGCAAGTAGTAAATACATCAAAGAAATTTCTAAATGCAGTTTTATAATTTATAAGTCACCGTATGAAATTGTGAAAGTAGAGGTATTGAATAGAGACAAAGGCTGAGAACTTGTGTCTTCTGTATCCCTTTAAAGTGTGAAACCAATATTAGTTCCACTTATATTTGATAATACAGCAAAGACATTAGACCTGAGTCATTACATAATGGGTAAATAAGTCTGGTTTGAAATTTGGATTAATAAGCATACTAGCTCATTGTTAAAATACGATTAATAGTATTAAAGTATGTAAAAATCAAATCTATATTTAATTAATTGTTGCATTAAAAAAAGCTATTTGTAATTCTAAATCAAGTGAAAAGCAAAATACTGATGGCTTTTGCTTCTTCCATTATCTGGTGCCCTAGCCTTTCCACATACAACTGCCACTTAATTCTGCCACAATTGTTTCATTTTCAGCTATGTTAAATAGCAAAGGTTTTTTTATGCTATTGCTCGGGTAGCAATTCAATAGGATACAGCCATCCATTGAGAACTCACCTGACGTTTTCTGAAACACACCTTCTGTAATATACCCAGCTCTTGTGTACTGTGTTAGTTTTTTTCCCTCCTGGTCACCAAGCATATCCACCTCACAAAATGCACTAACGTTTATCACTGGATTCTGCATTTGGCATGTGTTACATTTGCAGCTATTGCAGTCTGCTGGTAGTGTTCTGAAATTGGGTATTGTTTATAAGTATGTTTTTGCATGCTTGATTCACAGACACTTAATGTCATGGGTTAGCACTGGCCAGATGTTAATGCACCCATGAATATATGTTTTTCCCTAACAACTACTGTGGGGTGTGGTCAGGAACAGAGCAGAGCAGGCCCAAAACTTGAAAACAGAAAACAAAACATTATTACATTACATAAGAACAGAAATAGAAAAGGAAAAAAAACATAAATGAAAACTTCCCAGAACATTTCTTCTCCTCCCCCAATTTCCACTCCTTACACATTACCCTCCATGGACCAAAACCTTGGGTTTTAAATCAAACAATCACCACTCAAAAAAACTAATCTTCAATTCAGCAAGGGAGAGAGGAGTCTCTCTCGCACCACAGACTGCTCCTCAGGAAACACAGGTCCACCCTTTATGTGTTTCCATGTCACCCGTGGCACCACCTATAGAAGTCTGCCGTGGTGACACTCTTTTCCATGTCCAGTGCTCTCACCACTGTCCATGGGCCAAAACTGAATATAGGGCTCTTTTAAGGATGCTTGCATGCCGAGCTCTCCCCATCTTTCCCCTGGGACCAAGGGTTTCTTCTCTGAGGGCAGAGGGCGCTACCACACCCTCCCCCTCTCTTCTCTGTTCGCTCCACTGCAGCAAGTCGAGCTGGCTACATCTACCCAAATGCAGTTTATGTTCAAAAGGGATTCGCGTTCAGTCTATGGCTAACATTATGCAAGAAAAGTCCAGC
>VXBR01009563.1:269846-286854 GCA_013400215.1 Cisticola juncidis | reverse complement strand
CCCAGCCCCATGGTTCCCCTTCCCCATTCAGCCTCAGTGGCTGAGCAGGGAAGGAGGCCAAGATCTTTCTCTGCTGAAACCGGAACCCAAAAAGAGCCCGACCCTTTGGGAATCCCTGCTTTTAATCCCTTGTGTTCTCAGAGGTGTGTCCAAACCTCCCAGTGGCTACTCCATGTGCCAGCATAAAACCTGACCACTGATTGGTTTGCCCACAACTTCCTGGAAAATTCACCTCCCCCTCAAACCGAGACACCTTCCTTCTGCTATGGGTCATTGCTATGGAATATTATGTGGCACAACTTGGAATCCCTCCAGTGCCTGATAGCTTCCAAGCTGTGAATGAGTTAATGGTTAGTTCATAGTAGACATTGGCCTGAAAAGTGAAACTCATTTTTATAAGCCTTTTTCTCATTTGTGTATTTGAACTCTGGCTTTTTAGTGTTCAAAATTACTTTATATTTTTGCTGTCTGCATGTATTTGGATATACTACTGTCCTTTTTATTTGAACCACTTGGGATAGTGGAGCAAGTATTCCACCCAAAGCAATTTGTAGTTCATCCAGTATTTATGAGTAAATGGAGAGGAGAATATAAACTTCTTGATTCCCTCAAAAGCTTCTTCTGAAGTCTTAACCCAAAAACTTTGCTTTAATAGATTAAGTGCATTTTCATTTCCTGCTAATTTACAAGTCATTGTGTAGTACACACACAGTTAGGAAGATGACATTAGCTTTTTTTAATAGGTAATCTGGCATCAAGTGAAGAATTGAAAGAAGGGTCTTAGTTAAAAGCAGTAGAACATGCCAGAAACTGTGTAAATGCAGTGCTATGCTCCAGTGTCCACACTATGCTTTGGCACAATGGTGTATTTAGGGCAGAGATAAGGCAAAGGTAAAAGGTGCTGTTTGTCGTAAGATGCAAACTCAGCACATGGAGAGGGGAAAAAGCTGAGTTTATTTTTCTTTTTTTTCCTGCCCTCCCCCAACAACTGCATATATGCAGGATTGTCAAAGGTTATAAACCAGAGCAGGTCAGTAAATAAACCAGTGTAGGACAGCAAATAGTATATCCATAATCAGCAGTTATCTGCATGGAATCATTCCAAAAATGGAATTTTGAAAGTCATTTCCACACAGATTTTTTTATAAGAGCCCTAATAGCTAAACTACTGTCTTCCAAAACATGTCTCTAGTAACACAATGAAGAGAAGGCAAATAAAATGAACTTCTCCACATATCCCATGTACCTTTATATGAGGTAAGAGGTGGAAATCATAAACTTCGATGGTGCCAGGCTCACACCATCCATTCTTTGCTTTACCTTTTACTTTACCTTTTAATTGTAGCCTACTAACTGCATATTTTTAATACCAGATAATGATACTGGGAATACTAAGACTTAGAATTGGGAATGTAGTGTTTACCCTGTGACAGAATGGTAGTTCTAGCTTATGAACTGATTATCTGCCTGTTATGTGTTCTGTTTGAGAAAAGAAATCTCTATGAATGACTGTTAATCCTTGCTCCCTTGTTATAAATACATGTTCTGGATGGAATCTGAGGGATCATTCTTCCCCTTACAATTTTACTTCCTGAGAAAATGTCCTGAAGCCATAAACATATTACAGAACTTAGAAAACAGAAAGTTTTAAATATAGTTAATGAATGCCTATTAAAGATATTTTTAAGTGAAGAGTTCTTGGGCAAAACAACAGGGAAATTGATTTGTGGCCATTTGTCTTTTTGCATGTTTTTTTCTCCAAAATGTCTGAAGACCAGATGTTCTTTCTGAGCAGGGCACCATGTATCCTTGGAAGTGGAGGCTTACATATTTTTTTATTCTCTGTTCAGTCTGCTGTATTGCCATGTTCCCAAACCCTACTGGGATAGATGCAGGAACTAGAAACAGTGAATGAGACTCCCAACATGCCAACATATGCTTCGGTAATAAGAATATGCTTTAAAATAGTAACTGTCGTAGTTCTGGTCTGAAACTTTCTGCCAAGTTCTGCTTTTTGCAAAACTTGCACACTGCCTAATAAACCTGTGACATGACAGACTGAACTTTTGTAGAGAATCTCTGTCAGGAGATTTTAGGTAATTTTATAAATGGCAGGAACCTGGTTGAAATCAGTTTGGGTTGTCGCAGTTGTTTGATCCACAAAACCTTAATACATGTGAAACCTGTGGAATCACTGTGAATGTAGGATGAATCCATGTACAGCGTCAGATTAAATCCAACTACAATCACAAAGGTCTTCAGCAACCAATTTCTAACTACTTTTTTAGAAGTGTTGGAAAAATAAGTTTTTCATCCCTTTATTTACTCCTTTCATACCAATAGGGAGGGAGGGACCTTTAAACTCCTAGCACATTTAGTGCTATTTTAGATATTGCCTTCATTTTCTATCTTTCTCCTCTTACATGAGAAGTTACATATGATTAGCTATGTGAATAGCATATTCTTTTGTTTCTAAAACTGTAGCAGCCTCATTTCAATATTTAAGTACATTTTTTCCAGTGTTGGTTTGTTTTACATAGGAAGCTTATGAAATCTGTTTTCTTTGTGTATTACAGGGAGTCCAATGCCATTTTCCTCTACCAGTTGGGTAGAGGGTATCTTATATGTGTACTTTAAAAATAACTGTTTCAGAGGTGTGCCAGAGTTGTCAGAGACTGTGGTATGAAAGTATTGAAGCAGTGCAGGTGTATTTAGAGAAGAAATTCAACCAGTGCCTATGTGTAATTAAGAAAGCTCATGTAGCTGGAGCAAAGTGAGATGGGCTGTACTGTACAATACAGCTTTAATGGAAAAAAAATCACGTTTTGTATTAATAAAATAATAAAAGATACTGCTTTATTATAGAAGCTTATAACTCTATTCTGCTACTGTTAGAATTAGCTATGTGAAATAATATACTTCAAATATGAAGATAAATGGCAATACGGTTTCTATAATATATGAAACCATGATGTTTGTGAATATTTAATATTTTCTCTCAACATGTAGCAACGTGTGCTCACAAAGATTTCCTGAAATACTACTTACTAATACTAAATAACAGTGGATCACATGCCATTATTAATATACTTATTTTCTTCATTGCTTCACAGAGCTTATACATTTCACATGAAAAGCCATAAAATATTACTGTTAGGTTAATAAGCCAGGCTAAGAATTGTCCTTTAGAAACACTTGAATGTTTGAATTATAAAGTCATTGATCCAATCTATTTTCAAAAACATTTCATCATTCTGGATTGAAGCAAGCCAGAGGATTTTCGTCATTCCAAGAGAGAATTATATGGTTTAAGTGGGAAACTGAATACTGTAAGCTGGTTTCCAACATTAGGTGCAGCTTTCAGTATTGTGAGAACTGTATTTAGGAAGATTTAAATTTCTGCAGTAAATCTCACTGGCTTTAAAACTTGCTATCAAATGTTCCCAACATATATGCTCATTTCCCATCTTGTTATTGTAATTCCCAAGTAGAATTAGTATCTTAATACTCACCACTGCATTGTATAGTAATCAGCTCATGTCTATGAAAATACTGAAATAGTATTAGATGTAGAAATAGTATTTAATACTAGATAGTAATATTTTTACATAGAAAAAGGGTAGTATAATAATGGAAGCTAAAGTACATCTTGAGTGAATTATACTGTGGAGGTTTTGGAAGTCATAAAGCATGGAATTTGTCCACTTGCAGCTTGATTCCTCTTAGGAACAAAGTTTTGTGTTTGCATAGCATTACGTTCTGTCTTCCAAAAAAAAAAAAAAAAGCTATGTGAATATAATATATAATTTGAAAAGAAGCTGCACTTTCAGATTAAGCTTGTGACTGGAGAGTAGTATGTCATTTAGTTATTAGATGAGAATTCCAGTAAGCTCAAATTTGCTGACTCTTGGTCAATAATTCCAGTAATATATTTTTACTTTCAAAGCAAAGACCTTGTTTTGTGCTGATGAGCAAAACTGAACTAATAACTAGTAAACTAAGTAAAGCTAGTAACTGAATAAGAAAAATACTATATACCTAATTTTATTGGTTTACAGTAATCTCTTGTAATCTGTCCATGAAAGCAAGGAACATGTTGAAAAAGCCCTTATTTTTTAATGAATCACCTAGTGAATTGTTGCCTTCTTGTGATGATTTAAACTAAACCACCAGCATCTGTGGTAGTGTTAACTGTTAAACAGGTATTCGCTGTACTTTTGAGTTTCTCTTATTTTTAAAAACTGCAATACTATGGCTTTTTTTGTTGTCTGTCTTGTTAAATCAACCAAATATATCTTCTCCCAGAGGAATGGAGAATATATTGTGGTTTCTGTAACTTACTTGAGTGTATGCTAAAAGCTCTGCTTTCCAGATGAATGGACTGACAGGGTCCTCAGATTTCTGTCAGTAATTTTTCTTCTTTGGTTTTTGTTTGATTTTCTTCCACAGCCTCGCCCCATCCTTGGATCAAGTAGGCTTTCTTTTCTGTCTGGTAGTATGGGTGAAAGTGGAAAAGAATTCGAAGTAGTCCATATGTAGCTTTTCATTCCTCCCCATTGAGAACTCTCTCTTGTGCTCAGCAAGGTGCTGCAGGTACTGTAGAGTAAATGCAGTCGTTTCACTTTTGCAAGGCAGTGTACAGCTAGAGCCAGTTTGCTTCCTTTTAACCACCTTGCTGCAACAAATTGCTTGTCGTGAATATTCCTCCACCACCACCACCACTATCCCTTGATGAACACTTTGAAATAAACTTGTTTCTTCCTGGTCTTAATTCCAAGGCCTGTATTTATTTTCTGACCACTGATATGAACTCTGCTACTTTAGAGGTAGCATTCTTCCTTTTGTGTCTTTTTCCTCTCTTTGTATTCAAGAAAGGTTGGCTGGTTTGTTTTGGGTTTTTTTACCATTTTCTGAATCCCAGATAGACTCATAGCCCCTCTTGAAGGCTTAGGAGGATGCAGTATATGATCTTTGCCATTCTGGGATGGAAATAGTTGTGGCTGCAGAGCTATTGTATAGTGACAGAAAAGTCTAGGACTTTTCTTTCAGTTTGTCTATATACATCTCTCAAGTGGGAGAAAACCTTTTACTTGTTTGAGTATTCTTTGGGTATGTTCCAGTTGTTTGGAATTTTTTAATGCCTTCTCTCATGGAAGTATGCTGCAGAGCAATGGCACATTCCTTTGGTCAGCACAAGAAAATCATGGTAAGCAGTCTGTACAGACTACTGCCCCTTGCAAACTACTTGATGATATCCCTGAACACAAATGGGAGTCTTGAACTAGTCTTCATTGAGTATCCTTCTGTTCAGAGCCAAACTCATAGTCGTTTAAACTAAATTTATGTCAAATAGCATCAAATGGTTTAGTAGGTAAGTGCTCTGGGATTTGACATTACTTGTTGCCATGGCATAATTCTCTAACTGTCCCTTCCCAGACAGACCCTTCACAATAGTCTGCCTAGATTGACAGTAGATGCTATGTTGGTATTTTTAGAACCAATAGCTTCATACCTCAGCAGTGATGCCTAAGAGGGAAAAAGCTCCATGACCTTTCCATAACTGTTCAGGTCTTTGTATGATGATAATAATGACCTCCCGTTTTAGATATTAAGGACTCTCTTTTCCTTGGTTTGATAAATAGCTCCTAGGAAAACCTACAAAAACAGCTGTTACTTAATTTCAAGCAATGCCTAGGTTCTGTTGAGCCTTCTTCATCTTAAACCTTTGAACCTATTTTTGCTACTGTAGTGATGATAGCCTTCCTGCTTTTCAATTGATACCAGTCTGTGTTAAATTTTACTTTTTGGTTCTCTTCCTAGCCAGTCCCTACAAGTAAAACTATCTGATACCTTTAGGAACATAAACTCATTTGTATGTGTGGTGATATGTATGGCACTTTTGCTCCTTACCCACAAATGAAGCTGCATTCAATTAATTCTATTCTCTCTTAGTTAAGTGAGTTGTATCTCAGGCTGTAAAGAGCATTTCAATTCTGGCTTTGGTAGCAGGATCCCTTCACCTTTTGAAGAACATTATCTGTGTCCTTCAGGGTACATACAGTGGATGTGGAGATTGATTGCAAATGAATGATTACAGCCACAGGAGAATCTGAAGTTGGACATTCTGATTTCAGCTCTATCCAATTTGAAATGCATTCTGGTTGTCTGTGAAAGGCCTGTGTGTCCAAATTATAATGATACAGTTACATAGTACATCAGTAGGATTGTGTGAAGTGTCTTTTCTCTTTCAAAAGATAATCTCCAGAGGAACCTTCCTGACACATAAAATCAAATTTCTTTTTGAACCAACTCCTCACTGAGATGCGCTGTCTGGCATTCAGTTTCAGCTATCATTGTAAGACTCCTGTTTCCTCTATAAAATTGAAATTAGGCAATGGATTCAGAAGTCAGCTAGAGAGATGGGAATCAATTTCAGAGATTCCATCAACCTTGTTTTCCTAGGAAGCCATTTTAGAAAAGTTGATGCCTTGAAAGCCACTGATTATAGCACTGAAAAATACACACTTTTCTCTGTAATACAAGACTGGATTAAATAAACTTCAGTTCTCCAGATGCTTAAGTTACAGCAAGTTTAAAAGTTGATAAACAGTCAGTGTTTCTATATTGTTTCTGGGTAATTTTTTAAGAAGAAAGTTAATATTACAATATGTAATTCTTCCACATATCACTCAATAGTGATAGTGTAGAACCATAAAGCAGTTAGTATGCAAGCAGATTTCATTTTTCAGGGCAATGAGTCTGCCAGGGTGTGACTTTTGTAAAAATTCATAGCCAGGATTTCATTGTGGCTTAGCCATTATGTTCTGCTTTGGATTTGTAGAATGAAAAGTTCAGGAATGTTTTCATTAAAACTTATGAAGAATATTTTTTGCCTCTCAGGCTAAACATGGGATCTTAAAATAACTGGTACCACTGGATGAGAATAACTTTTCAAAGTAATATAAAATGACTTGTTTGTGTATCACAAGAGCCAATGAGTGAAACATGATTTTTGGGACATGTTGTACTTAGTATTGGAAATAATTATTGTAATTAACTGTTTATGAGATTCCCTTATATGGAACTTTTCACTGCATGGGTTACATCAAAACACAATTCATAAGGCTGGAGTGGGGAATCTATTTTGGCACATATGGTGAAATATCAGCTTGGGCAACTGAAATATGTTTTTGGTAAATGTTTACACATTTTCAGCTTTATTGCATGAAGGAGCTGTAGTATTTCTTTCCCCAAGATACAAATATATGGACTAATTGAACTTCTAAAGTTATCTCATACTGGGAATGAATGACATGATAAGAGGTTAACGTCGTAAGGTTGTATGAGATCTGTATGTAAGGGATCTTGCATTTTAAAACTTTTTATAGGACAACAATCTCAGTGAAAATTCAGGATTATGTTACAGGTAAGAGAGGTTGGGGTTTTGGTCATCTCATTAAGGTAGACTTTTCTAAGTTCCAGCTGAAGTTACTTACTTACAGCTTCAGTAAAACACATTTAGTGAAAAAAAAATGTTAATATGTAACAACATGGCAGCTTTACCATATTTTAAAGCTCTTTTGAAAAACAATTTTTAGTATGATTAAAGCACTTAGTGACTTCATCTCTAAGTTCTTCTCATGTATACATACATGAACCGAAAAACTAAGGACCTGGAAAATTAAAATGCTAACAGAAATACACACTCTTTGCAATTGGACTATCAAAAAAATTGTTGGCAGTCACAGGA
Source organism: Cisticola juncidis (assembly GCA_013400215.1). Taxonomy (NCBI): domain Eukaryota; kingdom Metazoa; phylum Chordata; class Aves; order Passeriformes; family Cisticolidae; genus Cisticola; species Cisticola juncidis. The sequence continues at coordinate 279,104 of VXBR01009563.1, read as the reverse complement.
GACTTGCTTTAAAGAATCTGTGTCACATGAAACTGGAAAGTACTGCATTAACAAGATAATTTGTGGGTAGGGAGGACAACGCAAATGATGGTTTTTATTCTTGGATTACATTAAGATTGTATGGAAGGAGCTGCATACTTGTAAACCAAAGTAGAACTATGTTGTTTACATTTGAAATTATATGTCTATGCCTTTGGAAGTTACTTTGGGTTATAGCCTTCCATACCATTGGGAATTCTAAGAGTTCTCCCTTCTTATGTAGGCTTTGCTAGCTGTTGATTTTTTAATAAGAAGCTACCACTAAAATATCCCTTCTTCAGGGTTAAATCCTGCATATTGAAATCACTAATCATCCTGTTGTTAATAAACTCTATAAGCTATGGTATCATTGATTTTAAACTGAGAAATATTTGCATTTAACATTTATTGTAATATACTGTGATAATTAAATCTATTCCTGCTTAGTATGTTCTGTATTCCAAATAATTGAAGAGTTGGTCATATATTACAAAATTTCAGTGTATGTATGTGCCTTATATAATAACATAAGTGTTACCCATTATGACGGAGTATGTGCTCAGCAGCTGCACAACTTCATACATTATTTGGCATCGTGAAACTAACTGTATTAACCTAATACAGTTTTTTTCATCTGAAAGTACTTTAAAGGACTTTAGAACATACGCAAACATGGAGATACACTGTGAAAATACTGGTTTTCTGTAGATGTTCTTGTTGTCATTCATTTATAAAATCAGTGGAAAATTTTCCTTTAAATAGTGGATTTGTTTCTATTAAGTCATATTTATGGATCCTTAAAATTACATTATTGTGATACTGAATTAGTGTGAAAATCTAGCACTTAAATTTCCAGTTTGTAAATCAAGCAATTTTCAAGTTGTTCTCATCCAATGAGATTAGCAGGACAAAGGGACTTCCAACTTAGTTTTGTCTGTGTGCTTTCTTAGTTGGAGCCCTTGAGTACAAATGATTGGAATTGTAGAATTGTAGTTTCCAATTAGCTTTTGTGCCACAACAGCTACATGAAAGGCGTGCATAAAATTCGTTTAGAAGTTTGCGGAATAATCTTTAGCATATTTCTTGATTGTTTTATGTCACTATTAGCAAAATTGCCAATTAGTTTTTCTTCTGTTGTATTGAAATTTTCATTAATTTAGGTTCCAATTTGGTGTAGTATGGCTAAATATTTTCTTAGTAATCTGTATCTGAAGTGAGAATATTTGGTAAGTTTTCTTTGTGGGTTTCTTTTTTACCCCCATAGGACATGGCCCTTGTTGCTCCTGAAGCACCTTCAGAACAAGCAAGAAGAGTTTTCCAGACATATGACCCTGAAGGTAAGGGTTGTACTTTGTGCTGAAATAAGATTTTTTTAATAGAAATGTACTCATTAAGAGAGGAATGAAATGCCTGGTCCTTAAGAAATGTTCAGTACAGAAGTCAACCTACAAGTGACATTGAGCACCCTGGTCTGCTGGAAGGTCTCTCTGCCAGGGCAGGCAGGTTGGAACTAGGTGATCTTTTTAAGGTCCCTCCTAACCCAAACTATTCCATAATTCTATGAAGAAATTATCTGAGAATTCTGCAGTAAGGGAAGTTGTGCAATAGTAAGCAGAGTTTTTAAGAGATGTTTTTAAACCTTTTTATGTTCTTTGTAATTAACATAAAGCTTAAGTAAAATTTATTTCTCCTATATTAAATTTTCATAAAACAACAGTTTTCTTACGTTTTGGGAAACAGAGATGTCTAGCTTTCAGGTACTATTTTAACTAATCAAAAGGGAAAAACAGTACAGTTATTATCCCAAGGCACCTAGTGGAGAACTCTATACAAAGACTGAATTCCTAGCAAGTAGTAAGCTTCTAAGTGTATGAGTGATAAATCCAGTTTCTGTGTTGTACTCTTATTTTTTTTTAAGTGTGAGAGAAGCATTTGAAAACTCCTTTCCTGCTAGAACTCCATCACTGGCTTTCAAATTTTACAGAGATATGTTGTATTTGTATTTTTGAGTGAAATTTGTTCTCCTGGAAAGCATTTTGTTTCTTTTCCTCACAAGAAACTTTGCTACTTCTTCAGATAATGGGTTTATACCTGACACACTGCTAGAAGATGTAATGAAGGCTCTGGACCTTGTTTCAGATCCTGAATAGTAAGTATAATAAAATTTAATTACTGCAAAAGGATCAATTAATGACATTAATTATCATTTAAGACTTTTTTTCTTGATTCAGTTTACCAAATATCTGTTACAGTTTCAGTTTGGTTTTGGATTTTCTTCCTGGTTTGGATTTTTTTTTCCTAGTTTACATTCTGGGCACAGAATGTGATTTCGAAATGTTAAGCTTTAAATTAAATGGGAGGAATTAAAATTAAGATGTCTCTAACTTCAGGAGTGATAGCTAGAAGCAGAAATAACCCCTCAAACTTACTGCATTACTGTATATTGAGGAGATAGTTGGGATTATATTTCTGTAAATTAATGCGGTTGAAATGGTGTGACAGAAGAGCTAAACAGTCAAAGTATTCAGGGGCAAGTTTGGATTACCAGTGGATCTTTCTGCAGCTCTGGAAGCTGAAACTGCTTCAGTTATAGTTTTATTTCCAGCTGCACTCAGGACCTAGTAGTGTTCATAATTATTTTCAGAAATAACACATTTATTCCCAGAGTTAGAGTTAAATGTTTTAGCTCTAATGTGGACAGACAAGACTAGTATTAAGTGATAGCAGTTAACCATCAGTGTGAAAATTTGCCATGTTTTGTGAATAAATGCTTAACCCAGCAAGGAGAGCCAAACACTTGTACATTTTTACTGCTCCAAAAGTTGCTTCTGCTCTCTTGTAAACATTTGGTCTAGTTTAGTTGGGTCAAAACTGGAATGACTGTGGAGACTGCAAGTTTACTTACCACAGCCATCTGAAAAGTGATTTAGCCCATTTTCTCTCCTTTCAAATGTTTATAGTGTAATGAAGTTTACTGAGTTGTTCTCTGGAGGATAGGAGTAAAAATGGAAATAGAGATACCCAAACCCAAAAGAAAGTACAAGACAAAAGGCTCACGTTCATATTATGACATATTATGAATAAGTAGTGAAATCTGCAAAAGACATTTTTATTAAAGGAGGGGAAAGAAAAAAAGCCATTGTTTAATAGGTCTGAGAAGAATTCTTTTGCCTTTTTGTTCTGCTGTCTCAATATATCTGCAGAAATCCTCTTTCTTCATTCAGTGATTTTTCCATTTGGCTATTTGTCTTTTAGGGCATTTGTGGCATAATGCTGTCCTATGTCATTGTGAATAGAACATAAAATATAAATTGATGTATGAAGAGCCAGTTAAAAGACTTGCTGTATTGAAAAGCCATGATCAAGCCATGGAATATGCAGTCTTAAATCATCTCTTCTTAAAAAACACATGGCCTAATACTTTTTTCTTGAGAACCTAGTCTGTTTGGGTTCTAGATGTTCTGTCTTTTTAGTGGGGAACACTAAAGTGTAGATAACGTATTTCAAACTCCATACAGACTTCTTTGCTTTTTTGTTTGTTTGTTCTTCAAGGAAAATAGAAGGCCTTGCCTCCAAGTGCAATATTTAAATTTGTGATTTTCTAATCCAAGGCTTTATGTTTCTTATAATCTCAGAAAGTATAAAGATCAGACCTGATTAGAATTTTAGAACTGTAGAGGGGAAAACTGTAGAGCAGACACAAATTAGCAAGGTGACTTAGCCAGTACCGAAAGCCATTGCTTTAGTAATGTAGTAATTACATTAGTAATTACATTAAATTAGTAATTTTCTAGTCTTTTAGTAAATGTATCTGAGAACCCACCTGTCTCACTGGTTTTGCCTGTTTCTAAATACCAATTTGATCACATCTCAGTGTAGGTTGTCATTGTAGGTTGAGCTTGCTTAAAACATTTTATGCTCTCTGTCTATTGGACAGTAGTGGAAACTTCTGTCCCCACAGCCATAACAGTACAGAGGCCATCACCCCAACACTCATAACCTCTTCAGTTCAGGTGCCAGGCTTTGCACTGAGGAGACTGAACCACAAGCACACACTTGCTGAATAGCTCTGCTGTGATACCAGTAACATTGAAAGGTGTTAATGGTTTGCTGAAGAAAAACCCTGAGCTGAAACGTAGAACAATCCAAGTTTATTAGATCTACCCTCCTGCTTAACTGATTGAATTTTGTACACTAGCCATGTTTAAAAACTTATGTGGTGCTGTATTTTTAAACAGTTCTTGTAGTTCTTCAGTGAGTATATATCTTGGTTTAATTTTATTACATAATTTTAAGTGCATTTTAAAAATTATCTGTTATGGTTCTGTTTGCAAACACAATGTTTTTGCAACTCCATTGCAGCATTTCAAGAATCTGGGCAGGTTTCAAACAGCCACTGAAATATCCAAAATTTTGTACTTTGAGAACAGTGGGAATGAGGAATAAGAGGATTGAAGTCCAGCATCTTGCAAATCCTCAGTCGTAGTTTCACTTGAGTAGTGAATTTTTTAAAGATAATAAATTAGCATAGTTTATAGGGTACCATATTCAGTGTTATGAATTTTAAAATTCTGCTTCCAGGGACCTTAACAGAGCCACTCTCTTTAAGATTTGTATAATACATCCTCTGTGTGTTGAGGGAGAACCAAAAAGAGTACAAATAATTTACTATTAGAACCAAGAAAGGAAGTTACGTGAAGATGAAGACACTTAAGTAGTAGTCAAAAGGACAAAATGGTTCTGTGCAACAATCAAAAAGACCTTGGAAACTATACCTTTTCCCCACAGCCCCCAACAAAAGAGACCTGGAGAGTGGTTAAAGGCCTAAGTAGTAAAAGGGGCATCTATGAGAAACTAGGAGTGTGTCTTCTCAAAGGAAAACGTAGTGCAGACGTTTAAAAAACAGGAAGAATCTGGATTTATGATATGTTAAATGTAAATACATTATAAAGCAGCATTAAAAATCTGTAGACTAAAAAGCAAAGTTACCAACAAAAAACTAATAGTATTCTTCTGAGCCCATCAGTGCCAAGAGGCTTAGAAGAGGTTTGTAGTTCTGATAGATGATTCCCAATGTCTCAAAAGTATTTAAACTCAGTTAGAAAAGTTCAGTGAGTTCTTCATATTCACCAGAGAAGGTGGTAGGGAGCAGTTCTTCTCATCACTGGAGAAGATTACAGAGTGGTTCCACACTTCAGCCTTTTGATGGGTGGTTAGAGGAACTAAGATTCTGAAGTATCCGAATAAGTTAAAAAAAAAAATCCTGAAGAAACATCAGAATTACATTGCTGAACTATTTTAGGTTACCTAGTAACTATTGTAAACTGCGCTTTTAATTAACAGTATAGGAATGAGAAAGGTGACAAACAAACAGTAGGACTTAGAAAAGGATTTGAAGGCAAATCTTGGGAGAAATCACACGTAAATATTTCATGTGTAGACATGGAATAGGAAGGAATATTTTTTGTAGCTTAAAAAATTGATCAAAGAATAAAAATGTCACTTCTTAATGGAGGGAGATAATGAGAGGAATTTTACAGGAATTTGTACGAAGTCTATGAATTTTGTTATTTTACCAGCAAGGATTTGTATGATTGTTGCTGATATAAATGTATAGGAGATATTAAAAAAAAGAATGAGTAAGAGCATCAGAAGTTACTAGAAGATGTGGTAACAGAGAAATGTCAATAAAGTAAATGTAGATTGGTTGCTCAGGGGATAAAACAATGCTGATTTCACATAGACTAGATATTACTGGTCAGGAAACAGATCTCCAGATTTAAACTTATATTGATAGACATGTGGAGTGGGATTCATAGGAATTATGTCATTATATAAATGCCTGATTTTTCACTCCATCTCAGAAAAAGAATATTGTAGAAAGGTATCAGGAAGGCAGCAAGGCTAATTAAAGATACAGAATGCCATTAGTGCAAAGAAAAGTTAGGTTAGAACTGTTTGCCCTGGAAAAGATAGGCAGCCATTGACACAGTAAATAGGGAATAACTGGTAGTTACTTCACACAATACAAAAATGAGGTATCATCAAACTGAATCAGGTGACAGGTTCAAAACAGAGAAGACACTTACTCCCAGAATCCATAGTTTAATTCAGATTTTTTGACTGGAGTTTATTAAGAGCCAGAATTATAGATGGGTTCAAAGTCGATTAGGCACATGCATGGAAAGAAAAATATATATCTTTGTGTTTTAGATACTGCCTGTCACTGAAGATGTCTTTGAGCAGCAGACTGCTGGAAATGGGGAGGGTAAACTAAGGATGTGTGTTGTTGTCTATCATAAGCATCCACTACTGACCAGTGTCAGGAACAGGATACTGGGCAAGACGCTCTGTTGGTTTGATCCAACGAGGACATTCTTGTGTACGGTACAGCTTGTAACTCAAGCCAGGGCTAGGTAGATGCAAATAGATACAGTCTGCTGCCTGTAGAAATACATTGCTTAAATAGATACATAGTCTTATAATTGACCTTTGTTTGCAGTGACCCGAAATTAGATTGTAGTCATGCAGTAAGGCTTCCAGATTAGCATTGTTAGTATTTCCATTGTTTGTTGGTTCTGGCTTCTTTGATACCAAGTACGTGATGTAAATAAGAAATGTATCTGTTAAATTTAATTTTATTTCAGCGTACTTAGAAAATCTTGGAAGGTTTTCAAATCTTGTTTAAAAACAGGTTGTTTGGCAGTAACAGAGCTACATTTGAAAGATGACTGGGCTTTGTATCTTTAAAGAATGCTTACATGACATCAAAATACCTTTTGGGCTGTAAACCTGGTTTTAGATTATATGGGTTTCAAATTATTTTACCAAATATGGTGGTACTTCAGAATAATCACTTATTTAATTTAAAATAACAGATTACTTTTACTTAAAAATAACCATGTTTTGGCAACTTGCATGCCATTCTGGTGCATTTGTCACTTACGATTAAAAATAGAATAGTATTGCTATACTTGGCAGTCAGTACTGTGGTAGCACAGCATAACTTAGTCATGCAAGAATAAAAGTGTCTTACTCATACTTTTATATTCAATGTTTTTATCTTAGTGTAAACCTCATGAAGACCAAATTAGACCCAGAAGGACTGGGCATCATACTGCTGGGTCCCTTTCTACAAGAATTTTTCCCTGAGCAGGTAATCAATATAGCTGTATTGCTGCAGAACATTGTCTATTGTGTTTGGCTTTGAGATTCATCAAACTTTTCATGAATATCACAAAAGTAATTTTTATTAAGTATTGTGTTCATTCAACTCAACTGATCTGCAGATAACTTCTGTATTCCACCACAAATAGTAGACTTGTGTTATTTATAACAGATCCATGATTTTGTCAGCTTTACACTGGAAGGAAACTCCATTGTTCTAAATTTAACTCCTGGAAATATATAATTGTTTTGTGTATGACATTGAATTGTTTGCTTACTCAGAAAGTTCATCTGAGTTTGATTTTTCTGAGAATGACCATACTGGTTTTATCAATATTAAGAAAGTTGCTTGTAGATGGGAAAAGGTTGCAAATGTATTTAAAAATATTTTTATGTACATTTCTTGATAATGTAAAATTTCTGACAGTTTAACAAGTCATGATAAACTTAGGTTTAACATATATGGAAGTTAGGGTATTGAAAAATTCTTTTCAAACTCTCAGTCTGTTGCATATATTCTTGAAGACTGCACCACTACTGAGAGTTAACCTAGCACTGCTTCTTCTTTCCCTTTGCCTTGGTTCACATTTTCCTGCTCACATGCTGCCTCCCTGCTGCCAGGAGCCTCTTAAACAGATCTGTGGTAAACCAGAACAGGGAGCTGGTCTGGATAAGAGTTTGCTTTGCAGGTGTGTGGGGGCTTGTTCCATGGCCATGCACATGCTTTTAACTGGCAACAGAGAGCAGGTTTACCTGGGGATAGAAAGACAGGCTGGTGGAAGCAGGAGAAGGGCTGAGAGGAGTACTTCTTTAAAGGCTTCTTAGCTTAATGTGTCACTGAAACGATGTCTTCATTTTTACAATCAAGGAAATGTGAAACTGATGGGTTTAAGTTCCTTCAGCAAGATTCTTTTTGTTAGGATAGTGCAGCACTGGGTATAGCATTGTGTACTATGAAACGTGGTCAGTTAGAAGACGCTGAAATTGCACTGCCAAAGATGGTAGGGACTAAACATATCATTGATAGGCTTTCATCATCTGGAGCAAAGAGAAAGAGGAGTTAGTGTTCATTTTCTCTGGCCATTTAGAATTATATCTGCCTTATACTTTTGCCAACTGTTTCTTCTTCCTTTCATTGTTTACAGAGATGTGAAAATGTATGTACAAAAAATATAATTTATTTCTTACAATTATATTACATTTGCAAATCTGGAAGACGCCGCTGCTTCATTTTAGAATGCTTAGAATGAAGTTCAGAATGCCAAAGAACATCCTCTGTAACTGGCTGTGCCTAAACTGTCCAATTCCAAGGGCCATAGGGAGGGGGAGAAGAAAAGAGCCATTTTATGGAGCTGCTGCCTCTCTGCCTGTCATAAGGGCATCACTGACTGAAGAAAGGAAGCTGGAGAACAAAGCATAGTGCAAAAATGGGCAGAACCCTGCCTTGGTCTCCTTGGTGGAGGAACTCTGCCTTCTGTAAAGTTGGAGCCCCCAAGTCAGTGCCTGTCTGTCAAGCGCTTATTCCCTGCTACATGTGATTCCCCACCACTCAGTTTTACCTGTCCTGTTAAGCCTTCACTGGCTCCATTAAAGAACCTGGGAATCGTTACTGACTTATGGATGCTGTTTGAGCAATCAGCACGTTTTGGACTGGAACCTTCCAGTATCCATTTTTTCTGTACTCTGTGGATCAGGTAACAGTAGTCCTTACCCATACTGACACCTTGCTCCGAATTCTTTCTGAAAGTGAAATTCTGCAGAAATGAAGATTAATGTCTTTCTCTCAAATATTGTGAGGAAATAACAGATACCAGTGATGGTTGGAATTGTTAATTGAACATATAGCTAGGGCTCTGGAGATCCAGATTCAGTTCCTTTGCTGAGAATGTTCAAACCCCTATTCTTACTCTCCTAGAAAGTACTCAACTCCACCTCAAAACAGGAAGGTGTCTCAGTTTTCCTTCTGAAAGCTGTTGGCTTAGAAAAAAATATTCAAATCTATTCAGCCTGACTCCTTACTACTTACGGCAGTCACCTGAAGAGGGGGATTCCTTAATTTCCTGCTAGCCTTTT
>VXBR01009563.1:91386-261018 GCA_013400215.1 Cisticola juncidis | reverse complement strand
GCCGCCCCCGGGCCCGGGGAGCGCTTTGGGAAGGCGGTGGGCGAACGGCGGCGTCGCGCCCGCGGGGTGACAGCGCCCATCTCCCGCCCGTCCCGAGGGCCCCGGTGACCTCCCGGTGTGTTTCGCAGGGTGAGTGTCCTGGTGGGAGCTCCCAAAGCCAACACGACGCAGCCAGACATCGTGGAAGGAGGAGCGGTGTATTACTGCGCCTGGCCCGCCGCCCGGTGCAGGCAGATCCCCTTCGACAACACCAGTAAGTGCGTGGCTGTCCCGCGGCGCAGCGCGCTGGGTTCGCGCCGCCGTGCCCGGGTGCCCGCGGCTCCTCCGCGATCCCTGCTCTTGGGTCGCTCTGGTGCGAGTATCTGCACTCGGACAGAAATCCCGCTCCTGGGAGTCTGAGTGCATGAATGCATGAGCTGTTGCAGGGAAGGGTTTAATGGTCTCCAGAGAAATAACAGGATTGTGACCTCCAGGATCAGTTGTTCATCTTAATAACTACCTCTTCTTCTTCTTCTTTAATAAAAGGTGTTTGTGACAGATTCCTGCTTTTGAAAATACTTTAGCATGTTCAGAAGGCAAAGCCCCCAAAGCCTTTTCTCACACTTCTCTGGACCATGGAAATAGGAGAGTTTCTAGTCTTTGCTGTGATTTTCAACGAGGGGATTTCTGGCTGTTCAGATGGATGAAGTGCCTCGTGTGGCATGCTTCTTTAATTCTATTCAGAAAGCAAAAATTTTGTTTCAGAGTATTGAAGCTAGATGCAAACCGATTTAGGCACAATGTGTATAGATTATATCCACTTCCAAAATCCCAAGACAGATGTTTCTTATTTAATTAGAGGGAACACTCGTTTTAAACAATTCAAGCTGTTTATGTTTTCTGTTGTCTCTTTATAGGTCTTGAAAATAATTTAAACCTAGTGTTTGCAGAGACTTTAAAACTGATTCCTTTATTTAGGCAGACTTTGACAGCTTGACCATTTAGCAAAAGTTATTATTCTTTAGGTTATATTTAATCTTAATATTTGTGTTTTATTGAAATGGGAACAGAATACAATTCTTTCTTTCTTTCTTTCTTTCATTTTTCTGAAAACAGAAGTTAAAATAGAAAAGCTCACTTAACTGTAGCAAATAAGCATCCTCCTGACCCCAGCTCCAGCCACATCTCATTACTGTGTTAGGGTCTAGGAATACTGATCAGGATGGCTGTCCCATCATGCTGGGCATTTTTCAAAGCAGAGTAAGTGATAGTTCATGTATGTGAATATGGCTGCTGGGGCAGGTAAAACTATGTATAGCATCTGGTTATATATAGAAATGGAAATGTATGTAGACAGTATGCATACATTATTTTAACTGTGATACGTTCTGAGTGTACATATTTAAAATACAGAGGGAGTATTCATGTATGTCCCATCATATGGTTAGACAGTTCATGTGACAAAAGTGGAATGTATTATCTATACAAAATAATTTCACATTTGAATAGAAAACTTATAGCCCAAATGAAAATCCCATCAGATTATTGAAAGGGAGTTCTGAAAAATTTATGAAAATCTAGTGGTGAAACCTAGAAGGACATCTGTCTTTCCTGTGGGAAACTTGAGACAACTCCAAACTCTTCACAGAGATGTCCTTTTGCGGACACTATGTTTTGAATAAAGGCATGAACAAACTGAGGGGTAAGTATATCAGTAAGGCTTTGGACTGTATCACACAACTGTTCAGCTTGGAATCTCCAAAGGGTGGTTCATTCAGTCTTCCTGAGGTAGTTGTGTGCTCTAGATAGAATCCTGACTTGCAGACAGCTTAGGTTAGTGACCGAGGTGTAGGCAGAGATGCACTGTCCTTGCGGGTTTAGCAGTGCTGTCCCTGGCTCTCTAGTTCCAGTCTCAAGGGCAGTGAAGGTGTCATTTTACACAACTCAGCAATGTCCTGTAGACAAGGACCCCAGAGGGTTTGCATGGTTTGTACCACACCCTATTCTTCATTGCCAGTAACAGAAAGGCCATTTCCAATACACTTTAGATGACCCTTTTGCTGATTTCTGGATATCTATTACATGCCATTTTTTCTTCCAAACCCATTATTTACAGGATCAAGTTTTCCTTCTTTTACTTTTCCTTCTTTTCCTTTTCTTTATTCCCTGAAGCAGAGTAGTCGACATGAGCTCTGTCCTAGGTGAAACTATTTCAAATAGTCTGTCACACAAAGTTTCTTTTGAAGCCTTTAGCTACGCTATGCCTACTGGAACTTAGCTAGTCCTTGATAAATATGTGGGGTGTTTGCAGTTCATGGCTTCTGTATGGCCATCTTGTACTCATTATGCCTTCTCCTACAACATCACTCAGAAATGTTGCTATTCCCATTTTTAATATTTATTCTAATGAACTGAAAAAAGTCAGTCTGAGTTGTCAAAGATCATACAAAAAGTTGATGGTGGTGCTGATGGTGGAGCTTTTTCTTCTTCTTCCAGTGCCTTTACCACAAGATTATTCTTTCTTCCAAAACAGAAACATTCAAAAGTTGTTAGAAGACTAGAAGTTCAGTTGTAGCAGCTTTAATATTGAAGATTAATATTTCACGCCTTGTAGGAGATCTTTAAAAGTCTTGTAAAACTTTAGGAATGTTTTTTGAAACAAAACAGAAGAACTACAGAGGCTGCTTCAAAGCCAAAACATTTCATTTTGATGCATTTTTATACAAAGCTTCCATTTTTCAATACTTTCTTCTTGACTCTAACTAAATATTTCTTTCAGTTAGATTAGCTAAGCAAAGCACAATAAAAGAAACAAAATTACTGAATAATTGGGAGCCTTCTTAACTAAGTACAGAAGTAAAAACTGAGTGGAACTGAAAAGAACTGGAAAGCCAGTGTTAACCAAAAAATGGATAAAGAATTCGCTAAGTTGGCTTTTTTCAGCCTCAAAAGTTCAATGGGGAGGACTTCTAAATTCTAAAGAATTTGTTAAAGTCAAGCAGACTCACATATACTGTATCAAAAGTTCAATATGTGAAATTGCTTCAGATCACAAAAACTAAAATTTTCACTATTACATAAAAATTCAAGAGATGAACAAATCCAAGATGCTGAAAGACAGTGGCTTAAATTATATATGAACATGAGGGCTCATGTCTTCTACTTCTGAGGACTGGATGCACAAATGTATGTTGCATTCAATGCAAGTTATGTTTTGCCCTTAAAGAGGGAACATACTCCAAGTGTGTGCACTTGGATGGTTTGGACTTTTACTGCCACAAACAAGTGGCCATCTAATTGGTAAGACTCATATGTAACTGCTCTGTTTCTACAAAAATAGTACAGCTAATTTCAAGTGAATTGCTTTGGTTGCAAATGCTTTTTGTGTTATTTGTATTAACACTTTCTATCTCGGTACTACTAAATGAAAACAGTGAGGACACTGACTAGTATTCTGTGATGGCTTTAAGTCAAGATTCTGGACACTTTCAAATATGATATGGAGTTACTTTGCATTAATTTATAGTTATGTGTTTTACAGTCATTGAGGTGTTTAATGAGTGGGTAGATATGCCTAGTTAACTAAAAACGAACAAAATCTCCACCAGTATTTAAGGCTTGTTAAGAGGCAATGATGAATCTGAACAGGCTCATGAGTCACGAAAGGGAAAGAAGAAAAAGTAATCTGTTGAATTTCTTAACTATTTATTGCCTTAGACAGAGGGGCCATCTTTTCAAGAAGTGATATGAGGGAACTAAGTGACAGACATCTTAGTTAAAAACTTAGTCTTGCTTAGGTTAATTTTATGGTGTTCAGTGCTGAGATAGGATGCTTTTTGGTTCTGCAAAGGCTGTTTGGTTGAAGGAATTTGTTTATTTAGTTATGTGAGTAATATATTTTTATTTTTACAATAAGTAAGGTGTTATTTTAAAAAAATGTCATTCTGTATCCTGAGCCATTGAGCCCCAAAGGAGAGAACATGAGTGCCAGGCCTAACTGAATCTGACATCCTGACACTGGTGGGAGACACCTGAAGTGTTGCCCAGTGGATCAGGGATATATGACACTGCAAGGGATGCACCCAATCACTAAAAAGATGCAGGTGACCTCCCTCTTACCACACAGACTGTGGCACTCAGGAATAAACTTTACTTTTTGGATCATGTAAGCTTTAAACAACAAAAGAAAAGTCTTTGTGATTTATGAAGCCCTCATACTCTATTTTATTTTTCCTTCCAGGCTAAGATCAGATGAGGGAGTATTCACTGTATTCCTAGTGAAAGATACAAAAAACCTTTAAAAATGCATGACAACTGTTTAATGCCGTGTTCAACCATGTTCAAACACAGACTGGGCTCCTTACTACTAGCAGTGATACTGAAAACCAAGACTATTGCTGAAATTATCTCTGTGGCACTGTGCATGTGTTAGAATGCCCAAGATGGTCTGAGTGCTATGGGCAGCTGCATAAGCCGTGTTAATGTGCCAATGTGTGTGGGCTAAACTACCCTGTTGAGAAGATGGCTTAATTTGAGTTAATAGAGGTGCAGGAGTATCTGCAGCCCATTCCTAAAAACCCCATCACCCAACTGAAATTGCTCTAGAGGAAGTTGTCCTGGAAGGTTACTCAGGGCCTGAATTTCTCAGGCCACCTATCTCTGTTTTTCATGGTAGCTAACCCAGAGATTTCCAAAGCAATGAGGTTATTTGCAGTAATTAATCCTGTTGATGAAATAGCATTCCTGACAAGCAACAGAGGGGCAAAGGAGGGAATGTGGATGAAATTTTGTCCTGTAGGATTTGAGCTGACTGCTCCACAAGCAAGTCATGTAACCGGACATTCCCATATGGCCTGGCCAGTGATATGGCCTGCAGCCAAGAAGGGGCTTTAGCAGGAACTCTCTGTGTTTCCTGCTGTTGATACAGCACTGACTCTGCAGTCCTGTGTTTGCACTTCTTTAAAGCTCCCCAAATCTCTGTGCCAGGGTCAAGGCTCTGGGAAGAAGCTCAAAGCACTGCCCCTGAGAGCACAATGGGTGATTTAACCTGCTCCATTGCAGCAGAGCACTGAGATAAAGTATAATGGAAGGGCTTTTAGTATCCCCTTACTCCAGGAAATATAGATTGAAGGGCAGTGACTCTTCTCCCTTGTTTCCCTACTTTGTGAAGTTGTCCGGTTGCATTGCAGTGTAAGGCTGTGATACTCTGAAACTCAATGAGAGGGCAGGGAAACAAGCATTGGCATCATATTAAAGGTTTGTGGTCTGTCTTTCCTATCTTACCTACACAAAGCTAACTTCTTTTCAGTTCCTTCTGTATGAAATGGGTTTACAATGACTATTTTTGCCTTAACACTGAGGTAGAATTACGAAGTCCGTGTTGCAGCTGTGTGCACTTCCATTCAGCTGCCAGGAGAGGTAGCAGGAGAGCAATGTCAAGAAAACTTTCTCCTCTCTTGATTAACAACTTCTGAACCATTTGAAACATCTTGCAGCTAGAAGCAGACTTAAATACTTCCTAAAGTGCACTATTGCATTTAAAATCTGGTAAAAAGCTAATAGTTCAGATTTTGGAAACTCATTATTAAGGCCACTTTTAGTTGTGACACTTAATAGGCTGCATCAAGTTCTTACATTTTAAATTAGGTCCTGAAGGCAGAATTTCAGATACCACTTCCCTTAAATTTCCAGAACACACTGGGGTGTTTTCTTTGCTATCAGTTAACTCTACCAGTTTTACTAAAATAGGCTTTATTTTTCTAAACTAGCTGGAAAAAATCTGAACAGCCTCTGAAGAGGAGCAGGGAAGGGCGATGTAAATCAGTTCTGACCAAGCGTGCAGTTGATAAAAAACATGAGCTAATCTGGCCAGCAGTTGAGCTGATTGTAACAGAACCCAGGTACTATATAAGGAGAAGATGTATTGTGGGACTCGAGATCTTTAGTTACATGAAAAAATCATTAGCTATGGAGACAGTAAGATTCTGAGGAAAACTTTGACTCCTGTTATAAAACAGAATTTGTGTCTCAAGAGAAATTGCTGAGAGAGAACTTTGTTGTACTTTTAAATGTTGACACATTTTAGTCCACTATGCCAGTAAGACCTTATCTGGAACGTTATGGTTCACTTGCAGCACTCTGATTTATAATAAGACCCTCATGAGGTTTTTTTGTAAGTGTCAGCCCTATCTAAAAAAAGGAAAAAATACTCATAGCTATGTTAGTTCAAGTCCTAAGGTTTTAATTTGTTTTTGATCTGATTGTATTTAAGGAAAAAATCCTACTGGGTTTGATGATTTCTTTTTTTTTTTGATTCATGGAATGTCCAAGTAAAGCTCTCTAGATATGATCTATTAAATTAAAATTACTCATATAAATAGCAGCTAAGCTGCAGTAAAAACCAGATATAAATTAGATGGTTGCAGAACCAGCTAAATCTAAATATAGAAGCAACTCTTTTCATCAGGACAACGTTTTGTGTACCCTTACTATTTCTCTACACTTCAGAGTCCCTTTTTTCCCCCAGCATTAATTAAAAGCAATTGGCTTATTTCCCTAGATCATACCTAGTGTTTAGCTTTGCATTTGAATTCGGTCTCTGTGGTGAGGGTCTAATATCAATGACACTGTGAAAGTTACTGAGTTACCTTTTCTTTGTAATGGGTGGTATCATTGGACTCTTATGTTAGTGATATTGTGGCAGGATTGTCAAGATTCCTTTGTTTCCCTCACTTCTAGAATATGGGAGCAAGTGTGCCAGGACCCTTTCCTCTCCCTCTTCCCTTCTGTAAACCATAACATTATTGATGCAGCAGAGCTGCTTTCTGAGTTCACTGAGGTTGCTCAGAGCCTTTTGTAGCCATCTTCTGAAACAACCCCAGAGGGGGAGAGCCACAGTCTCTCCGGGGAATCTCTTCTAATGCTTAAGATTTATTTAAAAATTCCCTTGCTGCATCTTGTGTCTTGTCGCTCCTTTTCCTTTTGCTGCATAACTCAAATAGGAGTTTAGCACTCTCTTCTCTCTACCTGTTCAACACTGGATGAAGCACAAATAGACCATCCTCTGCTTTCTCTTCTTTGGGCCAAGCACCTGCAAGGGTGTCTCAGAACTTTACATAACATTCCAAGTGTTGTCTCCATGTCAAGGATATTCACTTTCCTTTACCTGTATAAATTTATAGACATGTTTGGGTTTTTTATATGTTTGTATTCACATTTTATAGAAATATGCATAGATTTAGGTAGTTGTCCACATACTCTGTGTATGTATAATTATGTACAAATATATGAAATCCATGTATTACATTTTACCTGTATTTTTATATGATGTATATGCATAGATACATACGCAGATATCTCAAAACAGGTATTTGAAAGGGGTTTGCCATCATGGATGTAGGCACAGATCTGAGGGCAGAGTGTAGCTGATTGAACCTTCTGCAGATGCCTGGTTAATGGATATCTGTGTTTATCCAGGACATACAGACAAATAGACCCAGAGCATTTAGACATAATACTTTTCAAAATTCCACAATGGTGAAAACTTACGTGAAAGAGCCGCAGATGTATTACATAGACAGATATTTTGCTTTTACTAGAAGCATTGTTTTCCTGCATTAAGTTTGACTACAATATTTTCACAGACTCCTTTAGATTGGGAAAGAACTCTAAGATCATGGAGTCCAGCCTTTGAATGATCACCACCTTGATTTGGTTTTGTTCATTTGAGTATTTTTAAATTGTAAAAGATGCTGTGTTTTTTACTTACAGTTTTCAAGAGCTGAATGAATCACAAGTAATTACCAGTGTTTGCCCATAAATCTCTTATGCAGATAATAATTAGTATTTTTAAAAAATAATGGTGAGGGAAATGTTTGGTTCGTGCCTATTAAGCTGTTTATGATGTGCTGACTTAGTGACTGAGAGGAGACCAACTCCCATAGAAAGCACCAAATTTACTCTAAGTGTGTAAATTATGGATTTGCAAAAATATTTGCTCTAGATTCAGGCTTTAATTCCTACAAGTGAATCTGTGCTATTGCTCTTAACACAAGATTGCTTTTTGCTGTCCAAACTCAAATTTTTCTATTTGTCCAACTACTGTTTTGGCAATGCAAGGGGCTTTCTTTTCTGCATTTGATAGTCCCTAGGTACCTCAACTAAAAAACTGGTATGCTGGTTTTAATAATCATGTTTCTGTATCTCCAGAGCTACTTCTGAATCTGGATTGTAGGGCAGTGCCATGTATAGGAGTCATGGGTGCTGCAGTAGAAAATGAGGTGCTTTGGGTTTGCTGAAATGCAATTTAGGGATGTCCTCATCCCTAAATTTATATTTATAAATCTCTCTGCTCTTTGCATATTCCTGGTTGTCTGGGCCTTAGTCTGCAGTACAGTCTTAGGCAGTATCATTATGAGTGACTCCAGAGCTGCATCCCAAGCCAAATCTGCGAGTCATCCAGACTGTGAACCATCTGGAACAGCTCCTGGGCTGGCTCTGAAGCAATCCAGCTGGTACTCAGGCACTCCTTGGACCTCTTTGTGGACAGGCTCAGGCGTTGTGTGCCCAGCCCAGCTGCTGCCTTGGACTCCTGCTATCCTTGCACTAGTGTCACATATCATGATACAAGATAGCCTGGACTCCTTCTTAAAAGGGGCCAGGCATTCTCCTCCAGAAGAGGTGTGAATGCAACCTGAATTCCCACCAAGTTTTTGCTGCTCACAAAAATATAGCTGTGGGTAGAGGTACAGTATAGACATAGCCTGTGGGCCTCAGATGCCCATAAATAGCACTAGGAGAGCTATTTCCCTCTCATATAATGATGTTGTCAGGATACAGACATGCTACTTTTTGAAATGCCTAGATAATGCTGCTTTGAGGAATATACAAATTTTTCTTTTTTTTTTTAACTGGATTGCAATTTATCTGGGTAAATGAATAGTCTTTGTCTGAGTCTAATGTAAGATGGTCATCCATGGCTATTTTTAGCTGTTTGGTTTTTTTTTAAAGGTACTTTAGGTACTTTTTGGCCATTGTTTTTCTGACCTCAGAGTTTTGCTTTAGGAGGAGAAGAACTGGCTTAGATCATGTCCTCAGATGTAAGTGGGTGACAAGCTCAGAAGTGGACAATTGCAGCAGGGTAAAGTAATGACAGCTGGTGTATATTCAGACTATATAGTGTAGTTGTATATATTGCTTTATTTTGCTGAAGTTACATGGAAAACAGTAAATGTTTTATAGCATTCTGAAATATTGATTAGCTGTTACATGCAAAAGACTAAACTGATTTTAAGGCACAACTCTAGAAACCGGGAATATGACTCCACAGCTCTAGCAAGGATGCCGAACAAAAGTGATTAGAAAATCTCTGTCAAAAGAGATCTATCTAGGGAAAAAACCTATTTGTTGATTTGTGTGTCTGTGGTACTTTTCAAATTATTTTATAGTGAAAATCCCAAGCCACATGATGAAGGATTCCTACTACACCATATGCCACTAAATGATGTGGGATTGTGCATGTGTTTATGTACAGTTCTTGTAGATTTACTGGTAACATCAGTTGTTGTTTGATAAATCCTGCAAAAGGTTGTCCAAGTTTTAAAATTTGACTTCTTTTCAAATGTTGGTATACTTTGCCAGTAGACAAGTATGTTGTTTGATTGAAAATGCAAGCTCCTTTTGAGTTAGAATACTAGTCATGAGTATCCTCAAAACCAGGCTAGCACTGGCTGCTGTAAGCTGGCCGTGGCTGATTTTCAAGCTTCAAAAGCTTTGTTTCTATCAAGACCCCATCTGTGGACATTGATCATATTCAGATCTGCTGGGGCATTAAAAGAAGAAAAACCTTTAAAGTCTGAATGGGTCTGACTTCATTGGAAAAAATAATTGAAAGTAGTGTTGCCAACAACTAGGTAGGAGCTGGCAGCGCCTACCATGCAGTGTGTCAAGTACACTGTCTTTCACATCCACACAAGTTTAGGCCTAACTTCAACAAAATGTATTTTTAAAATTATTACTTTTAGAGTAATTTAAAATTGTAATTTCTGAATTTTTAAGAGCTAAATATTCCTAAAATTTATCTAAGTATGAACTTCAACAGTAGCTGCTGTAATTGGTGCAGCACAGAAGCAAATACTTGTGTGAAGGGAGATGTTTCCTTCTTTCAAACTAAAAGATTCGTTCTCATTCAACTTTCTTTCATGTATATTAGGAAAAAAAAATACAGATATAGAATACCCTTGTTCTCCAAGTATGATGCATTTTTCTTTCTAATTCAGTTTATAACATTTATGAGGTCACCATAAGCTAAAGTCAGTGGTGAGCTGACATCCTAGAAAACATTCAGGTATCTCCTGTATTCCTTCTGGGCAAATCCCAAGGAGTGTTGACTTTTTAAATTGGTGAGTGTATTTTTTCTCAGTTATTTGAAATTGTATTAAATCCTTAGAATATGATCTGACACTACTTTTTTTAACATTACAAGGTATACAGTGGTTTTATTTTCATGTAGAGTGACGAAAAAGGATTGATTCTTCTGAAATCCCTCCTGATAGGAACCAGAAACAAACATAGGGGAATGCAGATACAAGGGGGTAGGGGTAATGTCCTGCTTATGTATAAATTGAAAAGTTCATTAGGAATGACTGGTAAGGGAAGAGCATAGCTCATGAACATATGGGAAATCAGTTTACTTCAGAGAACTGAGGGTGAAGGGAAGGGATGTCTGCTTTTTATTAAATCCTGAAATGCATTATAATTGGCCTGAATCTTTGCCCAGATGGCTTCTCTTATGCTGACATCTGTAGAAGTGTATATAAAGCAACATTAGGAAGCTGTCTCTTGTGACAGTGTGTACATATGTAATTCTGTTAAAAACTAAGTCCTTTGCTATCTGTAGTGTTGGTCTTTGAATAAGCATGCTGAGAAATGTCATTTGTTTGACAAAAACTAATTATGGAGCATGCTTTTTGCATGGAAAGTTTCTACCACATCTGAGAAAACTTTTTAGGGGCTTTTCACCTATTTTTGTAGATTCTTGTTCATTCTTCATCATAAATTCCGAGTAAACTTTTTTTTTTTTTGGCAGGGGGAAACACAGCATTTTCTATTCCAATCCTGTGTAATTTTTTCTAAAGTTTAAGTGTTATTATTTTGAATTTTCATGTGTGGATTTAAGCTGGTTTCTGCTGACCAGTCAAAAGGTTAACTGATAATAGGAAGTTCATTTCCTATTGAATGGGCTGGATGATGGCAAGTAGATACCATGTAATATATCCCTTAATCTGTTCAAAATTCTGTCCTTGTGTTAAAAATAAGCTGTCAACATAGTGCTTCTTTCTTTGTCAGACAACAGGAAAATTAAAGTCAATGGCACCAGAGAACCTATTGAATTTAAGACAAACCAGTGGTTTGGGGCAACAGTCAAAGCTCATAAAGAAAAAGTTGTGGTAAGTCTTACGCATTTGATATTCATTTGGAGATGTTTATTTTTCTCAAATGTGTATGTTTAATAGCTTTCTGTGTGTACATTATGGAAATAACTGATTATGCACAAGTTATGAAACAGAGGATATATATAATTCAAAAAACAAAAGCAGCCAATAAAATCAGATTGAAACTGAAGAGGATCCTGCTGCCGTGTGAAAACAGCAGAATGTGCTATTGTTGTGGAAGTGAATGCCATATTTTTAACAGATAATGGACATATTTCAGAGATACACAAGAACTGATAGCTGTACCCTATAAAATGTTCAGTATTATGAAGACATATTTGAAATGGTAAATACAGAATATAGTGAAATTGCATGTATTTGAATGTAATGAAATGTTGTAAAGCCAAGAACTTCTCTTGATGTTCAGTTAGGAAAACACCTCGTTTGTCACATTTGCATTGTTTTGAAGAGCTATGTCATAGTCATGGTGAAACAGCTGAAGAAAAAAGCTGATAAAAACAGCTGATGAAAAAGCTCCAAATCAAGATGGCTTTTAAAATGAAGTATCTATTTTCAAGTTTCACTGAACGCTTTACCTGTATTGATAGAGGCCCAGAAGTGGGCAGGTATTTTTATTGCCTGGTAAAG
Source organism: Cisticola juncidis (assembly GCA_013400215.1). Classification (NCBI taxonomy): domain Eukaryota; kingdom Metazoa; phylum Chordata; class Aves; order Passeriformes; family Cisticolidae; genus Cisticola; species Cisticola juncidis. Next base: position 248,959 of record VXBR01009563.1, on the reverse strand, counting down.
TGCTGGTGATGCTTCCAATTGCATTAAGGTTTACATTAAAAAGAGCACTGAAGTAATTGTGATAAGAATAATTGCTTTGGTCATTAGTTTTACTAGTTTTTACAATTACCAAACAAAAATTTACCTTGGGATTGGAATAAAACTTCCAATTACTACTTAAAAAGTAGTCATAAGGGAGGAAGTATTGAAAGGAAATACTTTCCCTTATATTGTATCCCTTGTGGTTAACCTACAGAAGGATTTTGAAATGAAACAGGTAATGAGTAAAACATCACCCTATTCTGTTACAGAGCTAAGTGAACATAAAAATTCTAAAAAATTCTAAAAATACATGAACATTTTTCATTTTCTGTACTCTACTAAACAATTCACAAATTGAAATAGAATAGTTCTTTACCACCATTTGTGAAATCTTAATCAAGTGAGAAGAAAAATCCATCTCCAACAGATGTGCTGTGTCTGTACTGACCAAACTTCATTCATTTGGTGTATCTCTTCTCAGAATCTGAAACTGAGGTATAGTCAACACTTTTCAGGCAAAAATTTCAACAGAAAACCTGGAAAGCTTTGTCTCTTAAGCTTTGTAGGCTAAGAGAAAAAGAAAATGTCATCAAATGGTCAGGAACTTGTTTTTAAGCTACAGATTTAATAGTAAACTGCATAAAGTCAGCATTTATGATTATATTGTTCCTGTTTCAATCTATTTGGCTTGATGTCAAATGTAACAAAAATCACCCCCACAGGACACATACTCCTCTTTGCTGCCCTCTGTTCTTGCTCTCTGTTTCAATCTGCAAGGTTTCCCAAGCAGGGGTGTGTGAAGTGTCCCTGTTCCTTAAGTTTGGGAACATAAAGCTCTGAGTGGTGGTAAGCTCTGAGTAGCACTGTGGTTCATACAGCTGGTACTGATTGCAGAACAAAGGCTAATTCAATATTGTAAACAATAGCAATACCTTGCTAGAGGTAGACAGGTTTGTAATTGAAAGAGTAGGACAAGACAGGACATGAATGAAGGATTTATTTGTATTTTACAGAGGCAACGTTGCAGGGAGAGCTAGTGTCTTCATGCTCCCAGGCAGTGAAAAGTTTCAGGGCACAGAAAACTGTGAGGAGTGACTTGCAGACCTAAGAGCTTATTGTTCTTATTTTTCTAATTATCTAGATTACCTTCAGAAAAAATAATCCTTCTTTCTACACAAGTTGTGTATCTTTTATCTCTACTCTGTCATGTTTGTAACACCACTGCTGTAACACGGAAGATTAAATATCTGGTCAAAACTTCCTTAGCAAAAAATATTCACTCAGACTGTTGAATGCCTTATAACTGTGTCCTGTCTATGAAGATTTGAACCAGGAGCTTATGAGGAGCCAGACACTCTGATGATTGTGAATGACTGTATGACAACAACCTGACAAATCTCCTGCTAAGTGGAGTCAGATCTGCTGCTATGCCCATTATCTTAGGACATAACAGGACAGAACTGGGATTGCCTTCAGCCGCATATATGTGATATGCATCTTAAATTACGGGATCAGCTCCTGTGCAATGAGCAGTAGTAGAGCAAACATGTTACTTGTGAAGCAGACTTAGAGGGTATTTGTAACATGGCTTAAATGTGACTTGTATTCCCTGACAGATCTCACCTGCCAAGGTCTATAAGTGAAATTTCAGTGTGCTTTTTAGGTTATAATGAATTTACATGAAATTACATGAATGGTCTTCCATTTTCTTCTGTCTCGTGATCATTACTAGATGAATGACACAACACCAGAGAGAATCCTTGTACACAGCCTATTACAAACTACATTTGCCAGATGCAAGAGTGTGTGAAAGTATGTGTGTTTTCTGTTTTGTGTTTCTGTTTTTGTAGGCTTGTGCTCCTTTGTATCATTGGAGAACTCTTAAAGACAGCCCTGAGAAGGACCCTGTTGGTACCTGCTATGTAGCAATTCAGAACTTCAGTGCCTATGCTGAATATTCACCTTGTCGCAACAGTGAGTATTAATATGAACAGTTGTATTGAAGGAATTGAGTTTGCACTGAGCCTTTTTCATTCTTTCAGTCTTGGTTGAATGAATGTTACTATATGATGTTATTGCATTGAATGAGGGTGTAAAGAAAAATTAACATTCAATTATATGCTTACAGTTGGATGCTTTATTGTATAATTAATTGAAAGAGGAGAAACTAAGTAAATTAAGTGTGTGCAGTTATAGTAATCAGCTATAATTGGTTCGATTTTTGTGGCTTTAAAACATAGCAAACAGACTTAGATAAGAACCAGACAGCATATTAAACCAATTATTCATACTTACACTGAGTATAAATGTCTCATCACAAGGTCACAATTTGAAGATCAGACCCCGCATAGAAACACACAAGCCTATATCATCACTCATGCCAATATCATCCACAAGAGTTCATTTGTGAAGAACTTTCAGCATGGAAGAGAGCTGTGCACGTTAGCACTGCTGTTCCACACTTTTCTCTGTGCTGTTCTGAGGATGTGGTAGCCTTCTCTGGGCCTTGCTTCTTGGGGAATAGGGAGAAACCACATATATTTAGAGCTAGGCTCAGCTACCTAGAAGTCTGCAGAAAATACCACATATTAGGTTATTACGAGTCATTCATCTTGTTCAGCATTCTATGCATATTTAGTAGGCCTTTAAGCAGCTTTCTGTTGGGTCTTCCTTTTAAATTGTGCCTAATTCTGTCTCTGCATGGACAGTTACAGAAAGAAGCTGAATCTGTAAGAAATGGTAACCTTAACATCTGGTTTATGTACTTACTGTGATGTCTCACTGGGACTTCAGCAAAGGCTTATGTCATTTGAAGAGAGAGTTCAAGTGGCCATTCCTACTCTAAGTTTCACAATCCTGCAGTCTTCTGGCACTCTGGCATGTATAGAATTGCCATCAGATGCATGCCAAGACACTTCACACAATTATATAACGATCTGGAGAATAGAAATAAAAGTAGTCAGATGCAGGAAAGTTGTTTTTCCATGTACCCATCCTGACCCTTACACTATGTCAAGGTTTTTTGAGAGCACCTTAGTAAATACTTATTTTTGTATTTATGACAGATCAGACTGTTATGAAAATTCTACAGTATTGTTTAGTTTTTTACCTTTTTTATCTCCAGCTGAATTAAAACTGAATCACTGATAGCTGTTTCAAGGGTCTTTTCTTGGCAGTAGGAGTAGAAAGTCTCAAGCAGCAGGTCTTGTTTTTCAAAATCTTCACAAGGGACTGCATGATTGGGATCTTGTAGAAGGTCTTGATTTGCTCTACCTCTTTGAAAAAGGAGTACATATTTTCACATGTATTAGCAGTATTGTATTTCATAGCGTTACAGCTTCAACAGTATGTGTTATCTTGCACGTGCATTGTAAAATCAATAAAATGCTTCTACCTTCATAATTGCAGGCAATGCAGATCCTGAAGGACAAGGCTTTTGTCAAGCAGGTTTCAGCTTAGATTTTTACAAGGTGAGATTCTGCTTCTGCAGTATTTTGACCAAATGTCATTGTGATATATTTGCAAGGTTCAAGTGCTGTCTCAGTGGTCATGAGTTTATCTCCATCTGTTGGATATGGAAAGTTTTGTGAAGTGGTTGCAAGTTCTTTCCTCCTTTTCTAGCTTCAAACTTTCTGGTTTTGTTAATTAAAAGAAATACTCAATCAGCACCTGTTTATCTCTTTGCAGGATTCCAATCTGTCTCAGTCTATCTTAACAGATAATTAGGCAAAAACTTCTGTGAGCTTCTATCTCAGTCTGTCCCACCTAAAATGCTTTACTTGACTTTCAGGTAGCAGCGGAGCAGGCACCAACTAGTTTTAAAAAGTTAAAATAGCCTACATAAGGATGCTTTTGGTGGCAGACTAGTCATTGAGTAAAACCATTCTCTTGTGGGGGTGAAAGTACTTAAGGGAAAGAACTAGATTTTCTTAAATGCTGAGAGGTCCACAAACAATGCTGTGGGAGAAAGGATAACCTTTGAACGATTGTTGTTATCTGGGCCATTAGTACAGCACCAGAGTCTCAGGTGACTATGACCATTGCCACTGTTTTGAGCATTCTGCAGCTGTATTTTATAATTCTCTATAAAGCATTATTGTCATTTCATGGAATGTGAGCACTGTCTTTTCTGTTAACTTTGTTTTGTTACAAATAAGCAGCAAGTTTTGAAATGTTATGTTGGTGGTAAAATAAATGGCTTTCATTTCAAGTGCAGATGAATAGGGTGATTTTAATTTTTTTTTAACTGTGGATTTTTCCTGCACATCCATGCACCTACCTCCTTTCCTTGAACATGGCGTTTCTCCTTTATCATAATTCTGATATTATTTTGATCATTTAAATTGCTTTTTTCCCATGCATGCTTAATTTTGCTATGTTCTTTTGTTGTATAATTTTATTTAATTCTGCTTTTTGTAGAATGGAGACCTGATAGTAGGCGGGCCCGGTAGTTTTTATTGGCAAGGTATGTTCATCTGGGTGGTTAACTGGATCTAAGAAGTGAAGCAGAAAGTACCGTTGTTCTAGATTTCCACTGTTTGTTGGTTTAAGATAACCACTCTCTGATCTTATTTTCAACAAATGTAAATCAAAATAATTGCTTAACAACTTAAGCACCTCAATTGCTTAAGCAACTGAGCATAAAAATAAGCCATGAAAATCCAGATGTAGATTGTATAGGAATTTAAAAAACTACAAACAACTATTTTTATGTTGACATATTAGTATATGAAATTGAATTTTCCCTAGAAATACTACAGGTTTAAAAATTGGTAATATTTGTAGAACAAATGTACTATTTTAAAAATGTTTGTTACTGTTTGTTTTTGAACACAACCTTTTATAGCTATCTCCATGTATTTTAAGTTCATTTTGGCATCACTGTAGGTTCCAAGATGTAGTTTCTCATGTAGAGAAACCCTGAAGTTGTTTTGTTAAAGGGTTAAGAGGTTATTTTTGTTTTAACTTGTTCTTACATGTATGATGTAGCTGATTCCCAGCCTCTGCCTACCAGCTTGCCCACTGTCAGCCTCTTTGATGTGTGTTTTTGCATATTTTTAAAGAAGATTTGATTGATAGTGATTGTAGGAAATACACAGCTTTGAATTCTCCATTGAGAAAATGCTTTCATTGGTCTACTACAGTTGTACAGTGCAATGACTTTGGTTTGAATTAGGACATTAAATGGGTCTGGAGGTGTTTTTGTAATGGTTCAATAGGGATTCAATGCCTTGTTTTATTGATTTATGTGTAATCTTGAGACTTCCAGGGTAATAATGGAGAAAGCTTGAGAGAAGTTATCTGCTCTTTGCATCTGTGCTGTATTAGTGTCCTTTCTGCACTGTTCTGGTGTTGTGCTAACCCTGTTTTATAGAATCTGGCCCTCTTTAAGTCCCTTTTATTTATGAAGCTGTTTGACTCCAGGTCAGGTAATCACTGCAAGTATTGCGGACATCATTGCAAATTATTCCTTCAAGGATATTCTGAGGAAACTGGCACGAGAGAAGCAAACAGGAGTGGCACCACCCTCGTATGATGACAATTACATGGGTAAGCTGAGTTCTATATGAGTTAGCAACGTGTTCTAAAAGGATGAGTCTTACATAAATATGAAAACAAGCCCTACATTACTATTGTCCCAATTGTGAGTGGGTTTGAACATGTTTTGCCTTAAGTACAACAGCAAATCAGTAGTTTGCTGGTTACTTCAGCAAGATTATTACCATTCTTAAAATGATGCATAGCAACAGAGTTTGAAGGTTGGTATCTTAAATGGCTTGTTAGGGTTCTTGTTATTTGATCTTAAATAATTGAGCAGAAATACAAAATTTTCCCATTTATCTATTTTTTCATTGCAAGATGATGGATTGAACTTAATGCAATTAAAGACAATTTCAATTTTTATTAGATAAATTCACATCCAGTTCTGTGGTATTCTGTACAGTACTGCATAAATACCCAGTTAATTCTCACTGATACTTAAAAGATACCATTGAAGTAAGTAATAACAAAAGTCAATTTGAAGATACAATGTAATTAATAGAAAAAATTAACAGAAAAATCTACTTTTTGTTAGCACTGATCTCTAAGAATTTTCTTGATACTCACATGTCTCTGCATGTAAGGCAGGTTTTTCTTCACACAGTTGGAGCAAAGAAAAGATTCAGTGGAATTTGAAGGCACGTCCTTGCACTGTTGCCCATAGATTTGAAATTTAAGTCCCTGATACAATCCAAAAGTCATTCTTTACTGTGACAGTAGTAACTATCTTACAGGTTTACTAAAGCTCCAGGAGGTGCTTTCCTGCATCTTTGGAAATCTGTTTTTCATATAAAGCTCAGCCAGGACACTCACACATTACAGTACAATAATGAAGACCTGAATTGTGTCAATAGCTATTAGGGCAAAACACCATAGTACCTGATGGTTTTTTTTCAGATGAATTAGTAAGTATTACTGATTTAGAAGCTCATTTTTGGAGAGGAGGGATCAATTTCTTATACATTCATACCTACCATTTACTTAGTCATACAAGTGTGATAAACAAATTTTCTTTTCTCCACAGTTTTCGTATACTCATGTTAGAAAACTAGCATTCAGCAAATCCATTGAACAGACAAAACTGATGGTGTTTGCATATTTTTTGAAGGAATTTTTTTATTGAGTTGGGTTGTGTTTTTTTAAATTTATCTTTAAACAGGATACTCAGTGGCTGCTGGGGAATTTACTGGGGATTCTGAACAAGGTAAGCACCCATGTACTTGAATGAAAACCATATGGCCGTGCACTTACTGAGTTCCTTGTTCTGGGTCTCTACATAGGAATATATCTATTATATATTTGAAACACTGATGTTACTTAAGCTATCTGTACTCAGTATTCTCAGAGACAATTATTTCCTTAGACAGTATAACATAACAAAACTAAAGTAATGCAAAAATTTGAATTCCATAAGGGGTGGCTTTCTTGAGGGGCTGACCAGCTTTGTAGTCCAGACTCACAAAGCCAATAGGGAGATTTCCACAAGTAAACCCAGTGCTCCAGAAATGCTGCTGCTTAATCCCTCTGAAGATAAAGTTGCCTGTCCTGCATTATGAAGGATTCAAAAAATACATAAAAAACACACCATTTTGAGGAAAATACTATCATGTACAAAAAGAGGTGCCCCCAGTAATGGAAGGCTACATTTTTGGCTGCTTTTTTAATGCATACTCAAAGTTTTACAATGAATGATTTTGAATCAGTATATCGTGAATGACTGGCACAAAAATATTGCATAGTTGGCTGACTTGAGATTCATCCTGTGTCATGTTCAGGCCTTCCTTAAGACTGTTTACCCTCGAGCAAACACATTGAATCAGAGAGGATTACATGATCCCAGTGAGGAATAGAGGAAGGCTAGGTCAGTACAAGCAGGTGGCTGAGGTGCTCTGTTATCTAAAGTTCCTGCTGCTGTCTTCAGATGTAGATATCCTAATGAGGGAAGGTTTAGACTTCAAGACTGCAGGCTGGGACTTTGCTTTTTCCTTCTTTTTTCTACTAATTTTTTCTACTAGTTGTTTAAGATTTCACCATTGAGCAGAATTACTCCTAGAAGGCAGCTAGGTCTAATGTTTAATGTTTTATTCACTGGATCCCTTCAATGCCACTCACAAAAATTTCCTTGTAATTCTTTTAGATAGACCGTGCAAGATTTGTTAAGCACTTATATGGCATCAAGTGAAATAATGGATGAGATAAACTGTTGGTAGTCAAAAAGAAAAGAAATATTTGTAAGGACCATTCTGTTTAGCTTCTGTGCTCTAGTATGTGAGCCATAACTAATTCTTGTTCCATCAATACACAGCTCTCAGGTAGCAAGCTGAACTGTGCCAAGAACTTTACTATACTGTGCTATGCTAAGCAATGCTAAACAGAAAGAGATCCATGGATGGGTGTATTCAAAAGTCAGAGTGTAATGTTTTGTGCAAGTAAATGAACTGAGTGAATGCTGTAGTCTTATGAAATAATGGCTTGAAGTGACTCACAGATCTTTCTGATACAGATCACAAATCAGAATCCTAAGGGATTTGACATATGTGTCAAGGCAATTTTAAGTGGTGTGGGATACATGTTGCATGCACAGTTCAGATTGCAAAACCAGTTCACTGCTGATCATTTATCCTTTCAGAGCTGGTTGCTGGAGTCCCAAGGGGAGCACAGAACTTTGGCTATGTATGTACTGGACCTTCATTTTATAATTTTTATAGTGAGAAGGCAATTAAGCTATTTGTAAGGTTAAATGCTGCATTATATTTTCTGTCTCTTTCATACAAAACTTTCAAAACAGAGAAAACTGCCACTGACTTTCACCCCCAGGCTTATCTGGCTGGGTTGAAATGCCTTTACTAGTTTGGGTTTTGACTAATAAGCGCCTAGTCCCCTCTGAAGTCTGTTTTCAACAGGCAGTCACAACCACAATTACATGCTCTGAGTCTGACTAGTATCCCTATACCCACCAAGTGTTATCAGACCTAAGCTCACCCATACATAGGTCAGCATATTTTTGTGCAATGCTGTGTCCACAGTGCAGAAGAGTCCAAATTCAGATTATTCATACCCAGTGTTTACTTTCAGTGTAAGTGTATACACTGAAATCCAGGTGCAAAGAGTCATGATATGCAGTTAGAAGTGAAGAGGAGAAAACAATATATGTTTGTGGATACAGCATTTTAAGTTGTAGGAAGAAAGTTCCACAAGTAACCTGACTGGGAAAAGAGATAACAGACACATTCTCTAGTTTTGTGGACCCTAAATTCCTTCTGTCTCTGGTGTATTTGTGTATGTATATATATTTATATATCTGTGTATATTTATTTATGTTTTAAGTTCATGTTTTCATGCCTAGTCAGCTGATCAGTTGATAGTCTGTGATTTGCAGTTGTTCAGTGTCCAGCAAGCAAGGGAAGTACTTTTCCCTATTTCTTTCATGGGGAACCTGAGGGTCATGAAATCTTAGCATTTTGTTCAAGATCATTCTCTCTGTGGTGAGACAGAAAAAAACCCTCTTTTTTCTTGGCCACTTGGACCATTTTTCAGTGTGTCAAATTCTTTTGCAGTGATGTCATGCTGTAGCATCTCCATGTGTGCTTGAAACTTTCCTTATTCTTCTGTTGCCAGGTCTCAATTATTAATTCTTCCGACTTGACCTTTATCCAGAACTTCACTGGTGAGCAGGTAATGTCAAACAACTATGTGATGAAATATTGTATCTCTAGACCATCTAGTTTCCTTAATATAGTTTCAAGAATATTGAATTTTTTTTGTAATAACAACCATAAAAACAGAGAGGATTTTCAGTAAAAAACTTTACATTTTATATCCAATATGAAATTCTATCTGTTGTTTTTTATTTTCAGATGGCGTCCTATTTTGGGTACACAGTTGCAGTATCTGATGTTAACAATGATGGGTAGGTTATCAAATATATTCAGCTCCACTGAAAATTAATAAAAGCAGTGATTGATATTTATTAATAAATGTAGGTTTTCAGGTACTTCATATCTCAAAATGCTTCTCTTGGCTTCTCTGCTTCTCTAATTTTAATTGTTCACATATACTTATCTTTGTGCAGTCACAGTGGCGTGAGTATTTGCAGGCCTAGTTTGGGTGAGTATATCTTCCTGGATATTTATTCAAAGCAGTGACAGAGGAGTGTCCAGAGTCCTAGGAAACAGATCCAGGTAGAAAAATAGTGAATGAACAGCAGTAGCTACCACAGGGAAGAGACAGATGAAAGTCAGAAATTGATTCTCCCATTCTCATATACAGGAAAGTCTTTTTATCCATACCTTCACTTTTCAATTTTAAGAGCCTTCTAATGTCATCAGCTCCTCTTTCCTCATTCCAGCACCTTGGCTGGCCATTTTTACCATCCTGAGGACTAAACAAGTGTCCGTGTCCCATAGTTACAGCAGGCACTGTGTGTGTTGGAGAGACAACGATGCTCCACTGCCAGGGTCATGCTACTTGGGGATTGTATCCCTAAGATGCTTGGGGTTTTCAGGCTCTGCTGAGCAAAACCCTGGTTAACTGGTTAACCCAAGTCATGTAAAGTCTGATTAAATATTTTAGAAGAGGAGAAAATTAGTAAGAGAATATTTATAGTGGCTATCTAGCAAGGAGATAAAGATCCCTGAAACTCATAGGCTTGGAAGTCTGCACAAAGATGAGCCAGGACAATATTTAGAGATGTAGTGTATTCCTGCTTATTGCAAAATGTCTCAAATGTGTCAACATCACATTTTTTTCTTGTGATCATTTCTTGTTAAGTGCTTAAACATAGTGCATGAAATAATTTTTCTGGGCTAAGTCATTGTTTCTCATCAGTGACTAGTGACTCCTTAAAGACTGAGTTTTACAAGAGAAGAGAAAAGTAACAAGGTAATAAAGTATAATTACGTGTACAAAACTAAACAGCAACAGCAGAACAAAAGCTTCAACAGTTTCCTCGGTGGCTTCATAGTACTCAAATCTTTCCAAGTTTGTGAGATTAAACGTTGCATAGTATCACAGCCTTTGAAAATTTCTGATTTTAAGTTATACAGAATCAGAATTAATTTAGTCCTACAGATGTATTACAAATGTGAGAGTGGAAAAACATTAAGGTGCAACAGACATTTATTAGGCTTTCAGGGAACTTATTATTTAACTTCTCACTGAACCGAACTATTTCCTGTGCAGGTTATTTCCTGTTAACCATAGGGTTACTTGGCAGGTCTCATACTTTCTGTGTACCTCTAAAACCACAGTTTATGTCAATAATATAATCAAACTGCTGTTGAGATCTGTGTGGTCTCCCAGTCTATATCTTAAAAGAAATCTAAAGACTCTTCCTGAGATCCAAACATCCCACAGAAAACAAAACACAAAAAGCTCTACTTGATAAACATGTCTGATTAGATATGTAGTCTGTCTTTGCTGGTTTGCACATATGATCAATAGAAATATTTATCTGAAAGGAAGAGTAAAAGAGGGGGAAAAGCAAAAGGGAAATGAACACTTCAAATTCACTGAGGCATTTTATTCAGCTAAAGAAGAGGAGGTAGTGGTGGTCCTCATCAGTATGAGAAACCCGATTAAGTTATTTGCTGAAAAATTATTACAAGATTATTACGAATGGTGTTTTGCTGTAATAAGACTCATGACATGGCTCAAAAATTAGGCTTATCTCAGGAAAAAAAGACCTGTAGACCTGGCCCAGCAGTTCTGTGGGTATTTCAAAGTGACTCATGCAGTTTTATCTGCACCACATCAGGATTGTAAGCAGAACAGGGAAACTGAGGATACTGCTTGAATCACCTTTTAGTTGCCCATTGCTGATAATGACAAATTCACGATGAACCTTAACAAATAAAGCTTTATCATCGATTTACAGGCTACATTCCTAGTAAAGAGAGAAGAAGAGAACATTTTCAATTTAGGCTGAATCAGTCCAATAAAAATAGTGAAATAAATTTTACTGGTTTGTTGTTGGTTTTGTTGGTTTTTTTTGTTTTTTTTTTATTTGGCCTATATCAAAGCTTTCCATAGTTACACTTTGACCTCTTGACATTTCCCATATTCCTGCTTTTTATTATCTGCAGGATACAAAGGAATGGCATACAGTCTCAGCAGGTGGTCAGCTTTGTGCTTTTTAAAGTTTGGGGGTTTTTTTATCAGAAGGGAAGTAATACTGGCTGGTTACTTTTCTGTGTTGGAGTAAAAATTAATATATAATTTATGTTAACTCTTGCATCTTAGTCTTATAATGAAGTCTAATGAACCAGTTCAAAATACCATTGCACACTGAACTGCATTTCATGGTTTGATCTTACTGTCCAGGGACTTTTGCTTTTATTAACTCATATGGCTCTTCAAAAGTAATCTCATCAAACTGAATTTGACTCAGAACTCTCAGTTTTGTAAATAAAAATTCCTACAATTTAAAAGGCCAATTGAAATATCCTCTTTCACAAACAAAAATGTATAATACTTATCACATAGGCACTTAGAACCCAACCAATACATACACCCACCCTGTGTCCCCTTGACTGCTAACAAGCAGTTAAATAATTAAACTGTAGAAGCTGGGAGGCAGAACTGAGTATAAAGTATGGTAAGCAGCAATTGTTTTATCCATTGGAAGAGGAACCAGAAGAAAGTAAATGGGGATCAGAGAGAGTTGTGCAGCTGACAAATCCTTCCTTTCTAGCTATAGTACACTGATGTGACAGCAGAAAAAAAACCAAATTCTAATCCCAGACCTCTAGAATTGCCTAAAGGAGAGTTCCCTCTTGCAGAGGACTTGCTAAAGCAAGTGCTTTGTGCTTTGACCTACAGAGCTCCGCTCTGAAAGAGAAGCAGGAAAATTTACGAGGGTGAGGAAAGGAAGGCCTTGGTGGGGACAGTACATATGAAGATGTGGAAGGAAGGCAAACCAAGTGCTGTGGCTGTTCCAGTTCTGCTGCCCATAACCAGTTAAGAAATAAGTCAGTGTATTAGATGACTGCCTTCCTTCCACCTGTCCCTTAGCAGATCAGAAGATGAGCAATCTTAGTTACCAGATTCTGGTTCCTTTTCCCTGGACTGTTCATGCATTTTATATAGTCATTGTAATTTATTTCAGCAAAATTGAAATTTTACCAGAAAAACAACCTTGCACTGTGCCCTTCTAGCTGGGATGCTGTGCTCCCTGTTCAACAAGCTCCAGCCCCTGGCTGCTTGCTTTCTGTTTCACCTGGTGGATCTTGTGTTCTGGATTGGGCTTCTGCTTAGAGAGTTTTAGTACACAAAAGATAGTCTGTGTCTCTCTTCTCACCATTTTAGACACTCTAGATATTGCTCTATGGACCAAGGTTTTAAAGGTATCTGGGTATCTATTTACATCAGTGTACTGGGAGTGTTCTGACTCTCAGTGATTTGGTTCCTTATCACCTCTAAAAAAACTTCATCTAGTCTTATAATTGCTCATTTGTAAAATATTCCATGGAGACAAGCTCATCTTTTGTTTCATGGTCTCTACAGCGCTTAACTCTATAGGGTCCCAATGTATTGGGAATATCTGAACTGTGAGGTACTAAAAGAGTAATTGATGATACTGCTACTGTGTAATGCTTTTAGTGCATGGGATTAGTAAAATAACTTATTTTTAAGAGAGCATTCATGATTTTGGTTGTTGCTATTGTTTCATGGCAACCATTTCAGCTGATATTCTGTCCCAAACACAAACATCTTCCATTAGTAGAGGAAGACTTTTAATGTTTAATGTGAAAGGAAAATCCCACCTTTGATATCAAGTCAGCATTTGCTTCCTTGTTTTTTTAGTTACTTATGCCATAGGGTAAAATCTAACTTAAAAAATAGCTGTATCAAACTGATTTACATTTGGAATTACATTTGTAATTTCAGTGGAAACATAATGGAAACATAATGTAAAACTTTTTTTATGGAAACATAATGTAAAACTTAGTCGAAAAAAATGTTCCTATAAGTATTTAGTAACAACTTATATTATGTGTAAGTTCTACAATGTAGGTTTTTTTTCTTTTCTAGATAAAATATTCTGTACTAAATCCTTAGAATCATTGTGTACATCTGTGATAAAATAGTAGCTGAGGTACTGCTGAATCATACAGCTTTTTTTTCTATCAGGATTAGGAAAAACAAGGTCGTGCAATTTTACTATTTGGTTTGCTAATAGATAAAGCCTTGTATTGGAAATATGATGAATTGAGAATAGAAACTTTTTTGTAAGTTTTACAAAGCTGGAAAAAATGTTTACATTAGAGCAAGAGAATATGTTTTCCAAATTAAATATTTTGGGATCAAGTAGTCCTAGTTATTTGGAGTAACAGACTTCCTTAATACAGATGATCAATATCCACTTAATATAATGCAAATTGTTTTATTATAAGGCCTTGAGCACCTTTCAGCAGTTAATCTGATATTATCATTTCATATCTCAGAATAATACATTAAGAACACTTCTGCTTTTTATGAGTCTGTCAATCACACTTGTTTTTATTCTTCACAGTTCATTAAAGGATCTTTTTATTGACTCTAAATAAATGTTTTTGACTCTAAATAACATGTTTTGAAACATAATTATTTAGAACAACAACATGCAAAATATGCTTTGATTGGTCTGTGTTCTTTTACTGATTCTTCTTGGAGTAGCATAATGGGCAGAAAGATTTTCCCCTCCAAGCATCTTATTTTTATGATTTGATTATGTCCTTTCTCTTTAATTGTCCATAAAGAAAATCATATGAGTACTGCAACTACTTTTGTACTTGGTATTGAACAGAAGTGTTTTCAAAAATAAGGCTTTGGCTTGGTGTTCCAGTTTCTGTTTGAAGAAGTGATGAGGCATTCTCTATTAATGGGTGCTCTACTTGTGTTTCATGTATGTTACTCAAAAATCTCTTATAAAGTGGCAGGGCTTTTTCCTTTTGGTCACTTAATGCTGTATAAGTTGCTAGATTGCTACAAAAACTAGATTTTGTACTAAAATTTTTCTCTCACTGGCACTGTTAGTAAAACAGTTCTACAGAATTTGTTCTATTGACACAGATTCACTCTTAGATTCTTGACTTCAGTGTCATCAATTGCAAAGTGTAAGTTTTCAGTGTCTGTTGTGGATATGAGTTGAAGTACAAGAAATTCCATTTAAACTAGAAAGAAACATTTAACCCTCGAAAGGCTGTGATGAAGATCAGACACTGGAAATAGTTGCCCATACAGATTGTGGAGTCTTCGTCTATGGAGGTATTCAAAACTGGGCTGAGTATAGCTGTGGACAGCCTTCCCTAATTGACCATGCTTTGACCAAGTGTTTGGACTTGGACTCCAGAAGTGCCTTCTTGCCTCAGTTAGTCTGACTGTATAATTATCAGCTTCCTGTTTAGCAAATGTATAAACTGTGTTTTTTACACTCAGTCTCTCAGTGACACTGTTTTCTGTTTGTTCTAGTTTAGATGATATCCTAGTCGGTGCCCCTCTTTTTATGGAACGAGAGTTTGAGAGCAAGCCTAAAGAAGTTGGGCAAGTTTATCTGTACCTGCAAGAAAGTGCATTCCTCTTCCAAGATGCACAAATTCTGACAGGCACTGAAGTGTTTGGTAGATTTGGCAGTGCGATCACACACCTTGGAGATCTCAATCAAGATGGATATAATGGTAATTTTTATGTAATGGGGTATATCTCTAGCACTGAAATTACAAATGCCTAAGAGCAAATATCATGTCTGTGCTGTGCTGGAAAAGGTTTTTAACATATTAAAAATTCATGAGAATTTACACTAATGCTAATGAAACTGATATTGAGACCCAAATTGTGAAAAGCTAAGCAATAAGAGGGCAGTCATATTGACTACAGTGTGATTTTTTACTAAATATTAGTGTGTTTATTTGAATAAAAATACCTTTTGTTCTATAACTACAATAACATTTTATTACTTGGATAAGATGTTTCATTTTTCTGAAACTGACTCTCAAATGCTTGGAAGAGTTTGATAATTGAATGAGGTTCAGTACATGGAGCATTTTGTCAGCAATGAAAGAATTGGGCAAGTACAGAATACTATTTTGGAATCAGCCTTCCACCAGTACTTAAGTATTAAAAAAACAGATGCGTAATGGGTTCTTTCTCAGATGCTTATATAAGCACATACACACAACAAAATGTTCATGTAAGTTAACTGGCAGCCCACATTCAAGCAAACAGAACAACTAAACTCACTGCTTGATTACCTGAGAAAGCTGAGATACCTTGAGCACCCATAGTTAGCCTCCTAGGCATGGAGAGTAGCATCTTGGTTTTCCCTGGATGCATTTCCTTACTTATTATTTCCAGGATATTAGGGATCTTCAAAGCAGGTATCTCTTCATCTAGAATACCAAGAAGTTTTTCCTGGAAGAGTTGTTTTGCTCTTGTAGCCTTTAGAATAGGTTTCCACGAAGGAAAAATTAATGAACTTTGTTTCTTCTTACCTCGAGGACTATTGTTCACAATGCTTTAGCCACTAGATTTTAGGGCAATGTCCTCATTGTGGGGTTGCTGTGTAAGAGATCATTCATGTCAGGAGTCAGAATTTCACTGGAATTCAGAGTGCATGCAATATGAATGCCATCCTGTGGGTAGACGCCATTGGATTGTGACTGCTGGGAGTACCCTCACTGTCTTGTCCTGGAATCCCACCACGGAGTTCGGCACAGCTGAACCTCATGGTGGAGAATTCCTGTTTTCTACCTGTGAGCAATAGCAGATACCCTCAGTTACTCTGGGCAGGCAGTGTTGGTCTCTCTTCTCTCCAGAATTCAGATGAGGTAGACAGAAGGCATTTCTGCTTTTTTCTGCCACTGTATAAAGACCAAGAAGAATCTAGAGCCAAAATCCTCAGCTTCATAACTGAATATGCCAGTCATAGAGCTTTAGTACCCTTCTGCTTTAGAGTAAAGCCACAGAGTCCAGGGGCCCAGTTCAAGTTAAATAAACAAGTCCAGCATCAGTTCCTAGATCAGAACCCAAAAATGAGAGCTATAGATACATATCCTCTATTGTTTTCTATTGGCTAACTCAGCTAATGCAGCTATTGGATCTCAGTCTAGACAATATTGTCTCCATGTCCTGTGCACAGAAACTAAGAGCACTGCGAGTTCTGCTTCTTGGATATGGCACCTCATTTTTAAGGATTGAGCTGTTTAATTCTGTCGTGCCTGAGACCTCCTGTGAAATTCCTGACTCAGTACTATTCCTATTTCTCAATAAAATGGTAAATTGGTATAGGTGAAAACATGATATTCAATTGTTCTTTTTTGCATTCTAAAGCATTGAATATTTGAGGGGGTGAGCCTTTTTGTCTACATAGGATAAGTTATCTGGAAAAAGAAAATATGTTTTATCTAACAGCTGCTCCTTATTAACTAGGTGATAGAGGAAATCAAAGAAAATTTGTGCCTGTTTAAAAATACAGAAGTGGAAGCAGGCATTCATTAGATCTTGGTTTATTAAAGCTAATTAAGTGCCCTGGAAGTATGTAGAGGAATCTAATGTGGGGTGACTAATCAGTTTAATTAAATAACCTTTTCATAGGATTTTATAAGCTTCTGTCTTGAAAGTTTGACACAGAAAAGACACTCTAACATTTTGGATATTTGCCTTTAAACTAGAATTCGTACAGAAGTACAGAATGTTGCAGTTCTTGCATGTTTGTAGCAGAAGCAATTTGTGTCTTATTGTCCTTCAGGGAGTTAATTTTTAATTGTGTCTGTTCTTTTTTCTTTTCTCACTGCAGACATTGCTATTGGTGCACCATTTGCAGGAGAAGACAGAAGAGGGAAAGTGCTCATTTACAATGGATACAGTAATGGGTTAAACCCTAACCCTTCCCAGGTTCTCAGTGGAGCCTGGGCCTCACAGTCCATGCCTTCGGGATTTGGCTTCACTCTAAGAGGAGACTCAGATGTAGACAAGAATGATTACCCAGGTAAGATTTTTTGCAGTAGAAAGGGAATTTCATACATCCATTCTCTGGTAAATGCATCATGCCTAAACTGCTCTTTTTGGAAGGCAGAGGTCAGAACAAAAGATAGACATTTCTGGACAGTTCTAGTTTGCTTTCCTGAGAGTTAAAAACAGACAAAACAAATATTCCCTTTCCTGTCAAAAGACATGATCAGAAAGTCAAGAAAGGGCTTAAAGAGTTGCATTAACATAAAACATGTGAAGTTTACAATAAAAAGCTTAACCCTTTTCCCCCACTTCCAAAAACTGAATGGTCTCTACTTATTGAACGTGTAGGGTCTCCTTCATCCTGGCATTCTTTCTTAATTAAAAACATGTTGCATTGTAGAAGAAGGGATTGATTTGGTTGTGTTTCTAAGTTGTTTTTTGCTGACCGAAGAGACACGGAGCTATATATAGTTAATGGCTTTGACTGCATTACAAAAAAGCAGAGAGAACACAGATTGCTTAAAGCAGCTCTTTTATTTGGGCCTTTCTATTCCTTTTATGTTTTCATTTTGCTATATGGATTCTTCCTTTTTAGGTTAGCTCTGATTCTTCCTAATGAGTTTACCTGACATGTATTCGCATTTATCAAGTTAGTAACATTAATTAAGCCTTTTCAGGGAAGAGTTTGTTTTTTAAACTGCCATGTAAGTAGGCAGAATGTAAGTGTGCTTGTATTTACTCTCTCTCATATTTACTCTCTCTCATCTGGAAACAAATCTGTTCTGTTTCTTTTCATTGCAATTCAGAAGGCTTAGTAACGGTGTGTAGTAAAACATCATATTTTCTTACTGTGAAAGGTTCATCCACAGTAAAATCTTATCAGTCCATGCTTCCCTGACTTACTAGGAAATCACTCTTATTAGCCTGGGTTATTTCAAGGCTAGAGTTCTTAAAAGTTGTACTATTTCAAAAGTGAACACTGTAATTTTTCAAAGAGACAAAAATAGGATCTTTTACCTTTTTGTGATGGATTATAAAAACCTTGAAAGATATATCTTTCCAAAAGCAGAAGGCAATTTCTGGAAAGGGGTGTTTACAATAGAAATTACAGTTTTACAAACAGAAAAGCTGACTGCTGAGTAATAAAGTGAGGCTATCATGAGACTAAAGTAAGAAGATCCTTAGCATTTGAGAGAAGAAAGGGCTTTTAAACACTGTTCTGACTTTTTGTTTGCATATTGTTGATGTTGCTATTAATAGTCTTTCATTGTCCATGACTAATGAGGTTCTCTTGGACAACAGAGCTCTTTATTAAAGTTTCAGCATTTAAACATTTCCTAAAGCACCCACAAGGCCCCCAGCAAAACCAAAGGAAACAGGATATTGCATTCCTGACATTCTAAGATTGAAAAGATACAGGGAAGGGAGAGATTTTTTGACTCACATAGAGAAGAGAGAAGAGTAGGAGTCACACTCCTGTATACTTTATGTGGAGCATCTTTTAAGCTAATTTGTGGAAAGCTTGGGTGATGAGTCTTGATCTTTCTAAATGTGCACTGAGGAATTGTACTATAATTGTGAGTCCTCTGTTTGTCATTGTTGCCTCCACCAGGTATCCTGCTTGCAGAATTTCACATTGTGTTATCAGCTTATTATGTGTTAGATCATTGGGTTTTATTACAGGAATTACCTAATTTAAAAATGAAAACAAACAAAAGAAACACCACCCTGAATTTACTGTAACTAGCTTTTCCCCTGGATAAGCAGTCCACAGTACTGGTGAAAATATCTCAGGAAATGAGAAGAAAAAACCCTTATTATCAGTCAACCTCCTCTTCCTTAATTCATGAAGATCTGGAGCACCAAAACAGAGCTGTAAAAATAGTGTAAGCATGGCACAATGCTAGCACAAAAATAGAGTGCCTTGCTATGGAAAAGGGGAAAAAAAAGAAAGAAAATAATATAGGGAAATGCAAGCCTAGGACAAATATGCTAGGCAATGAAGTAAGTAATCCTTCTCGTGTCAAAGAGCTTTTCTTCTTCACCTCCTGACGGAAATGCTGAAGGGCAGCCCTTGTAAAAGGAAGAAACAAGGTACTGAAATTGGAAGGATTAGGAAGGAAGTTTTATTTTAGAGAAGTAAAGTCTTGCTGTCTACAGAAGGTCTAGAAAATGAGCCTTTAATTCCATGCTTCCCGAACTATTGTTTGTGCCTGTGATTCAAAGAGGGTTGTGAAAGATTAAGGGAAAAAAAAAAACCAAAAATTTTAATTTAAGCTTTCCAGTGTGTATATTCTAAAACCGACGATTTTATAAAAAGAAAAATGTAATAAAATCAGGTTATTCTGACTTAACACTCTCAGAAGTTCTTGGAAGTTCTGGACTGGGAGATGAGAGACAGCTGTAATGTCTGAGTGCAGGTATAACAATATATTGCCACTGAAGTGAATCTGAGGTGAGACTCTCCAAGTATGTAGCTCTTCTATGGCTAGAATTCACTTATTCAAGACTGACCTGTACAATTATAGCTGTGCTTGTATAATTTATCAAGCACTTGTGCCTGACATTGTTCATGAGGCAGGCATATCCATGATAGGAAATGGGAGTCTGAGACATGTGAGTTACTCAGCCATTTAATTTCTAATGCACTCCACAGCATTTTTAGAGCTTTTAGAGGTTCAGGCCTTCTTTAAATCAGACCATAAGGTAATGTTTTTGGAGCAGGTCAGTGACTCAGAGGACAGAAGATACCCCTTGTTCATATGGCTTCTTATCACAGACCACTGAGCATCATCCTGGGTTCATGGATCATCCTGGTACTGACCCCAGCAACCAGTGCTCTTTGATTACAAGTTGGGTAATACAGTTCCTAAAATGTGAGGGTAAATTACAGACAATGTTTTCTCCTATTGGAAAAAGATTAAATCCTCTCTTGGCTGGGAGTTCAAATCAGGCTGAGATCTCTGTGTTAGCCTTCTGGAGAAGAGCAGCTATTTGGTACAGGAAGTAGTATCTTCCTCTCTTCATCCAAAAGCTCGGTAACAGAGAAGGCAATAGGGAGCAGACAAAGACTTCCCTAGTACACAGAGCTCTTCAAATCCCTCAGCTCTCCTGTACATGGAGTGGTTTCTCTTTTCTCCTCTTCCTGCAACTCCTGGCCACCAAAGGAAGTCTCCCCCACCCCCCACTTTCAGGTCTTCTTTAGGAAAGGCATAGAAAGAGTCTCTTGTCCCCCATGACCCCAGTTTTGTAATAAATTTGGGAGGAAACTGATCACAGACAGTGATAATGGTGGAGTAGCAGAGCAGACAAGGAAGAACATAATACAGCCATACTGATAGAGAAGAAAGATCTGTCTAGCACCATGGCATATTTCCAACAGTGTCCAATGATAGATATCCCAGGAATTGTACAGTTGTTGTGATATTTCCCAAAATATTCACCCAGCATTTACCAACCAGAATATCAAGATGGCCCCGAGCCAGAGATGGCACCTCCAAAATTTGTATCACTTGACAGACTTTTCTTCTGTGAATTTCACCAATCAGCTGTAGAACTCATGCAGACTTTTGACACATGCAGAGTTTGTCAAGGGACTCCACAGCCCAGCTGAATGTTCTGTGAAGAAGTAATTCTCACTGTGTTCCATTCAAATCTTAAATGTTCCACTGGACAGGTTCTAGTTCATATACTGAATAGACAGTGAACAGTTCTGCAGTCCACTTATTTCCCAGCCGTCCAACATACTTCCTCTGTCAGCCGTGTGTTTTAGCAATCCTGTGGAAGGAATCCTAATATATTTACTTGTTCCTTGTGCAGGGGAGAGTGGCACACCAGTTCTGCTGTACCAAATGATTGTTCAGTCTTGCCACCACCACTGCCTCTTTTCTCCTTTTCTCCATATATTTTTAGGTAAAGAGCAGCTAGTAGTTCATGACTTGTGTCTTGGTGAAGTATTGCTTCGAATAAAGATTTTACCAGTGACCTGGGTTTCATACTTGATTAACATAAAAAAAGAGCTGTATCTTCTCTACTGAGAAAAAAACCCCAGAATTAGTACTTGAAAAAAATAATAATCCCAAATGTTTTTCATTGCTATCAGTAACTATGTTTGTACAAGAAAATGAAATGAGCCAGGAACTGTGGTCTGGCCTTGAGGCTACATGGCACAGCACAGCTCACTATCATCAGCTGAAACCACTGGAACAGGATGGCAGCACCCAAACTCCCTTTTGTGAAAGGTCTTTTGGCCCAGGTGATTCCTCAGACCTTTCCCAGCTGCTGTCTGGGAGAGTATTAACTTGCACACACTAAAATCACAGTTTATCTGTACTAACAACACAAAGGTATGGACAGGACTTACACGGTGCTCAAGCTCCTGCCCTGCCTTCATTGCACAAGCACGGGTACAGACAGACAGCTGAATAGCTAACTAGTCAACATCATACCTAAAAATGGAACTTTCTCTGGCAGGGTCAGCATGCAGACAGAACAAGAAGGCTTTTCCTTCTTGTTAACAGTTCTTTGAGTGTAATGACCATCTGTCTTCAGCTGTCCTGGCACAGATGTTGTCACTGTAACAGTAACAGACCTCTCAGCATTGTGAAAATATGGAGATGTTTTTAACAGGGAAGACTGAGTTTTGTTACTAAGTACAACCTTCGGTTTACATCTCTGCAGCTTTCCAGGGAGGCAGTTCTGTAAGCATCATACTTACAGACACTCCAGATGTTATGTACCCAGAACTGTTCCTTTATCAGCACAGACAGGAGTGATAATATGGTAGACTCTGCTTGCAGGCTTGGAGGCAGTGGGAAACTTTCAACCCTGGGAAGCAGCAGAGCAGAAAACTGGCTGACATCCTTACAGCTGTGTTGCTTGTTCAGCTGCCCTCTCTGTGCTTGTGTTCATCACCTTCTGCCCCAAATGGAGAGTTCCTGCTCACCTAGCAGGATTGCAATGCCAAGCACTGGTGATGGTGGTAATGAATGGATGGATGCTCCTTTCTCTGTAGTCACATAAGAGGCAGAATCTGATTAAACTTTATAGTCAGATAAGACTAGTAAAAGGAAGCAGGTTAAGCGTATCAGTCAGATAGATTATACCAAGCCACAATGTGCAGCTTTGCCTCCTTTCTAAGCATAGCACTGACAAGCTTAGTACCATACTTATCTGAAATAGTCAGTATCTCTCCAGTACACAACATGTACCCTGTATTTGAAAGAAAAGACCAATTATTCCTCCTGAGGTACATCTACACTAGTAAGTAAAATATGCTGTCTTTGGTTCTGAACTATCACTGACCACTGCTTGTGCACACTGTCAAACTCACTTTTTGCCAAAACAGAGTTGCTGCATGCTCACTTCTGGAGTCTAATAATTGGCATGAGCAAATTGCGTTAGGGCTATTTTAAGATACCATTACATATAGTAAAGATACAGCATACAGGTACATTCTCTGCCACTAATTTACTAACACTGATATAATTGTAACATCTCTCAGCAGATGATCTATTTCACTGTCTTCTGAAAACTCATGTTCTAAGGTCCTGTTCAAAAGAGATACACAAATACTAGTTTAATGTCATTTTTCTGGATTGACAGTCATAAAAAAAGTAAATGAGATTAAAGAAATAAAGGAGGTGATAGGATTGAAAAAACATAAAAGATGGGTTTTTCCCATCAATGTAAGTGCAAATACAGTGGTAGCTGGAATTCTCTGCAAGATTCTTTGTCAAGGTGAGGACATGGCTAAGCAGCATTGTGCTGTGTCTGAGGCCCTCACAGACACAGTAACACAATTTATTTAACCATGGGATCTCTGTAACAGCAGCTCTACAAGGTTTGCATAAAGATATTCTGAAATACCTGCCTCAGCACAATCTTCCTGCCTGTCCTATGCTGGGACATCTGGGATGCATAATAATATCTTTCAAGGCAACTTCCACTGTCCTGTAAATCTGGGGCTTTTAGGGCCCCTTTGCTCCATCCTGAGCTTTATGTGTTTTATCAAGGCCTGGAGCATGCATTTTGAATTATAGCTTATTTTATTTATAATTTTATTTGTCTTTTTCTATTAGCATAGTTCAGTTTTCATAGGAACAAAAGAAATCCATAAATCTATGTAATGGGAAAGAAATTTGTTTCTTTTGGCTTCTGGGCATCTGTTCAAAGCTGGCCCCACTGAGTGCCTGGAGTCTGTGATTATCTAGGTGATGATGCTGCACTTCCAGCTGGTTCATCTATCTGTACAGGGCTAAGGCATTTGGAGGCTGTAAGGTTTCCACCCTCACATTTCAGCATATGTTTAGTCACTTGATGGCTGATTATAGCTGAGCAAATAGTTTATAATGAATAACTTACTCAACTCATTAAACTTGCTTTCTTCTTGTGGCATATCCTCCCAAAGACTGGGATTTCTTCAAATGTGTTTCTGAATCAGAATGATTTAACTAGTTTCTTTTAACAGTGTGGGTAGATTCAGAAAAGTGCTTTGGATGAATTCACTGTTCAAAGACTGTTGATTAGTTAATTGCTCAAATAAATTATGCATTATTGTCTCTGCTCCCTGCCTTGTTTAGATGATTGTGTAAGTCTTCCTTATTAACTTAAGAGAATCATTCTGGAATCAGTGTCCCTGAAGCTTCATCTTCAAGGTATCCTATTTTAGCACAAACACAGCTGTTGGCCTGTTCTTTTGGTTGTTCTTTATAGTCAAGCCTTTGTCAGCACAGGGAAATATAGTATAGTATAGTATAAAGGCATCTTCATGCCTTATTATTTTGGAATCAGTTATTATCTTAAGAATATCATAGTTAGTTAGAATATCATAGTATTTAATATCAAACTACTCTGGAAACACTTTAAGAAGGAAAGAAGTGTAATAAGAAGACAAAATTTCCACAGAACTTCAGTAATCCAGTCTGATCTTAATAAAACAAGACTATTTAACAGCTGCATCTGCTGAGTACATTAACTGAAACCGCAGGAAGAAAATCCTCAAATTTCTTTCTGAGAGGCAAGAGTTCTTCAGATTAATAAATTTTTTTGAGAACAGTAGGCATTGTGCCAACAATATTACAAATTGGAATCTAGTGATGATTAAATTATGAAGTTAGTCCAGGAGATTTGTAGAAGACAAACAAATTAAATCAATGAGAAGCTGCATCTGCTCTGGTAAGAGGGGAATGCTATGTGTGGGAGCCAGAACAATGGCTTGGGTTCTGCCAACAAATGCAAAAAAGCTGAAGTGGTTCTACCAGCTAATTATTTTTTCACATGAATAATCAGTCAAAAATGTAGTGACAAGCCAAGAATTGTGTACAAATATGTTGATTTTGTGGGAAATTATTATCTCTGTAATTTATAGGTATGCGTTTCTAAAATTCTTTGCAATATTTTATGAAATCACAGTATTGTGCCCACTAGAATGTAATAGTAAAGCAATTGATCCCAGTAAGTAGTGCTTTACTTAAGTGATAAAGCATTAACTGTGCTCTTTGGGATTTTTTAATAATATAATAAATAATGCTATTGTATTGTGAAAGGAATTCATTTAGACAAAAGAGAAGCATTGATATGAAATAGCCTTACGTGTTATCTGTAACAGACCTGCTACCACAACAGTTTAAAAATAGAGAAGGATTAAAGTAGCTGAGAATGATAGGATTAGAAGAAAGTGACTCTGCTTTGAATGATGGCTGTTTGTAGTATTTAACTAAAATTCTTTAGTAAAGCTGGTTACGCTGGATAGACCTGTGTCCTTTACTATGGTCAAGTGAGAGGTGATGGTCATTTAAAGGCATTTTTTATTATGGACCTTTCCTACTCAGATTTGGGGTTCTAATGCACACTGAAACCCTAGAAAACAAATAGACATATGATCGTGGGCTTTTTTGGCACCTGCTGTGCTGAAGAAAATAAAATCAAAACAGCTCACAAAGATTTTTTAATAGAGTTTACAGTTAGCTGGTTTTCTCCCTTTTACAAAATTTCCATTGGCACCTGTATTCAGATAGAAAATGACTGGTATCCAGTCCCTTTTTATACTATACAGTGAGACTGACTGACTGCATGAAGTTATGTTTAAAGCTGTCAACAAATTATCCTGAGTCCCCAAAGTTAACTCTTTCCTGCCTGATCCCTGGTAGAGTTGCAGAAGGGAGGTGACTCAGCTGTCGTTCCAGTTTTTGATTTCTGACAAGTGAGGGATTTACCAGTTCTGTAGTTGTTCACTGATTGTTTTTCTTGGCCACTGTCCCCTGTGTTCCAGTATGAGACACCATGTCTTGGCAATTTCTCTTGGGATTGCTGGACAGGCTCCAGGCAAGTGTGGGGTGCTGAAAGTGATGCATGTTCCTCCCTGCTCAGACTCCTTGAGGCTGCATCTCTCAGAGAGAATGGGGATGACCTTTAAAAATATGCAGGAATCAAAAAATTTTCTTGAGTTAATAAATGAATATGTCTTGTTGAGACTGGAAGTAGGACTTAGTTGATCTTCCTACTTCCTTCATTTGGTTAAAGGTTTAGTGAGCATCATGGCAAGTTTCTGCCCTTTACCACACAGTGTTTCAGGTTTGGCACAGTCACATGGCAGAAGGTGCAAGGGAACACACAAGCTTTAAAAATCCAGTGTCCCTTTCAGTGCCATCACCTTAACTTTATGGTGATTTTATCTCAGAAAATATACTTCTTGCACCAGACAGCATGTTAAAACCTTTCTCTTCAGAGCAAAATTGAAGTATTTGAAATAAGCATAGGATTGTTTAATTTTGTGCAGTGGCCCTTGATTTCAGTTAAATATGTCCCAAATACACTTGTTTAAGCATTTAGCTCTGTGAACTCCACCAGTTGGGACTTTATTGCATACAAACTGCAGAAAATGTGTGTTAAAAATGAAAGTTAAAAATTCCTGTGGAGGCACTCCGTGCATGTTTTCTTAATTTTTGCAGTGTGGTTGTGACCACACAGCTCATTTATTCCTCAAAAGCAAGGAGGCAGGAACATATGAGTTCTGCCACCAACCCTTCCTTAAAGATCTTGGCTTCTCTGCAGGTGAGCAGCTGATAGACAACCTTGTCAAAAAGACAACGTAGGAAAAGTGGTCATTTAACTAAACCAGTGAGGTCCCTCATCACCTCAGAAACATGAAATACAAGATAAGAAGAAATGAGGAGATTTTCTGATTCTTATAGTTCTCCATCTTTGTTTTCATATTTTAATCACACATTTTAATCTTGAAAAAATCACCTCAGTGATGCAAAGGAGTAAAGATTTTCATAGGCTTTTGTTCAGGCTCTCTTTGGAAGGGTTCTAAGGAGTTAAGCTGGATTTTTTAAGCTGGCTTCTTCTGCTCTGTAATTGCTTGTTAAAACCTTGTTTTTCAGCTAGTGACCTTTGCATCAGTGACATTGCATGAGTAGCATTAACAAGAATTAATAAAGAAAACTGCTATTTTTAGGAGGGAAAAGTTGCCAAATTCAGATCATTTAGACATCTCATGCATTTTTTTCATAGAAATGATTAGTAACTTTTCTTCTATGGAACACTCAGCAAAATCAAAACTTCTGCTTATAAAACTGCACTGATTAAATGTGTATTCAAATCTCATTCATTTGTAGCAACATCAAAAATTATTTTCTCCAATTATGGGTGTAGGAGTTACACCCCACAAAGCAATGAAAGAAGGAAAAGTGAAATTACTGCTCTGTAACTGAACAAGACAAAACAAAGAAAAACCCCCAATTAATCTTCCAGTGAATTCTCTGTCTGAATATATAATCATTTTGTCCTTCCACTAGGTTGTAAAAGTTACTACTGGCTATAAATATGGGGGTGTGGGCTGGGGTGGAGGGGGGTCTACTGTGGGTTGCATATTCATTCCTAATTCTACTTTCTTTACTCAGTAGTATCACTCATTCAAGCTGTTTGGATCAAGAATAAGCGTGGGTTTAGATCAGAAAACAAGTGACATGTCAGGGTAAAAGTAAGACCTCCAGACAAGAACAGCATGAGCACAGTCTTGGCTGCCCTTGAAGTAGTCTTAAAAAGGGCTTTTGTGGTGGTGCCATGACTGAGGATCCTCCTCCTATTTGCTGTGTCTCCAAACCTGGCTGAAGTGGCAGTGCAAAAAGATGCACATGGAAAACCAGACTTTTGGTGCTGAGACCTGTATTTGCTCCTCTAGACCCATCATCCTTTGTCTTCAAATAAGCTGGGCTCTTGTCCCAAAAAAACAGGATTTAACCATTAAGCAGATGTACAAAATACTCTTCAATATTAAAGTGGGGATGCCGAGATAGAGGGGACCTTTGCAGTACATACTGAAATTGCATTCACTCACCCTAGTGAGGCCAGCTGTATCTGACAGACTCATTTTCTCACCTTCAGATTCTAACAGGCTACATTTTATTAAACTTACCCAAGTGGTGTGTTGAACCTTTATTTTTTAATGAAAGAGGATATTATGAAATCATCACTAGGCCAAGATCTGAATCTTGGATATCTACCTGTTTTTTCTCTCATAACATAACCCTGAAACGTTTTGAGTTACCAGGTCTGGTATGAACCAGTACGAATCCTAAGTCAACTCTGTTATAGAATTCACAGTGTCCAGCTGGGAAGAGCAGAACAGAAATGCTTTCTATCTTGTCTTTCACTTTCTGTTCATAACATAATGTTTCTTTTTCCTTGAGAAGCAACAAACAGAAAAAAACCTCACCAAATACAAAACTCACCAAAAAACCTTCAAACACAAGCAAAATAAAAATTGACAAAAGATTAAATCTTTAGGGGGGTTACTATGGGTGCCACTGTAAGTGAGCTGTCAGGAAAGGTTCTGGTTTTGTGTGGTATAGCCTTCATGGTGATGACTTTGTCTCAATTAGTTGTTTATTTAAAAGGAAAATATCTTTAGGTTTTGGTACTGTGTGCAAGTTGTCTATAACAGCTACTAAAGAATACAAGGCACAAATGTCCCAAAAAGGAGGTAAAAAGACTTATTTTCTTCTGCTATTTAAAGTCTTCCTGACCCTGAAACATATTTCTCTAAGGCCAATGAAATTAGAAAAATGTAAATGTTGTACAAAAAGAGGATCAGACTAATAAACTGTCCATGCTGCTCTTATTAGGACATTAATTAACAGAACTCAGTGAAGGGAAGGACTGGCTGTTGCCCATGTGAAGTATTTGTTTAAACATTTTTTGTGAAATCCTGACCATCTGAAAGGCTGAGGAGCACTAGAAAATACACTGCCAGCCCTGGACCAAACTCATCCAGATAATTAACATCAAAGCTTGGAGTTTGCGTCATGCTCAATGACTTCAGGGCTTCTTCAGCAAACCACTGTTCCAACTATAGAAGCAACAAATAAAGGTTTGTTTACGAGCCTAAGTACTCATTTAATTAACTTACTTAGATAAATTCAGGTTGCCAGTCCTGTACCACTGCAAGGTCTGTTGTGAGGCTCAGTGCTCTGAACTGGATACGTCAGCCATTTGGAATGATAGCAATAGTGGAGTGAAAGCTGTGCCCAGATGGCCTCTGGGGACTTTGAAAATGAAACAAAGCTCTTTCTAAAGGCAGAGGCATCAAGAAAGTTGATCCTTTTACCTCTTGACTTGGCTCTAGTTTTTCTCCAGCAGGCCTGAATGGGTCCAGCAAGCCAGTCTGGATCTTTCCAGAGAGCACTGTGTGGGGATTCCAGGCAAAAAGAGGAGACATTCTGGCCCAGGCCAATGACCACTGACAAATACATGCCCAAGTCCCAGTGTAGTGCTTGTGTTGTTGACTCTGTCTGTCAGGGAAGATGACAGCTTTAGATGGATAACTGTTGTAAGCCCTAGCACCTATTGCTGCAATGCTGGAAACATCAGAAGCTATCAAATCAGCCTTCCTCTGACCTGGCATTGTATTTATTTGCATAGAGATGTAATGAACAAATCAGTTAAAACACAAAATGGAAGGATTGTCAGGAAGGAACACCATAAAGTTTCAACATGACTTATATGAAACTGGCAAAAAATTGTTTTGCAGCTCTTCATTTAATGGACAGTTAAGGATTTGGAATAAAATGCATAGAGTTTAATGGCATTTTCCCCCCTATGATACAGGTTGGAGAGAAGTGAGATCGTGAAGTGGGTAACCTTGTGTTAAATGGTTTGGTATTTACTGGTTACAACTGAGGCATTTATGACGCCATCTCTGGCATGTGAAATGTTTTATTTTAGGGATACTTGTGAAGAAAACTACTTAGAAAGAAATTATCATATTTATGTTACTGCAATGCTAATGTAAATAATCTAATTTATGATGGAAAAAAAAGTTGGAGAGATTTCTGTATAGCTATTCTAAAACCATTTTGGTTTTTCCAGATTTAATTGTGGGTGCATTTGGAGCTGGAAAAGCAGTTGTTTACAGGTATGTGGTAAATACAATGGATTTGATCTTTTACAGCTTTGGTGGGAGATATTAAAATTTAAAAATGTCATATTACTGTTTCCCTGTTGCAGTGTGTAAAAGGTGGTAATTAGAGATGATAAATTAAATATCTTGTGAGAAACAAATGCTTTTTTCCCGTGCTCTAAACCTGTAATTTTCAATTAAAATTTCCATGCTTAAGCTTAGTTCAAGCAGCTTCTGGAATGTTTGACTCTTTACTGAATTTTAAATAAGAAATTTAAAAGGCATGGCATTGAAAATTAATTTCTTTCCTGGGGAAATGGTGCTAATAAGAGATTTTAAAGTGGCCAGTCTTCAAAGATTTTTGCATGTTAAGACACGAACCATTTATTGAAAATAAAGACTACTACTTTTAGCCTCAGTTGAAAAAAATACACAAGATCCCATTTTACAAAACAAAAAGCTGTTGCTGACTATGGAGTTTCACTGAGAGCACTTTTTTATTAGATGTAAAATTTAAAACTACCAATACATAAACATTCACATAAAATCTGCTAATGCTCTCTTAGTCCAGCCATGCTGACTGCTCATTTAAGTATTCACCATCCATTGCTACAACAATGTAGTCATATTTCTGATTCCTGTCTGGCTTCTTGTTGTCTGTATTCCCAACAGCACCTGACTGAGAAAAGGCATGTTCTGCTTCCCAACTGAATGTTTGTGACAGCACAAGAACTTTGTAAAACAGGGATGTTAGCTTAACTCATCTAACACTGTAGGTGCAGTGAGCAGACCTGATTTTCCTACTGTGCTATGTAAGAATCATGCAAATACTTTGCAATGCCATGAGTGACTGCACAGGATGAAACAGAATAACTAGATCCACTCCGTATTTTCAATAACAATAAAAATGTTCTGTTTAATTTAAGAAAGTGAACAGCAGGAGGCCGTTTCCTGGCCAGAATATATCAAATATGCAACTTGCCAGACTGTTGAAATAGAATTTTATTGCTGAAATTTTCTAGGCAAAAAAGGTTTTCCCTGTTGCACAAAAGTGAAGAGAGTAATTTTATTTCTTAATGTCTTGCTGAAGTAATATAAAGAAGTAATCATAACAGCTCAGATGTGGATTAAAATATCAGGAAAGTTAGAAAACTGGGATTATGTAAGTTACTGTAAATAGTATTGTTTTCTTAAAACAGAATCTGGGCACATACTTGTTTTTTTTTTGTCTTCTAAACTGCTTGCAGTAATAGATTATCTCATCACTTAATAACAACTTCAGAAGGATGGTTTCTGTCACCTAAACTATATAATCGTGTACTCAGCACAATTAACTGGTGACTATTCCTGGTTTACAAAATCAGTTGTCTCTAGAAATGTCAGACAGAGTTTACTTCATTATTGGCCCAAGATAGTCTACACCAACCTCAACTTTAACCAAATCATGTTTATTTTTTTAAGAGTCTTAAAACAGACATAGTAAGCCTGACTGTGTCATTATTAATAGAGACAGTACAAAAGAAATCTGTAAAGGGCCAGAGAACTGCTGTAAAACCCAAAAAGGCAAACTCTGTCCCTTTGAGAAAACTCAGTGTGATGAAATGTGTCTGATGTGCCTCAGTCCTGGGGCACATCTATTGCTTAACCATAGGATACTGTTTCCGTGATGTGTTGACATGTGATTTTTTTGTGAATCTCAGTAGGATTCTGGTGGAAAAAGGAAAAAGGTTCTTTTGGCTATGAGCAGCACTATAAAATTGTGTTCTCCCAAGTAACCCTACATCTCTGGCATCTTTGCAGCCAACTCAGTTTTTTCACTGCTGCAGCTTAGTTACTAATGTGCTGCTTCTGAATGTGGTGAACCTTTTTTCTATCCCCCAGAGCCAGACCTGTTGTGACAGTGAGTGCTGATCTTATTCTGAACCCCACGATTGTGAATCCAGACAATAAAACCTGTCAGCTCCCCAGCTCTCAGCTGTTGGTGGCCTGGTAAGTCCATGATTACTCCGTATCCTCTTTCTCAAATAACTTCCTGTTCCTTAATTTTATTGCAACTCTTTGTTGAACATGTTTGAAGTTAAAAATGTTGAAACATGCTCTGAGCACAACAAAACTCCCCTACATCGAAATCTTTTTTGTTATTTTTCAGTACTTAGCAGATTGTTTAGCTAACTGTGGTAGCTAAAAGTTGAGTCCTTTGATACACTGAGTCTCCTTCTGCATAGGAGGATGCTCAAGTGTCTGCTAGGGTTAAGCTGCAAAGTTATATGCAATGTTTAGATTAATGAAATATGAAACAGCTAAAACAGACAAAACACATAAACAACCATTTTTTGTTGACAAAATGTAAAAGTGCAAGTGATGCAGAACTGGTGGGCCTACCATTTTTTCAGAAAGCAGATCTTACTCCTTTTTAGAAGAGAGAAGGTATCTGGCTGGCCATCCTGAAAGAAGTTGACAGGATGCTGTTTCTGGCTGTCTTTGGTCAGAGGAAATGGTTTTCTAGCACATCATGCAGGACAGTGTTTCAACCATCCTTAAATGAAACCCTCAACCACAGTAGCATTTAACTCTGAACAGGAAAAAAAAAACAGCATAAAAACCTTGGAGCTAATTAAAACAATTTAAGATCAGTTACAAGTACAAAATACTTGCAGGACATTTGGAAGCTATCTAATAGCATGTAACACCACATAAAGGCACGTTTACTGCTCTAGAAAACAGTCACTTTGAAAGGACCCCAGGAACAGTTGACAAAAGAGGCTATTACAAATACATAAAATACTGTTTAAAAGTGGAAATCATAACAAATGAGGAAACTAAAATCAAAACAGAGCATAA
This sequence comes from Cisticola juncidis, assembly GCA_013400215.1. NCBI lineage: Eukaryota > Metazoa > Chordata > Aves > Passeriformes > Cisticolidae > Cisticola > Cisticola juncidis. The sequence goes on along the minus strand of VXBR01009563.1, from coordinate 216,222 downwards.
ACACGTGCAAGTTGAATATAAAACAGTAGTAAGCCTTGCCAGAAAGACTGAGCAACAGATTTCTAAGATGTAAAAACATTAGAAGCAGGAAGCCTGCCAGGACGTGGGCTGGAGAAAACAATATTAAGGTGTAAAGAAGGACTCCAGAAGACAACATGAATGCAGAGATTTTGGACTGCTTTTAAACCAAAGATGTTCAGAGGATTTCCTCGCATTGGAGACATTCTTTACAGGAGATGAGTCCTAAAAATAATCTCAAATGTAAGATTCAGCAAAAGAATCTTAAGAATTAATTGATAAATATGAATTGTGAAACATAATAATGAGAAGCAGCTCATTTAAGAGCTATGGAGGCTGTGATAAACTCTGATACACGTAAACCAATAAATATGTGGGCTCCCAAAGCATCTGGGATGGGGTTGTCAAGAGATTTTCACTCTTGTGCTGTTCTTTTACACTTTATGGGACTTTTCATATTTTTTATCATGTTCCTCATTTCTACATCCAGTGTAGAAAATTTCCCATCTTCATAGCAATGTAGAAGACACTTGGTGGAGCTACGCAATCCCAGAACTTTACAAAGCTTTGCCTTTCTGGAATTTTTGGATTCAATTATCTTTTGTTTGGACAGTTAATGTAAAAAAAATTTGAAATACTTGACACTTTGCTGAAGCATGCTCATTAATCCAAATTAAGTTGTTTCACAACTCCAGATTTTAAGAATTTAAAAAAATGCTTAATATCATAATGGAAAATATTTTGGAACCATAACAGTTAACAACAGGTATTGAAAGAAAAAAGGTGGGTTTTTTGCACAAGAGGAAAAACATCTCTCTTAAAAATATTCTTGCTCTGAGATATTGTTTGGAAAAGGAAGGAAGAAATGTATACTCCTTTAAGATATATTTTTTTTCTTTTCATTTCCCCACTATAATAATCCAGAAGTTTGGCTCATATCTACAAGAGTTTTAATAGGAGCATAATTTAATTTCTGTCTGCTTTATTCTAAAATACTGTTCCCTAAAGATTTAGTTCATGTTACAAAATGACTGAAGAGCAGCTGCTTTTTTCCACACTGTAATTTTTTTCCTTAGTTGATATAAGCTTGTATTGTACATATGAAAACAATTAGTAGGGAAACTCCAACAGGCAAAGAATTCCTCAGTCCCATGGGACAGATTTCTGTACCTCTTAGCCAGCTGTGCAACTTGTATAAAACTCTGCTGACTGACACTGCAAAATTAGAATGAAAGGAAACCTCCTACCAGAAAAGTTTCAGGAAGTATGTGTGCATGAATAATGTGGATTATTGTACGTTTCCAAGTATTAGGAAAATATTATTTCTGCCATGATATAAATTGCAAAGATGAAGCAGCAGAGGAAACATGCTCAAAAAGTCAGTTTTATGCACAGCTCAAAAAGAACCATCCTAAACTTCTAGAAACATGTAATTGATTCTCTGCCGTGTGCAAAATGGGGCTGTTTCTGAGTTCCCAATGCTAACAAATCTATTAAAAATTCTGCAGCTTTGAAGGTATTAAAGAACATGGAAAAGGACTTTTTTTCCTCCTAAGTGTGAAAGATGCAAGTTAAAATCTGTAAAAAGAGGTAAATTAATTAAGATTTTCATTTTTCAAAACCTCTTTCCACATCATGTGATTTGTTATGTTCAAGATTGGGTTCTAGCTGTCAGCAGGTCTAATTTTCTGGTATTTTTATTACCATTTGATGTTTGATTACCCACTAGCTACCTCATGTATTTGTTCTTAAATTGCATCTACAAAGGTTTTTATTCACCTCCCACTAATTTAAGGTGAATATTGTTAATTCTGTTTTGTGGAGGAGCAGTAAGTCAGAGAAGTTACCTGACTTACCAAAAGTTGCATAGAAGTGTCCAATCATGATAAAAATCAATTTGTAGAATAGATTTTCTATATATATATTATATTTCTATTTTTATATTTGTAGGCTATTCTTTTATTTGTAAGTGCTTTTCAGGTTTGAATGTCTGATTTGAGATGTGCCTTGTAAACCCACTAAAACCAGAAGCAGAGTGCTTGAAATTTCTGATCGTCGAATTCCTACTATAAAAATACTTCGAAAAAAGTGAAGCTCATTTATCTCCAAATTTCTTACTGTTAAAGTACTAATAAAATATTCGTGATCTGGAGTCAGCTAGATTCAGTAAATGAGACATTTCTACATACCCTTTAAAAAAAGCTGAATACAAAATTCCTACCAAAGATATGAATCCCCAAATAATATTTCAGCCTTTCCTAGCTGCATTGGTTAGACTGTGTTTCTACTTTTGCTTCTTTCCTCTGCTAGTATTTTCTTTTCTCATTGACCTAATTTGAAAGAGGATGTGATTGGTGCCCTGTGGATATGGATGTAGGGGCCAATGTTGAGATGAATTTGTGTGAGATTTTCCTAAGACTCTTGGCAGCCTGACTCCATGGGTTGGATAGCAAAGCAGGTGGCCCAGAGTGAGAAGACGGATACCTCACTTCTCAGGGGCTGGTCAAAGGGGGATAGGCAGTGGTGTCAGGTGCTACCAACACCAGGTAGCTACAGGACACCTCTGTGCCAGGTTTTAGCTTCATTTATCTGGCAGCCCTAGTGCTACTGCAGCCTGGATATGTGATGTAGCTTAGCCATGAGATGCCTTCAGCATTAAAACTGTGTGTTGGTCACTGGATTAGTCTTTGCCATAGCAAAATCTAAATGCAGGGCAAATATTAGAGCATCATAATAGAGGTGTATTGACTTGCTTTTACATAATGTACTTCAAAAGGAAACTATTTAAAGCTCATTCATCATTAGACAATAACAGCTTCCTCTCTTCTGTGGAGGTTTGTGACCTTGGGGGTGGAGTATCAGCCTCACACAGAATGGAAGCCCATAGCATTAAAGATTACATTGCATTTCTGCTAAAGTATTATGCATTCTTTCTCTCCACCTGCAAACCTGGGCACTAAAGAAATTGTTAGCAATGACAAATGACATCTGGTAGGATCTGCTAGTGTCATGCTTTTCACATTCTGAAGTTTTTTAATTTTTTTTTTCAGCTGCTAGAGTAACCAGACCAAAATAATTTCTTTCTGGTACTAAGTGTGGTCTAGAAAATATTATACCTGGGTAACTAACTTTTCACCACTTCTGGTGATAAAAGGTAATTTCACTAGAGTTAACTTTTGAAGAGACTGCTCCCATCTGTGCCAAGAGTAGTTTTGAAGAAAGGAATATTTTCAAGCTTCTTGTTCTTGTAAAAATATTCTGTCTACCTGAAGAACATATTATTTTAAACAAACTGCTTTATTGCCCGAAGATTATCAGGAATAAGTAGTGTGTTCAGTTTTAAGACTTTCCCTCTATTTTGTACCTACAGTCAAATACTATTCAAAGCATAATCTCATAGTGATGACAGATGCTGCAGAATAAATGTGATGTGCAGATCTCTTCAGAGAGGCAAGATTGGTAGCACATAAAAAGTTCATATGCTTTAGGATGATGCACTATTTCCCATTTGTTTCTTACTTGATGAAGTTTTCTTCCTTTGATTGTTAATTGTGTTGTTTGGTTGATTGCTGCTACAAGCAAGATCAAAAGCTCAGTTATTTTATTTCTTACTGTGCCTAAGAGTCAAATCTCAAATCTCTAAATTCTTTAGAATCCTGTCCTCTTTTGTGGTCTGCCTTTCCCTCTGCTTTTCTTTCTCTTGACGCTAAAACATCCCTCAACATCTCCCCAGCATCTTCTTGTTGAAATGATGAGCAAATATAAATTCATCTAGGTATGCAACTGAAATATTTGATGTCTTTTGCACTGTTTCTGAACTAAATAATAAAATCACAAATGTGTGGCAAAATTCTGCTAAAACCATAGTCTTTCCTCTTGTGTGGCCAGAGTGTGGGAGATTATCCACTCCAAATTTTTGCCTTTTTTGCTCTGCCATTCCCTTTTTGACATGTTCTGCCTGGAGTGGAAGTAGGGGATTTATTTCATGGAAGGAGTAAATCTTGACTCTTACAGTTATATCTAAGAACATGACTTCAGTTATCAAATATGTATGATGAATTATTCTGTTCATTGCAGTAAATAAAGCACATAATGAATTTGTTCTGTTTAACAAGTAAAGCATTCCAAGTTGCATTTTTGAATGCAACCTCTTTTCAAACATGATAGGGCAAAATTTATATCATTCCTCCAAAGCAAGATAACTGAGTTTAATAAAATGGCAGCTCTTGAGTCTACATTTGAGGAAATACACTTTTATACTCTGACATGTGAGACTGACCTGTGAAGTCTGATTTCTAAATTGCATTTATGCAACTTTACAAGATTTCCTCATTTTTGTTGTTTTGTCCTCGGGTATTCTAAAAAAAAACCAACCGGTTCTTCATGTATTAGTTCATAATTGTAAAGAAATAGGAATATGAATAAATTTGCAATTTCTGCATGGACTGGAAAGTCATTTGAAGGCTGCAGTTTAGCAGAGATAAATGGCATTATGCCATCCTTGTTCCCCAAGAAGTAATGGTGCTTTTTTTTTTTCTCCAAGAAAATAATTTTTTAATAAGGTCATGAGAATGACACATATCCCAGATGTGGCAGTTTCATTACATCTGTCAGAAGAAACAAACATGCAATTAGAATTTGATTACAGGTTGGTTTAAAGGTTATGTTAGTGGTTTTGTATCCATTGCATAGGAACATTAGTATGCAGTATAACAGGAGTGAGGAGATCAAGATCAATGAATAATGCAAATATTCTTCATTTACCTCAAGCTGATTTTAATGCTGACCTACAATTTGTTGTCCATATACAAACTAAGACATTTATGAAGCCATGAAAATTCTCTTTAAGAATGATTGGTAACCAGAGACACTTGCAAGAATCTTTCACCTGAGCAATTTTGTTACTTTACACAGGATTTCTTTAGGAATTATGGTATGCAGAACGAAGTCTGTGTGGCAGATGACAGCAGAAATCAAAAATCAAGAACATCATTCCAGTGACAGATTTCCTGTTTTGCCACCTGTCAGGAAATCTATAAAAGGCTTCTCCTATCAGTTGCTGAGTGTAACTGGAAATCTGTTGCCAGTCTTACACAGAAATACTTTTTATGGGAAAGGACTTATCTATGGCTGAGGTGACATTAATATTGTTATAGTTGTGATGTATTTCTAGGCTCAAAAGAGCTTGCTATACATTCAGAACAGGCAAATTAAAAACAATTAACTTATGATGTGTTGCTTTTTGGGGAATGCATTGCTTTAGTGTACTAGATAAAGAACATGAATCACCCATTTCTCCATTTGGTTTAGGTCATGTAAGTGCCATTTTCTGCAAAACTTAATAAATTAAATGCAATGCAGTTTAGTTAGTCTAATGCCACAAAAATCGAACAATTTAGGTTTTATGTTTGGAATTAATTATAGCCTGTTGAAATAATGAAAATCTTACAGCAATGCCAATGAAACACATTGGTATCCTGAGTGTTTTAATTTGCTGGAAAACAGCTTCAGCGTTGACAACATGGGCTAAGATTTTTCTGATTTGACCAGATGATGAACTAGAAAGGATATCTGCAGGCAGCCTGCTCCAAAGGTGGTTTGCTGAACTTCAGCATAAAGAACCCATCTTTGGCAATATTATTGGAAGGGTCATCATGGGCTCTCTCAAGAGCTACTGGGACCATCTGGGAAAATCTTCTCCATACCTTTGCCAGGAAGTATTCATAGACTGTCTTCTGTTATTATAAGTGAAGCTTAGGAGACTCCCTGACTTAATTAGGGAATATCATAGGTAGCTAGATACAATCTCAGTTAATGTCTTTGTAGGCAAAATGAAAATAAAATGTAAAAAATATGACTTGGGAACTGCTTATTCCCAGGTCAGTCCATTTTCTAATAATGAATTACTTCTATTTTTTTATATGTAGCTTTACTGTAAGAGTCTGCGCAAATTTTGAAGGTCAAAGTATTTCAGATGAGATAGGTAAGAAATGTTTTCTATTCCTAGAATTTACCATGCCCTGCTCCATTTCAGATGCATTTTTTTCCTACACTTGGAAAGACATTAGTAGTGAGATCCTCCTAAGGCAAGAAAATGCAGTTTAAAAAAAAGTAGTTGTGTATGTGTATATGTGTATATATATATGTAAACACAAACATTTTATTACTCACTTAAAGTATTTTTGTTTCACATTTAGTCATTTTCCAAATAAAATGAAGAATGTAACTTGTTGGAGAACATCCTGTTTTGCAAAAAGAAAAAAAATAAAGAGACAGAAGTCCTGTATACGTATGAACTGTCAGTGAAATAAGAATGCTTAAATTACACGTCTTGCATAATTTGGATCAAAACCTAGTGGGCTTTTAGACAGGCACTTACAACATGGATTAGTTATTCTTGGAAGACTTGCTTAGGTTAATTAGTTGTAATACATAATTAATTCTTTACTATTTTCCTTCTGTTAAATCAATCTCTAATTTATTTATTTGTATCCTTTAGTACTGAAAGGTGAATTACAATTAGATTCATTGAAACAGAAAGGAGCTGTTAGGAGGACCCTCTTCTTTGATTACCATCAGCCACATCACTACTTCTCCATTGTGATGGAAAGACAGAAACAACTCCATTGCCAGGACTTCCTTGTTTATCTCAGAGTAAGCTGTTTAAAATATTTTTGGTTTTCATCATTGTTTCAGTACTACCAGGGATTTAAAGATAATAAGAAAAAAGGAGACACTGGAAAAGGAAGAATAATTTCCAAAATTACAGAAATGGGATACAATATTGACCTCATCTGTATGTTCAGTTTGTCCAGAGCATACTGCTACCTTGAAAAAAATCCCTCTTAAATCTTTGGCTTTTGTCATATAAGAATATAGGTAAGACTGATTTTGAAGAGTCTAGAATTTCTCTGTGTAAAAATACATCTGATAATAAAATAAAAATACTCATTATGCAGTAATAAACTAATGGTAAATATCATGTGACTTCAGGTTCAAAAGATTTTAAAGGAGTCATACCAGAAATATTTGCCTAAAATTCATACACTTTTAAAACTGTTTTAAAGATATTTTAAACTATTTTTAGAAAAACTCAAACTGTGGAATTGAAGTTGTAAAGAAAAAAGGGCCAACACTTGCTCACTTGCAGGTGGAGTTACCTCATGCAAGTCTGATCAAGAGATGCAGTGAGAGGTGAAACGGAGAAGTTTCAAGCACTAGATAAGGACATATCTAGACAATAGAGATGGTTGAATTTTAGGATTGCTAATTCTTATAAATTCTTGGTTATGGTACAAACCAGCAATATTACCTCCACAAATCCACGCATGCCCTACCTCTGTTTCAAAAGGAAGGGGGCAGTAGCTGATAGAAGGTGGTTCTGTGTGTCTCTCTTAAACAGCTTCATTGTAGGCTAATGCTTTGAAAAATTTCTGAGTCTACTCAGCTCAGCCAGCTTCATCCAGATGTGGGGCTGTGGAGGCAATGTGTTCTGGGCATTCCTGTCACTGGTGAGTCACTTTGCTTTCCTAATGACACCACATACAGCCAGAATTTGGCCAGCATCTCTCAAAGAACCATGACTTTACCTTCAATAAAGACCACATCTTTACCTTCAGAAGTCTGAATTTGTTGTCATACCATACCAACTGAAATAAACATAGTAAACCATTGGTTTTTATTATGTGATTGTCACTCACAGGATGAAACAGAATTTAGAGATAAACTATCTCCCATCAATATAAACTTCAATTATAGTTTGGATGAGTCCAGTTTTGAAGACAGTTTGACTGTGAAGCCAATACTGAACTATTACCAGAAAAACTCCCTAGCAGAGCAGGTATGAATTTTGCACTCCAAATTTTCTGTATATAAATATGAAAGCATTTAGAAATATTCTGTGTGTCATCTTTCTTAAAAGAGAGTATCACAGCCAGGAATTGACAACAGGAATTTAATTAACACAAATGTATATTGAATATAAATATAGAACCAACAGACTTTTCAAGTATTTCCAAAACTTTTTTTGCTCATAGTTATGATTGCCTTCTAGAATATGTAAGCCAAGTTAGTGTGAAAAAGGGCCTGAAGAGTATATTGTTCTTCTAAGGACATATTTGACCATCTAAATAGTCTCCAACCTCCAACTACCATGTGAAAAGGAACTTACAGAAAGGAGAAAAAAAAATTAGTTCACTGAGGCAGTGCTAGTGGTATTTAAGACACTTGGATCAGTAATATTTAATGAAGTGATTTAAACTCTGAGGCATGTTCTAACTGTATTACTTTGCAATGATACAGGCTCACATTCTGGTTGACTGTGGGGAGGACAACTTATGTATTCCTGACTTGCAACTTTCTGCAGTGCCGTAAGTTAAACAAAATAAATTGTTCTGTATATAAGAAAGTTCAGACTCTTCTAATTGTTACAAAGAATGAAGTACGTAGAAAACAGTTTTGTTGTTCATTGTAGCTAATCATTCTTACCTGATTTCCAGATTTTAATTTGTGCATCCAATTCAGCTATAAAATCAAGAAATGAAATATACACTTGCAAACCACATTCATGATATTTAATGGTTATCATAGAAAATACACTTTGCAGGTGTTTGTTAGAAGTGGTTCTAGTTCTTTGAAACATGAGACAAATTGTTTTTCATAGGAGGTTTCAAGTTTATTTCAGTGTGGAGGTGACTTTGAACTTGGACACAATTCTCCTGAATTCAACATACAGTAAATTAAATTGATCTCAAAATAAAATTTTCAAAACATATCAATTGTTTCTCCTATGGAGGGAGAAATATGCCAAGCAGGACAAGAGGGGAATGTCTGAGAGTTACCTGACCCTCACCAGAATCAGTCTGTAGCTGTGAAACAAAATGGCACATTGCCATTGCAGGTCTCAGGAGAATTTCTGTCATTGTATTACAATGAGGAGAAAACCACCACCTTTGTGTCCTCCAGAAAACAATGCTGATGAGACCCCTGTGGCAAGTGATTCCTGCACTAAATACTTCTTGCTGTTTAGAAACTAGTCAGGCTCTGAAATTTTATACCAGTTACTTTCAAGTTTTGTGGTAGTCCATTTCGGCCATGGTGGTGTTTTCTCTTGACCTCTTTTCTACCCAGGTGCTGGATACTTCTTCATGGGGTCATTTTTACAGAAAATGTTTTATTTTGTGTTCACAGAATATTTTCCAGAACAGATGCTCTGAGAGCTAAATGTCCTTCTGCTTTATTCATATGTCATTCATAACTGTGCATATTTTAACTCCTGACAAGTAGTATGTTCTGTACAGGGATACAGATCAACTAATAATTGGAGAAGAAAACTGTGTCATGCTCATAATAAATCCAAGGAATGATGGGGAAGGAGCCTATGAAGCTGAGCTACATATAAAGATTCCACCTGAAGCAGATTACACTGGGGTTGAACGCAACAACAAGGTAAAGTAAAATCAAAGTGTTAGCAATAATGAAGCAGACAACTGAGAGCAAGGATGACTACATAGGCTGTACCAGCTGAGAGCAGCACATAGGTTCCTTTCAGGAAGGGGGTTTCCATCAGCTCTCAGCTATCCTTACGTGCACAGCCCAGGATAAAGATAAACCATGCCACCAAAAGATAGGATGGACAGGACCATTCTGTTCAGACCCAGCACAAGTTCAACTCCTTCCCATTATTTTATTTATAATACCACACAAATCCTGTAACATTTCTTCTAGGAATAAAGGTATTCACATAATTCAAATTTTGATACCAATAGCAGAAACTAATGCTGCCAAATTCCCTTAATGCTTCCAGCCTGGCATCCCATGGTACTAATTCCCAGACAGAGTTAATGAGCCCTGCTGACCCCCAGACACTTGGACACTGCTGTCTCCTCTCACAACACACCAGTGTTTTACCATTATGAAGGGTGTCTCAGTCTCCAATATCCTGAATAGTTGGACATTAACTGCAGTATAAACTTGACAAAGTTCCTTTCCCTTGTTGTCAATTCTTTTATGTTACGAATGGACAAAAAAAGCAATTAAAATGTAAAATGTGCCAGTGTTCACAGAAGGACTAAAGTTGACTGAAGTCCTGCTGAGCTGTACTGAACATGCAGTGTTTTTCCTTTTTGGATCTGTTTGTTTTTTAAGAGCAAAGATGAAACATTATCCTGCAAACAAGCAGAGTGTTCGTGTATTCTCTGTTGGACAGCAAGTCTGAATTGCCTCATCTGCACATGTATCTCCCAAGCTGTTGCAACATGAGCCTGCTTTTTTCTGTTAGTGCCTGGAATGTTCAAAAGGGCCTCAAGGGTGAGAGTGGGAGAAAGCAAGTAATTTCCTTTCTGAAGGCAAATGTTTTTAAGGAAGTTGAAAGTAACTTACAAGGTATTTCCTTATTCTCCTTCTGTCAGTGACTTTATTAATGGGCTTCTAACCAAGTTTGAAAAAAATTACAAGAAGTAATGCTGTTATCAAAGATGATAGAAATTCTCTGCAACCTCACATCTCAGAAGCATATCTTAAAGACACCAGCCTTTTCCTACTGCCTGTTCCTTTTGTTCTTTTAGCAAAGCCTCTGTTTTTTGGACTATAATCTACAAAACTAAAGTTCTCTTAATATACTACAAATGGTTACCTTTTTCCTTCATTCCTCTTTAGAAATCTTTCACTGTTCTTTTGGGCTTTCCCAAGAGGAGACACTAATTCCAATACCCAAGCATGTATTAGCACATATCTGTTATTTCCCAGAAAGCCAAATGTGTCCTGGGCTGCATCAGGCTTTCCAATATCTGAAGGGAGCCTAAAAGAAAGACAGAGAGGGACTTCTTACATTAACATGTTGTGACAGGACAAGGGAGAATAAATTCAAGCTGAAAGAAAATAGGTTTAGATTAGATACTAAGAAAAATTCTTGGCTGTGAGGGGGGTGAGGCACCAGAACAGGTTGTCCAGGGAAGCTGTGGATGCCCCATCCCTCGAAATGTTTAAGGCCTGGTTGGATGGAGTAACCTGGTCTAGTGGAAGGTGTCCCTGTCCACAACAGGAGAGGGTGGAACTAGATGATCTTTAAGGTGCCTTCCAATTCAAACTATTCTATGGTTTGGACCAGAGAAAACTCATTCAGAGCTTTTTATGATTTTAGGAAAAAATTAATTTTATAGTGTCAACATGATAGACTCATGGAGAAAGGAAGGGAAGAATACATGGGAGATCCTGGTGTTTTGGAGGAATAAAGAGAAGCCAGAATGGGTTGGGAAGGAGTTTTAAAGTTAGAATACTTTTTCTTTTTAAGACAAAATTTTAAAAACTACTTCATTCTTTTCAGATTTTGGGGAAGATAAAATGCCTTTCTGAAAAATTAAATTCTGAATGCTTGTAGATTTATAAAAAACTGCCTACCTGTCCACGTTTACTAAGCTTACTCCCACACAAAATTTATTTCATATTCTTTACTTTTGATACTTACTCCATTCAAAAAGATGTCATGTTCTTTCTGAGAAGGATCAAAACATTAATCTTACTTTCTACATCATTTTGGTGTCTTTCTGCTTTTCAAGGACCATTTTCACAAGGATTACAAATGCTATTGAAAGTAAGTTTATTCTTTCTATTGTTTTAAAATCGTGAATGTATATTTTTAAAACTATGGGGTTTGCAATATTATGGTTCCAGTAAGTAAAATAAAATATTAACTTCTAAGTAAATTTGAAAAAAAATGATACTGTAAATTTCCTCTAAAATTTTCTAAATGTAAATTCTTCTGTTATCAGGTTGACCAAATTCTTAGGGGTCATAGTATAAGTGAGCATAAATGAGAGGAACTCAGTTCATTCAATTTACAAGACTTTGAGAAAATACAGTAATTTGAACTGACAAGATAACAGAAGAAATAATCACACTGGATGCAATAAACACTGCATGGAAGAAAAGGTCTCTCCATCTGCAGGCATTTTTTGAGGCATGGACTGAGCTGAAAATTACAGTTTTCATGTCAGTTGCAGTGAAGTCGGGATTTCTTTTCTTTTATTTGTGTTTTTGTTCTGTCCTGACAATGGGGCATCTGTGACTGCTCCTGAAATATACTTTCATTTATTGCAGACCAATTTCAGCAGACAGGTAGATTTATGGTAGAGCCCATTGCAATCATGTTCTTAAAGCTCTGCCTCTAGGATCACATTTCCTCTTGGTTGCATCTGTGTTTACAGTCCTCTGTGCAGCTGTTCTCCAAACTGCAGAATTTCTGGTACTAAGGCAGAGATAAGATTCTCCTCAGAGCCAATAAAATAGGTAGACTGCGACCAGAATGAATGAAATGCAATCGGCTGAATAAATCACTTGATACATTTTTGATGGAACTGAAATATCTTAAAAATCAAATAATTCAACTAGGCTGTCATAATTGCAAAGTGACTGTACTCATAGGGGATATTTGTCTGTTGTGGGGCTATTCTGGATTAGTCTATCTAAAAAGAAACACACATAAAGTGCTTAATAGAGAAATGCCCTAAGTGCTTCCTGTCCAGCCCTGCTTTTTTTAATTTATTTCATGTTTAAAATGTATTGTGTTATTCTATATCCTTTGAACACTTGGAAGCTGTTGAAGTTAGAAACTTAACTGGAGGTTCACCTCCTCCCTTCAGTTTTATGCAATATAGTGTTTGACCTGCCTCGGTTGGCATTATCTTCTTATCTTGGACCTGATTGTGTAGAATATTGCACACAGACTATGCAACTGCATAAAAAATGAACATTTTGCAGAAATGTGATCATATGCAAATGGAGATGCAAATGGATGTCTGTGATCTTAAAGTCTGAGGTCAGGGACGTGATTTTGGAGCTTCATTGATTCCTGCAGATGCTGACACTTCCTTCAGTCAAAAACTGAGGACTGAAATAGTATGCCTTTAAATTAAATCAAGTGTGTTTTTCATCAGTTGTATTGTGGAAACACTTAGAAAGTGCAGAGACCAAGTGAATGAGAATTACCACAGCTTCACTAGTTCCTGGAAACCCATTGGCTTGCAATAACTGTTCGTATGCAGTAGGTGTGAATTTACTGAAATTATCTGCAATGAAGAAAATATAACCATGTTATATTACCTCATATTTCCAGCAGTAGTTCCAGAGACAATATTTACTGCTGTGTGGTACATTATTACACTACAACAGTCACTATCATGACTGTGTGTTTGAAACACCAGTCGTTTCCTGAATACTGTGCACTAATCCTTTGCTCCATGATAGAGTTGCCCATATTGAACAGCTCAGTCCTGCCCTGGTAGCAAAAGCTGAGACCCAAATTCTTATGGAATAGTTACTAAATCAGGCAGATACAGATTTGCACTAACAGATTTTTGTTACACACCAAAAACATGTATTTTGGCAGAGCTGCCTCTGCTCAGGCTGCAGGGTGGTAAAGATCATATCCAGATAAGTATTGCAATGGATAAGCTCTGAGCCATTTCCCCCCATGCCCCTTTCTGAGCTAAAGCATGGCACTCTTAAAATGAAGAAAAGACCTGGAACATTCTTGTCTAACATGGAAATTCTTAGACTAGGTATATTATGGCTGGCTAGACGAGATATGATTTGAGGTTGGTGAAGGCAAAGACTACTCTTCATGCATCAACTAGACACATACAATCCATCAGCTAAAAGATGGTACCTAATCCATTCCCTTTCCCTCAGAAAATAAAAGTGGAAGGTGATGGTAAAGAGGAAGTGTTTTACTTCCCAGCCAGTTGTGTTCAGCTGTTGTGACATCAATTAGTAATTCATCACTTCAGCCGCAAAAAAGAGTTTCAAGTTTGTAGACTGCCTGGATTACTTAAGGCATCCAATCACTTTCTAGTTTAAATGCACCCTGGGAGCACTTGTGTTAATTGTTGGGGTTTTACTTCTGCTCAAAACTGCCAAGAAAGCCATGTGTTGCTACAGAAATGTGAATTGCTACCAATGTCAGGTAGAAGGGCTTTGTGGCAAACCCTTCCATCTGGCTGAATTTCATGAGAATGCACTGGTACTGACATTAGTAGGTGTACAAATCTCAGCTCTTGCTAGCTTCCTTCCTGCTTTTAATTTTCTTGTTTTGTACTTCACCTCAAAAAGAGGATCAATGCAAAAACAAAGACAGTAAATCTCATTATGGAAGGAATACTACCACAGTTGATCCTTTGTCATATCTTCATACTGCACAAATTAGCTTTTGTAATGCTGGTCATATAAATTCTGCACCATTAATCATTTTTAGTCTAGGAACAGAGCCTCCAGATTACACAAGAACTACTTGAAAAATTCTTCTATTTTCTCAGCCTTTGAGGGACAAAAAAAGAATTGTGAAAAGGGCTGATTTACTCTGTGCTGGTCTATGATACAGCATCTGTAAAGAAATGGCCAAATATCTAATGTAAATGAGTGTTTATTTCTAAATTTTAGACCTCAATTTCAACCCCCCTCCCCCAACGAAAGCAAAACTATAAACCCACACATCAAGATCAAATGGACAATTTTCCAGACAAGCTTGATTACAACTGTGTTACCCTCTTTTCTCTCATGTGTTTCTTCCACCTCTAATTAGCCAGCTGGAAAGAGAGTAAAAATGTTTCCCTCCCAACCCTGGAGAAGGCTTGGGAATGCGCTGGACATGCTGTGTAACAAAAATTTGTTTCCTCCTAGCAAACTATAAAAATGTCATCGGACAGTGAGGTGTGTGCTGAGGGCATGCTTCACATGGGCTCTGTTTAGGACATGCCCTGTCTTTTCTTTTAATCTCAGGAAATTATGAGGACAGCTTGTCCATTGTGGCTTTTACAGATAGGGCAAATTGGACCAGAGATTCCCCAGGTCTTTTTATGTAAAGGGCATGAACTTGTTCACACTGCTTCATCTGTGAGGAGCACAAATGAGCAGAAAGGTCATGCAACTTGCTGCATCCTGCTTTTACAAAGCTGGCTTACTTCTGCACATATGTGGAAATACCTTTATTTACTGAAGATGTCAGAGAGGAAAACGGAAAAAACCACCCCACATTTTCTTGAAAACCCCCTACATTTTATTGCTTTGCTTTATTCTGTATCTCCTAGCTTGCACTATTTTACAGCTGTTCCGTGTCTTGTAGGGTTGGTTTTGTTTACAGATGATATTACTAGTGATAAAAATTGCTATAAGCAACAAAAAACTTTATATCTGATAATGTGAAAGTCTGTCTCCTTTATTGCTGATTTATAAACACATATAGCAGCTTATGTTTTTACAGAAGTATTTAGCATTCTACATATTTTACCTCAGATTGGAAAAAAGAGATCTAGAATTGATCCATGCTCAAGTTTTGCCAATGTCAGAAATTCATTATAGAGACTTCTGGAGATGGGTTACCCTTTAATTACTGTGAGACCTGTTTTTCTCACTTATTTTTGCCTACTCTTTGTTTCTCTTTTGAGTCATTATGGCTATATGAATGATTCACAACAACAAAGCAGTATGGTAAAACTAGACATGGAGTGATCTCATCATGATTCCTAAGGTACTGGGAAACTATCCTGTTTGTTTTTCCCTGGCATCAGTTTTCTCCCATTGTCTGACAATAACCGACTAAATGTTTTGATAGTGCACTGAGCAGGTGTCTGAAATCAAAAGAAAGGTCACAGTCAAAAAGGCAGCACTTTCCCAACTGGATGCATTTCACTGTGATCCCTGACCTCTGTATTGGTGTCCTTTTGTTGCAGGCACTGCGTGTATTGAGCTGTGATTACAAGATGGAAAATGAAACTAGAATGGTGGTTTGTGATCTTGGGAACCCCATGGTGGCCGGCGCAAACGTAAGGGAAAACCAGATGCATTTACTGATCTTTATCTAATTGAATTTTAAAGGAAACAAATGGAAATTTATTCAATTACCAGAATGTGTCCCAATAAGCAGCACATAAACCAAAGTATTTACAAAACAAGAATTTGTTGGTGTGATAAGAGGCAGAATTGTGCTTCTGAAAAATTAACAATTTGTTTTTCTAAAAGATTAATTATGCTAGAACTGGGGGTTTATGTCACTCAAAGAAAATGAGAGTGACTCAATTTATCACTATCATTTCATTAGAAGTTGCACTAGTAGAATGAGAATTCCAATCTATAACGTGATTGGTTTATTTCTCCCTTTTAGTATTCCCTCTACTTCAAATATATAGATATATGTATAGTAAATGACAACTTCTTCAGCCTGAGACTCATTTTGAGTGCATGGGGGTTGTCGTACCAGTTTATATCACAATTTATATCAAGGAAAGTGTGTTTGGAATAAACTTTTGCTTTGAAGTTATTATTTTAATTGTAAACATTTTCCTAAGAATGCCTCTCATAAATCTTACTTCACATTAGATGGAATGATGGCAGCCTTGTGTTTGGACAAAATCAGAACTGTATAATAACTGATGATGAACACTAGATAAGGATAAAAATGGGTTTGGAGATAAAAAAATCCACAATTGTCATTATTTTGTCCCTTTTTCATGACAAAACAACCCAGGAGATCCCAGAAGTGTTAAATCCAGGAATGTTCAGCTGTGGATCTCTTGCAGAGGAATTTAGTGTTTCTCATAAATTCATAAGTTCTATGAATATTTAACTAAAAGAAAATAATCCAAATACAGATACCTAGGTAAAAAAACTGTCCTAATAAAAATGAAGCAGTGAACAGCATAAACATATATTGGGACTAAATAACAGCTTTTAATTGAAAACTACTACTGTTTGAATATTGGACCTACGGCTTTGCAAAGAAACCAAAGTAAATTTCTTCATTTTTTTCAAAATCCTTACTATGTTAAGATTTATCCCATGGAAGATCAATATTTCAATTTTCAGCCGCTCTATAGAGGGAGGCTTTCCTGGCCTCTTTTAATCTTGAAGCAATTCATGTCTGACCCTTGGCAGGAGAGCAAAATGGGTCATATCATTGGAGACTGGGACTAGAATAAGCTTCTTTGCATCTTAGAGATAGCCTCAGATCAGCCACAGAACTTTAGGAAGTGAATGACAGCAAGCATCTCATAGAGTCATCTGCTGGAATGGTTACAGGCAGTTCCAGAGATTCTTTGGGACTACAGGGAAGTAGAAAATGAAAATTGAACTCTAGGTGATGGATCTCCTGGGAAAAGGAATCTTCCTGGTGAGGATCCTTCTCCATTGAACTACTTTGAACTAGAAGTCTGAAGAGATTACTATAAACATTTTCTGGGAAGGACATAGGCAAGAATATTGTGGGTGATTGGGATGCAGTGGAGTTGGGAGGGAGAGCATAAAACCCTTTTTGCTGGAAGAGAAAAGGAAGACCAAACACAAGAGACACTAACTTGTATACCAAGAAGAAAATCTTTGTAGTTTGCATATTGTCATAAGCGTAAGTGAGGGAAAGGTCTAAGTGTAAAAGTGTTAGACTATAGACCCTCATACTCCTCCCTTTGAATCCAAAGCCCTGTTTCCACATCATCCTTCACCCAAAGTGCTAGCAGTGTGAGGACTTCAGGAATGACATTTAGTGTCCTCTAAGACATTACTACTCTCACCTGCCTCTTTATGAATTTTCACAGCCTAACTAATCCTTCTTTTCTTCAGAATCAACTCCAGGACCGCTGTAAGTTCCATTACCAGATACTCCTAAACAACCTACTTCATAAAGAGAGAAGTGACAGAATAAAACAGCAGGCTTCATAACATATTCAAGGGTTTTCTACTTTATAACAAAATAATCCATCCCTTTAAAATTGAGGCATACAAAGGTAGAGCATTACAAAGCCAGATGGCAACATTGTTTGATTAGAGTAAGTGAAATCTTAAATCCTAAATTTATCTTTGAAGCCAACTCTCCTGGACACTCAGTAAAGGTGAAAGGACTTGTGTTTTTTCAGTCCAAACATATTTATGATGGCAAATGTACTTCCAAAAGCAAAATACCAGCCCTTTGTACAAACTGCATAAATCTCAAAAGGTTGCTCTGATCCATTTCCAGTTTTGCAAAACAATTCTGCTCTGGCAGGAGATCAGTTATTCACAAAATAGTCAGAAAGGGACTCTTTGTGGAAGTTGTGAGTGGGAAGGAAGGGTTAGGTCAAAATTGAACATTCCTAAAACTCTTTAACTATTGAGTCACCTTAATGACTTGCCAGCACCCTGAAATCCTAGAATTCTTGAGCTCTGGAAGATCAACTTCTGAGTATGAGGGTTATGTTGGGATTTTGTAATATAATCCATGGGATATTACTGCAGCACACTACAGGGTGGTATTCTTAACATCTTCAAAATTCATTATGTCATCTGTGTGCTTAAAATTGTTTACTGACAACAAAAAAATACTTCATCTTTTCAGTAATATCTTGAAGTTAAAAAAAAAACAACAAACAATTATGAAAGAGTAAAAATTAAGATGAAAAGAATTGGTAAGGAAAACCTCAATGCCAAATGGCCCAAAATGCAAACTAAATGACAACATCTCACTGGCAAAGATTGCTCAGCATACTTATTTATGACATGGAAATGGATCAAACTGACAAGTTTCCTAATGCATGTTCAGTGGCGTTAGCAAGTGAGAAAATTCTAATAGATAAGTTTAATAGAAACAAGGCTAGAAGACTGGAGGCTTGGAAGATCTTGCCTATTTCTTGGTATGTATCAGACTGATTGTTCAAGAGTACCAGGTTTTGTCTTTCTTATGCACTCTAAGACACTTCAGAAAAAGCTACACCTCTGTCTCCCAGCGTGCTCCTAAATCCTGTCAAACATAATAGATTAAAACTTACTACTAATAGCAGAAATATCATGTATTTCAAAGATACATGAGGTTACAAACATGGAAATAATGCAATTTTAATGAACCTAACTTCACTTTGAAAATTTTAAATTAAAAACTGTTCTGATAAAATTTATGTCCTACTAAAATAAGGGTGTCGACTGATTGCTAAGTTATAGGTTCAGGCAAGTTAAACTCCTTTGGCCCCAGTGGGTTTTCAGCAAGGGCATGTGAGCATCTTTGCCCCATTATTAGTAGCAATGTCAAGGGTTACTTGACATTAACAGAGTCCTATGACCATACAAAGACAACATCTGCAACTTATTAGGGTTGTACAGTAGGAGTGTGTTTCACTATTAAATAGGGGATTAAGCCTCAGGGGTATAATAGATCATCAAAACTGCAGTTCATGTCTGCTCTGTCTGATGAAAATTTTATCTTTGATTCATCAAATCTTTTTTCTGCTGTAAGTGGAAACAAATTTATTTAGACTGGTTAGTAAAAACAGTAAGAGAAATTATGAGTTTAATATTTGGAATTTTTTTGTCTAAAAGAGTAAAGAAAGTTATTATATTTTAAAGTTGAATGGGTTATCAATAGAGATGCTAATATCTCAGAAAAGTGAGATAAAAATTTAAAAGAATGTACATCTCTATTCCAAGTCAGCTATTCAGCTTCTAAGTAATTTAATGAGCACTGTGTTTTCATCTGAAAGATTTTGCTTCATAAAGGAGAGATCAGCTGTAACTATGACATGAAGATAATCAGAATTCAAAGATTTGAGCTCACCATTCCATTTATGATGGCAGTATTGCTTCAGCATGAGTCAGCTGAAAGTAGTTGAAACATGTTAAGTAAGTTTTGTGCTGGTGATGGATTGCATTGCACCACTGCAAATGAAGAAGTAGGAGAATTGAATGAAAAAAAAATGGGTGAGAAAAAGGAATTGCTTTAACATATAAAATGACATCCACAGAGAAAAATTCCTCATCTTTAATGATGCTGAACATAAATTCCTTATCTTCAATGATGTTGAACATAAGTCCCTAGATTGGTGTGTCCTGTCCTGTTGTTGACAAGGTTTCGTTAAATATTCTAAGGAAATTGTGACAAGCAGACAACTCTTTCTTTCTCCCCCTCCTCTCCTTCCCCCCAGTCCCCAGTCTAGTCAGACACTGGCAGAAATGAGAAAATTATGTCCTCATTTCCAGATGCTTTTTGATTAATTTCTCAGGAAGATTGTTTCTCCACATGGAGGATATCTTTGTGTGTTACCATCCTTTTTTTAAAAAACGGAAGCACAATGTTCATGTTATCCAGCAAAAAATTCTGCCATCAGGCCAGATGGAAGGTAGAGGGGGAATGAGAAGTTGTGGGAATTGCAAAATTCACATTTTTGAAAATTTCCAGATTTAAAACGTGCAGTTGAAATAATGAAAACAGTAATTTAAACATTGCAGTAGAATTTAGTTAATTTAATTTATAGGGGAGATGGCATCTCCTGTTACTCACTTGCCACTTACCCACTGGGACTGTAAATATGTCCTACAAGAGGTTCACAGAAACCCCTCCCATGGGCTTTTGTATATTCATTCTCTAGTTAGCTCTTCTCTCTTCTGAATAAACTTGATCTGCTTATCCCTGCTCTTCTTGCAAAGCAAATGGAAATTGTCAAAGGGAGGAAGCCAGGTGTGCTTAAATGCAAGGCAGCACCAGTGGAAGCACTTACCTCCCTCAGTTTTGGGAACTGTGTGTTTTACTGTCTCCTCTGGTCACTCCAAATTGTGGCAAATTGAACTGCAAATATAACTTTGAAGCTGTATTCCACTTAACAGAACTGCAAAAGAAAAAAGAATCAAACTAAAAGTAAATTGAAACTGCTGCTGATTTAGCCTCAGGTGCTCGGTACCTCACAACACCTAAAGCCTGCAGCACAGAGCTCCCAGGTGCAGAGACAGTAGAGGGACCAGGAGGCCCTGCAGAGCTGGACAAAGGCGTGCATGGATGGAGGCAGGGATGAGAGCTGCCAGACAACTGTTATTTTCTTTTGGCTTGGCAAAGCAAAGCTAAGACTGTCTGGATGAAGAAGGGCCCACTGCTGTGTTCTTGGGAATGTGCTTCTCTATTCCTCTGATCTTTCCTCTCTCCAGCCAAGTTTTCCATCTGGTGACATACACAGGCTGGATGGTATTTTTTCATGAGAACAAGTAGATGATTTTTTTTCATACTAATTTTAAAAAGCAACTGTATCCAGTATAAGTCTGTGAAATGCAATGTTGAATTGTACTGATTTATTGATCTGGAGAGATCAACTGTTTCTAGTAACCTGTTGTTTTGTTTCTTTCTCAGTTCTCCACAGGCATTCGATTTTCTGTTCAGCATTTTGAAAATGCAGGTTTCAGCATCAATTTTGAGCTGCAAATAAAAAGGTTAGATGTTTTATCAAGAGTGTGGTTATTTAAATGATGAATTCCTATTGGCATGTGGAGTTAATTATATAATGAGGTCTCTCTTGAGTATCAGTAATTAATTCAGGGGCTTTCCAATGATAGCTTATGTCAGGAGGATTTTTGAGGTTGGAGCCTTGTTAGCTGTTAGAAAAATCAGTCTTATTTATTTAAAATTCAGGTTAACTGATTTTGGTCAACAATCCTAGGATCTTCTACAGATTTGCCAAATCCAAACTTTATTTTCTACTTCAGAATTAATAAACAGTAATCACTTTGTAACAAAGGTGAATATGTACAAACATATCATGCTCTGAATTAAACCAGACATGCTTCTTCTTCACAAAAATTTAGAAAATAAAAGAAAAAGAGTTAAAATCTGCTCAGCAGATTTACTGGCATGGAGAGAATTGTTTCAGTTTGATGCAGGTGAACCTTTGTAATTCTTCCATTAGATTCCTCCCCATTTGTGGGCCTCACATATTAATACTGTAGAATCTTGTGTTTTATGCTGAGGAGTACTTCTTCCACAAAAAAGCACAGAGTGAGCTAGGTTAGGATAATAGCAGAAACAAACCTGGGAATTTTTCAGTTGGTGGCAGGGCTTCTACTCCATCTGTCCTCATCAAATGCACATTGGAGTTCTGTAAGGGGCCCTCTCTGCCCCACATGCAAAGACTTAATTGCTAATGTCTGGCCTTTAATGAGGGCCTTGATCATGTTCATTATGGTAAATAAGTGAGACATTTAAAATGTTTAAGTCGTGTCTCCATAATGTAACCCTTGCAAGGAAAGGACATGCAGAAACTCAGGAAGGGCACAGCAGTGCCACAGAAGTCCATTGGGCGCTTGGTCAGGCCTCAGCCCTGTCCCTGGAATCTGGCTGGGGATCATGCAAACCAGGACATGAGCTCCTCTGGGGAGAGACACGACATTTACCTTGTAGGTCCCCTGTTCATGCCACTATTCATTTCTTAATGCAAGCAATAGTTTTAAGCGGCTATCTAAGGCTCATGTCACTACCCTTTTCAAGCTGTGTAACTGGGGAGGTCCAGACTTTTTGCGTAGTTGAATCTGTCTAAGAAATAAGAGTTGAATGTAGGTAACTTTTTAAAAAGGGACAAGAATTTCTTGAGGAACAAGTCTGCACATCAGGAGACAATAACATCTCATGCTTCCTCCATGAGTGTGATTCCCTAAAATGTAAAGGAGAGAAATGTGTTCGGCTACAAACACTGGTATGAAAATGCTGAAGAGCACACAGCTATTTAAAAACCAACAAAAAAATAGAGAGTAAAAGAGTAAAATTTCTTGCATGGAAAATGTACCCTACAGTTAAAACTCACTGCTTTGTACATTCATTCACAAGCAGCAGAACAGTTTGTATGTTTCTATGTCCTTAGTGAACAAGGACAAGATAAAACAATCCTAAAAGAAAAAGGGAACAGAACTCCATGAGGCAAAAAGAGGAGACTGCCTAAATGGAGGCAAGGATATGTCTGAATTTGAGTCTTACTTTAATTTATTCAAAATTGAGAACTTTCATTTGCTTCAAAACATCAAGGGGAAAAATAAGTCTTTTGGTTTGGAAGACTGAAGTTCATTACTTATTAAAAACAAGCAAGAGGACGAGTAGTGTCTTGAAATCTGTTTCTTTTTCTGATGTGGATGTTGCTACGTAGTTATGTACCCCTTAGAGAGAGAGATGTCTTGGCACTTTTATTTAAACTGTTTTCTTCTCTAAAAATGCCATAAAGGATGAACAAGATTCGAACATCAGATATATATGACCAAAATTTGTATTTTGACTCTATGGAAAGTAAAACAAATATGCAAATTGGAGAGCAGCTTATTCTAACAAAGTAGTGGTATAAAAGGTTTTATACTTTAAATATTTTTTGTACATTTACACTTAAAACAATGGGTTTAGAGGATTACATAAAAATTTAAATGTTTGATGGGAATCTGCATTAGTTTACAAACAAATTAGAGCTGCTCTTAATTTTAGCAATCTGTGACCAGAAAGCCTGGATCAAAGCAGTGTTGCTCTTTACTTCTCAGGAGTCAGTCACTGGGAATGCTGACCTCCTCTGAATGTTTCCAATTGACTGATGCTACACAGATGTGATAACAACACACTGGGACAGCAACAGAAACTTAGTGTTCATGGAACACTTGATTGAAAAAAAATCCATATTTAGTGTCTCTAATCCCATAATTAAATAAATTCTAAGTCTATAATTACTTCACTATCTTCATTAATTTGAACCTGCAACCCTTTCTTTATATGAATGGGCTATAATCACAGGAGTAGCCTTTTGAAGTAAGAGAAACTACCTTTATTACTAAGGATTTGCAATAAGAAAAGACAATAAGATGACTGAGAGCTCTAGATTTTAAACACAGAGATCTGTTTTCACTACTAAGTGGTTTTAAAAATGTAAGCACTCCAGATAGGGAAGGGAAGAAAATAAGAAACTGAAAGAAACAGTTAATATTGGTTCTTTTTCCCCAAAGACTCTGTCATGCAAGAGTCACAAGTTTGAAGAGTCATAAAAATAAATTTTATTCAAACAAAGCATGTCTTGTTCATTAACACTGCCTTCCTGAAATGCATGAAACAAACTTGTATTCTATAAAGATATCTTTATCTATACAGATAGCCAAGTTGTACAAGAGAATTTACATGATACCCTGAACCTAATAAATTTGCATCATCTTATTCATCATAATGGGATTCTTTAAAGTAAGCTTGAGTTGAAGATATTATTAAATATGTGATGAGTTCAAATAATATGCAACTTAAATACCAGTGTCCTGCAAGACTGAAGAGTGGCAATAGGAATCCCATGTTGTAGTATGTCCAGTGGGCCTTGTGTATTGAGTGATACAATAATCTAGAGTTCTGATATAAAACCTTTGTTAAGACTTGTACCTATTTTTTTCAGTTCTAACAAGATAAATCCCACCAGCAATTTAGTGAACCTCAATATCAACATCAGTGCTATGGCTCAAGTACAGATCAGAGGGTGAGTATTCAACTATTTCAACTCATTATGATAACTACATTTTTACAGAATCTTTCTGCATATGATAATCCTGTGTAGTGAATCTTTTGGTGTATTATAAACCTAAATGCCTTATCCATCTAGGACACCTGGGTTTCAGCCCTGCAAGCCTTGCAGGATGGAGCTACTACAGACCTATTTAGTGTCTGTGCAAAGACAGCAACCTAAAGAATCTCACATTGTTGTAACACCTGTCAGAGCCAACATTTTGTCTGGGCATTCTGTGCATGGATGTGCACAGATGCAAACTGTGCAAACTGTGCATGGATGTTACTAATATAAAATGCCTGCTCATATGTGTAGGTCTTCTTGTGCAACCACTTGGACACTTAATGCTGAATACCAAAAAGAATCTACTGCTTTTATGGCTGGAAATGTGAAACACCTTATGGCAAGGCATGTACTAATAGAGAGCAGAATGAGGCCTTTGGAGGAGGGATGAGTCAGAAATGAGTTATGATAAACTGTTCACTGACACAAAGTATACCAAAATTAAAGAAGCACAAGATATGATGAAAGATGACCCTTTCTATCTCGGTTTTCATATACAGCTTAGTTCTGGAAATTATAAAATGCAAATAGGTGATAATTGCCAGCTAAACATGAGCCAGCACTGTGGCCAAGAAGGCCAGCAGCATCCTGGCTTGTATCAGACCTGTGGCCAGCAGGCATTGATCAGNGCAACCTAAAGAATCTCACATTGTGGTATCATCTGTCAGAGCCAACATTTTATTTGGGCATTCAAACTGTGTATGGATGTTACTAATATAAAATGCCTGCTTGTATGTGTAGGTCTTCTTGTGCAACCACTTGGACACTTAATGCTGAATACCAAAAAGAATCTACTGCTTTTATGGCTGGAAATGTGAAACACCTTATGGCAAGGCATGTACTGATAGAGAGCAGAATGAGACCTTTGGAGGAGGGATGAGTCAGAAATGAGTTATGATAAACTGTTCACTGACACAAAGTATACCAAAATTAAAGAAGCACAAGATATGATGAAAGATGACCCTTTCTATCTCGGTTTTCATATACAGCTTAGTTCTGGAAATTATAAAATGCAAATAGGTGATAATTGCCAGCTAAACATGAGCCAGCACTGTGGCCAAGAAGGCCAGCAGCATCCTGGCTTGTATCAGACCTGTGGCCAGCAGGCATTGATCAGCCCTCTGTACTTGGCACTGGTGGGGCCACACCTCAAATATTGGGATCATTTTTGCTCCCCTCACTGCAAGAAGGACGTTGAGGTACTGGAGCAAGTTCAGCAAAGAGCAACAAAGCTGGTGAAGGGCCTGGAGCAGCTGAGGAAGCTGGGGGTATTCAGCCTGGAGAAAAGGAGGCTCAGGAAGACTTTACTGCTCTCTACTATTAACTGAAAGGAGATTGTAGTGTGGTGGGAGTCAGTCTCCTCTCCCAGGTAACAAATGGCAGGACAAGATGAAATGGCCTCTAGTGGCAGCAGAGGAGGTTCAGTTTAGATGTTAGGAAAATTTTCTTCACAGGAGGAATTGTCAAGCACTGGAAACTCCTCAGGGAAGTGGTACAATCACTACCCTGGGAGATACTGAAAAGATATTTAGATCTGGCACTGAGGGACATAATTTATTAGTCGACTTGACAGAACTAGTTTTATAGTTGGACTTGATGATCTTTTAGGTTCTTGCAACCTAAATGATTCTAAGATTTTATAAGAATACTAGAGTACCCTGTAAAATCTTGGAACCAGACTCCTATTCTGGCATACTGGAGGAAGTCTGGAGGATGTCTTTTTAAAGCAAGTAATTGCCCCCAATGTTGGGGTTTTTTTCTTTTTTTTTTTCTGGGATATTAGATATCCTACATCTCCTCTTATGAAACTACAGCACAAAAAATCCCTTAATCATTATCAGCTCTGCAAGGGTTGAACAGGAGCTACAAGGCCCAGATTCACTTCCACAGTCAGGTCATGAGGCATGGCTGATGCAAGAGAGGCAGATGTCTCTTATGTGATGCACCTCAAGGAGCTGCCTTAGATGTAAACAAATAAAAATACATTTATTTTTAGGTTTTTTAATTTATAAAAATGTATTTTTGTCGTCACTTCTGAGACAATATGACTACCTAGTGCTAGCAATAAGTCAAATCATTTTGCAGATCACAGAGAATTTTCTGCTCTAATATTCAGTCAATCTGCTCTAATCTTGTCTAATACTCAGTCTAAATCAGAGAGGTTTTTAAAGGATTTTTCATCATATTTTGTAAGTGTGTTCCAGGTTAAGAAGATCCTAAAAAACTAGTTCAGGAAAAAAAAGGCTGGTACTCAAAGACTGTGTGGATATGTGTCAGTTATTTTATTTCTGAAAAGGAGCACTTGACAGGGAACATGCTTATAAAGAACAGAAGTGAGAATATGATTTCATTTTCTATGTGGTGATCTAAGGAAATGAACTGGATAGAAAGAGAGGTGAAAAATACAAAATCTATCATACAGAAGTAGAGGCTGAGGAAAAAAGAATCAAAGGTGTTATTTAATGGGCTATAGATGTGTGAGGAAGTGTTGGGAGCCAGTGGCTACTAGGTGTTGCCATGGGTGAACACCCAGGCTGAGAACTGGGGAATTTCAGACTGGAACAGTTATGGTTACTTATACAGGACTTCCCAGTAAGGATTGCTTCCAGTGCTGTGTATTCTATTTTTTTAGTGAAGTCTCTCCTCACTTTAATAAAAAAGTCTTACAAACTTTCTATTCTTTGAAGACTCTTTGGAAACTTTGCCTGCATCCTCCTTTTTCTGTGTCATAGTGTGTCTTTTTCAATGAAACTTTCTGTAACAGGTAAGTAGATAGACTGAAAAATGACCACAAAATCCTCAGTTCTTATGAGCTTGGTGATAAGTGGAAAAAGTTGCTTGAGTTGCTGCCTGCAGTTCTAAGAAACAGGTTATTAAATACAGAGGAATTACTTAACTGAATGACTTCCAGTTTCTTTCCTCTTAAGTATTTTAGTTTTCTTATAAGCTGTAGCATTCCCAACTGCTTTGTTGACAGATTTTGCTAATAACTCAGAGATGCTAAAACATGCAGTTCCAAGGGAATTGCTCACTGTTTCCTAGATAAAAATAAAAGAGAGACTGTGTCCACATTTGGACTGGAAAATATCTTGCATTAGTTTCTTTACTTCTCTTCTGAGAGTTGCATAGAGTGGAACTGGATGCATTGTACATTTTACTGAGGAAAAGTAAGTAGTTATGGAAGTGCACATATGCATATATGCAGATAGACTTGCACAGTGGAACCATGCAAATACTTCTTCTGTGAGAAAAAACATATCTTCAATATCCTCTTTGAAAGAAAATAACATAACTCCTTAAATAGTTCAATACGCAGTTGCTTTGATAACTAAGATTTGATTATTCTGCTTACCTTTTTTGTCTATAAAAATGTAGGAGTTTTAGTATAGTCATTGTTATCTCCCACCACTGAAAAAACACTTGAGGAATGAGGGATTCAGGAAGGAAGTAATTTGGACTGAGAGGATTTGGAGCTGGCAGAATTTTTATTGTATATTCCCATATAAGCCTCTTCTGTGGGCCATACTTCATTTATCTTATTTTTCAGAACTCTTGTTTCATGATAATTGTCACCTAAAATTCCTTATCTAATAAATCATTCAAGTGTTAAAAATACTCTCAAGTTAATGCAAAATAAAATAGTGAAAAGAGCAGATTTGTTTTTCAGTTGACCTAATTTTGCTACTTTCATGTCAATAGCAGAAGTCCTCAAAATAACTATAAATTCTGTTAAAATAAATGTTCTTATATACGCTACATTAATCTTAACTCAATGTCTACATTTACACTTTGCTTTTTGTAATTCCATGGATAAGAATACTTCCCTGGCAGTGCAGTAGAAAATACTGAGTTTTGAAAACGCATGTTGTCTTCTTTTTTAATCTGTACAGTTTCTGATTTGCAATTTCTTTTGGTAGATAAAGAGTCTATGTGTCTTGGCTTTTGTAACAACATCCTGAAGTTCCTATTTTTCAGCAGCAATCAATAATTAAAGTTCATAGTGGAAACAAGATGATTTGTGAAACTTAAGCTAAGTACCCAATCAGAAATTACTTTTTAAATTATTATGTTGAGTGTCTTTTTTTATTAGGGTTGGCTTGTGAATTTGTCCTCTGAAATACTTGTTAGTACAAATTGCTGGCATTTCAAAATTTGAGGAAGTATTAAGAGTTAGCAGGATACTCCAGAATTCACCAAACTTCACAAAGAATTTTACTTCAGCTGGATGGTATTAAGCTGTTTTTCTCTGGGATTACTTGCTTCTTTGAGAAGCTGTATACTGTAGAAAATTTTCTTTCAGACATTTCATTCATTGTATATGACTTCAGAGCTGTAATCGAAAACAGTTTGTTTCTTCCAACAGTATTTTTTTCAGCGTTTGCAACAAAACCATCCAATCTTTTCTTCAAGGGGCAATCTGCAGCAGAGCCACTGCAAAGTAATTTACATAAGTGCCTAGAAGTCCATCATGTTATTCAAATTTTACACTCTAAAAAAAGTCAAGGATTGTTTTTTAAGTTTTCTGTTAGTAAAACTGCAGCTTTGGCTGAACCAACACTGAAATTTTATGGATTTTCTTTCAGCTAAAGACTCCATAAACCAGCAAAACTGAGTGAGGAGAGTTGACCCTGGCAAAAAAAGGGAAATACCATTTTAGCACCAAGACCTACATGCAGTACTTGTAGATGACAGATGCCTGTGCCAGAACTGACCTATCATGCTAAAAGAAATTCTTGGGATCTGATTTCCCAACTTCTGAACACCTGAGTGAGGTTTAATTGGCATCTGAATAGGACCAGTACAATGAAATTCCAATTCTTATGGGAAATAAAATGTCTGTGATTCAAACAAAAATGTTAACAAAAGACTACTTTCTTAAGGTCAGATAGAGAATAAAAGGAAAAATAAAAAAACAGCTGGAAAGATGTCAAATATTAAGTCACAGTTTTCCTTGTTTATGTTTTATATGTGTGTTGCAAGTTGCAACAATATTTTAGGGAATGCTTTTTTGTTCACAAAGCAGTTGGAAGGCCTGGAGCACTCTTTTAGACTCCAGTCCTGAATTCTATTTCTCAGTGCACCAATTTCCATTATGACTTCACAGAAGACAAGATAACTCTGTTTCCTATCTGTAAGATGAGATAGGCTACTTTGCAAGGTTTTTTTAATTGAATAATAATAGATGTTATAGAAATTTACAGTCAGAGCAGTTAAAGAAATATCTAAAGATATATTCTAGGGAAGAAAGATGCATAGCATTAAACACCTTCAGGCTTTAAATGGAGATAGAAAAGTACATTTATTTACTCTACTCTGTGGATAACGTATTCAGGTGTCTCATCAGTGAGAATGATATAAATGCCCAACAGACTGGATTCCTCTCTCCAAACAGAGATACACTCTTGTCTGGAAAGAGCAATCCATCAGGTGAAGTAAGACATTAAATATGCACCTTCAGTCATTTGCAAGGATAGAGTCCTATTTTATGGAGGCATTGTAGCATTTACCTCACCTAATTCTAATTAATGTGCCCAAATAACAAGGCTTTGGAGTCTCAGATCTTAATAGTTGGTCAATATTTATTTTTTAAAAAATCCAATGCAGTTATTCACTGGTAACAGTTTTAACCTGGTTTGTATATTACAGAGTGTCTCATCCCCCAACAATTATTTTGCCACTTCACAACTGGGAACCCAAAGATGAACCTACAAAAGAAGAAGAAGTTGGTCCTTTAGTAGAACACATCTATGAGGTAAAAATTATGCCACAGAACCTCCTGCTGCCCCCACTGAATTCCTGATGAATTTGGTTTATTGTTTTTATCTGTAGCTAGATAAAGCCACAAATGTAAATACTCTGACTTTAGCACATGACCCAAATTTAATCTGGGAATTCACAACCCCATTATCTGTTCCAGTGAGTGGAGAAGATATTAGTTTATCCTAGGAGTCTGTCTTAGATATTAAAGGGATTTATAAACATTTTGGGTGTTTGACAAGAATTAAAAACAGTCCTTAAATGTTCTTTATAATAAATTTCAAATATCTTCTCATTAGAAGCTGTGCATGCTGTGTACTGGAAAAAATGTTTTCTTTGACATTTAGCTAACTGAAAAAAAATGTAGACATACATGTAATTTGTTACCTCAGAAAATTTTCTGTTGAAAATAACTTGTAATGTTTGAAGTACACATGTTTTTAACTTGTATTTTTGTTGGTTTTTCCTATGGATCAATTTAAAAAGTTCAGCTTAGAAAAAGGGCATCGAGTGAACTACATGGAATAGAAGCCATCCTTAGAATCTGATGGATGGCCTTTATTCCAGAGGGTAAAACTGAGGGCTTCACATATGGTTATAATTCACAAACTAGCTCTCAAGAAAACATAAGCAATTGAGCCTAATCAGCAGTGTAAGATTACAATTTGCATGACATACTAAAGTGTAGTGAATATAACTGTAAAATACAAATTATCATTTGTGAATTCCTCATCTTAACACATTCCTCTAAACTGAAAAATACTTAACAAATCATCCTGTCTCAAACATTTGGATTGTTTGTGAAACTGTATTTGTGACTTCAAATATATTAAAATTATTACAGTGATAAGTTACAGTTACTAAGGAAACCACTTACATAGTTTATATGAGCAAAGCATAAAAAAGACCAAGCAGTCTTCCAGAAGATGTAAGATTGAAAGGACTTTTTATTTAGTTGTAGCTAAAAGTCATCAGTCACAAAAATTCTGCAGATTTAAAAAGGAGATTCTCACATCTCTAGAAATTTTATATAAATGTCCATTCAGCTTCTTTAACTCTTCATGCCCAGTGACAACACATGTCCAGACTCCTGTTGTCATCATTTTCAAACTGTAAACTGATATAAGGAAACTATTTTAATAGCCTCTATTTCTAAACTTTTATTATTTCTATCTTTGCTCTTTTTCCCCAGAAAAAAAAAATGTTCTGGGATATTAATTTAGGAAAACTAGTTCCTTTACTTCTTTTGAGGAAATTTAGATTGACAGTGTTGAAAATATAATTCTTAACCAAAGAAGCTAGTTTAAGTTCTGCCCTACCTTCTATTCTTGTGCTCCAAAACGTATTTCTTCTGTATTCTGAAGTTTTTGCTATTATTTTCAAGAATGATCTGTTAAGGTTCATTGTTTATATTTCTATGGGGTTTATTTGCTAGTGTGTTTTGGGTAGGGATTTTTTATACTTTTTTAGATCATTTCAACTCTTTGTATGTAGGAAAAAATGGAAAAGTGATGGATTTCTTGAATACAGACTCAGACAGAAAAGACTGTTCTCTCAGATTTGCCATCAGCTCTTTGACTAACGTGGAGAGGTTCATCTCTCCTATCTGCCACAGATTCTGCATCAATAAATTGATATCAATAATGTATATAATCTTCCCTAAATGCTTCAAGGCTGTGTCCACTAAGAACTTGAAAATATGGGTAGTTGTTACATTGTTTTTTGTTGTTATTTAGTGCCTTGGAAAGTACTGATCATATTTCATTGACAGCTGCACAATATAGGACCAAGTGCCATCAACAATACAGTTCTCCACGTTGGTTGGCCTATGTCCAGTAGAGAAGAATTTCTTCTTTATATTCTTCACATTCAGACACATGGACCATTGAACTGTCAAACAAGCTCTCCTATTAATACAATGCAAATAAAGGTAAGTATTTTATTTCCATCCCTTTCTGCATTCTGGTTGGAGTTTTTTGCCTACACTTCACAATGGCTGGAACTTTCTTGGGAATTTTTAACAGTCCAAGATCATTTTACTGGGTAAGAAGCAAGATATAGATAGTCTGTAACATTTCTAATGTGAGTGTTGTGTTGCTCAGTACATATTTGCTTTCTGTACTCTTTAAATGAGAAGAGTGTGTTCCACAGAGATGTTAAAATGGGCCCTGTCCCAATACCAAGCACTGAGGAACACCACACATCCCTGGTCTCCAACTGGACATGAAGCCACTGACCACAATTCCTTGAGTGTGATCGCACAGCCCAGTCATTATCCCCTGAGTGCTCTCTCAAATCCATGTCTTTCCAGCACAGAGACCAGGATATCATCTGCAGCTGTGGCAGATGCTTTGTCTAGGTGCAGTAGATGATGTTAGTTGTTCTTCTTTTATCCACCAACACTGTGACCCCACCATAGAGGGCCACCAGATCTGTCAGGCACAATTTGCCTTTAGTGAAGCCTTTTTGGCTGTCACCAGTCACCTCTTCATTTTCCATGTGCCTCAGCATAGTTTCCAGGAAGATCTGCCCCATGATTGGGCTGGGCACAGAAGTGAGACTAACTGGTCTGTAGTTCCGCAGGTTTTCCTTTTTCACTCTTTTTAGAAATGGGGGTTACGTTTTCCCTTTTCCAGTCAGTGAGAACTTCACCAGACTGCCACAACTTTTCAGATATGGTTAGTGGCTTAGCCAGTTCATCTGCCAATTCCCTCAGGTCCCATGGATGCACTTCATCAAGTCTCATGGACATGTGCACCTCCAGACCCTTTAGACATTCTCAAACCTGATCCCCTACAGCAGACAGTTCTTCATTCTCCCTTCTGTGATTTGGGCAGTGTGCCTGGAGTGTTTGCCTGTGAAGAGTGAGGTAAAAAAGTCATTGAATACCTCAGCTTTCCTAATATCCTGGGTAACCAGGTTTCCTTCTTTCCTTCTGGAGAGGACTTACATTTTTCCTCATCTTCTTTTGAGTATCCATAGAAGCTTTTTCGTTTTGTTTTTAACATCTCTGGCTGCATTTAATTCTCTTAGGGCTTTAGCTTTCCTAACCCGATCCCTGGCTGCTTGGACAATTTCCTGTTCTAAGATCTGTGTTTGTGATGGCAGATCCCCTCAATAGAGCTTGGTTTGGCTCAAAGTCAGAAGACTAAGCAAAACACAGCTCTATGTATTATCCCACCAAAACCAAGGTATCCAGTTTATTAAGCATGACTGATTCCAGACATTTTTGGAGTAAACAACAACACTTCTCAAGTTTAAGCAGTAGCCTGTTAAACATCTCTCATGGAGAGCTGCATTCCAAGTGCTAAAAATGCTCTACGTCTTTTGCATACCAGAAGGGGTCTGAGTTCAGTATATTCAAAGAAAGGGGAGACAACTTTCTAGTGGTGAGAAGTGTTCACAACCTAAGGAGCTACAAGTCTTTAGCTTAAATAGACAGAACTACAATACATACTTTAAAAAAGTAGAGAAAAATTGATGTCTACCAAATACAGTATGGCTAGAGTTTTGTGTTTCACCCAGGAAACCAAAGAGGTGTTGGATTTCCACCCTTTTATTTAATTTCTTTAGAGAAAGAAAAAGCAAGTGAGTGATAGGAAACAGAGGTTAAAAAATGTTTGCCCATTTATATCCAAAGCACAGCAAGATTGGAGACAGGGAATTTCTACATATCTTTTCTACCTAATTTTCACCTCTTTTTCTAAAGTGGTGAGGAGGAAGAAGCTAACGGGCTGCATTTGTACTTGCAAGCCTTGTTTCTCAAACTCACTGATCAGATCAGGTTGCAAGTACATGAAAAGTTCAGCATCCTCCCACCGTAGCCACTGTGTTCTGTTTAAGGTTGAATTAGGAAACTGAGTAGAATACTGCCAAAGTTCTTACTGACATTTTCAAGCAATGTATATTTTTTTATTTACTTTATTTTCAGTTGGCTTTTCCTTCTCCTACTTGATAATGGTTACATCTGTTACATTAAAAGACTAAATTCTTGTGAAGCTTGTGAGAAGTTTTCCTGTAATAATGGTCCATCTGTTGTGGGAGAATATAGCTTTAGATAGATGCACAGTCATTATGGCAAGAAATTAAATATCCTTTCCTTATTTCAGTTTTTCAAAGCATTGAACAGCATGAATACACAAATCAGGTTTCAAATATGTCATGCTTATCTATTGCTTTGCATGGCAAGACACAGAGACAGGCTCCTTCAAGTTTTGTATAAACAACAGGATGCTTGTCTCCAATTTCCACATAAGGCCGAGGATATTAATTGCCTGACTTCTCTTGGATATCTGAACCTACCTCTCTTAGGGCACTGAGGCATTTCCCCTTTGAAATCACTCAGATTGTTATGTTTCAATCAAAGCAGTATATTCCTCCCATGGCTGAATTTTTGTAAAAAGGCTTTCTTTGAGCTTTGTTGTCTAGTCCACAAAGATAAGTCACACCAATGCACACACTGGAAAACTTTTGTTTAGGAACTTTTCCATAGCTTGGCTTTCTATGAAGGCAGTGAGGGATGTGAAAGGATAATAAAATTATGAATCTTGAAGGAGGTGTAAAAAGGAGCAAAAGTACTTATGAAAGATATTGAATTAATTGCAATGCAGAAGAACTCAGAACTCAGTACACTAGGACACCTCAGTCTAGAAAGAGGTGACTATGCACAAATATGATCCTCAAAATGAGCAGTGGCAGGGAAAGCGTGGGTGTGGATTGACTGTTCTCTGCCTCTTCCTGCGCAGGAACTGGAACATCTAGTGAAGCCTGGAGAGCCAGATTCAAAACAAGCAAAAGGAAGTGATTGTTCATGGTGGCAGGCCTCAGGTGTCTGGAACTTGTGGCCAAAGGGAAGTGGTCAGGGTTAAAAGTTTACATGATTCTAAGAGGAGAGTAAACAAATTCCCAAAAGAGAAGTCCAGTGAAGATTAGTAAGTGAACAAAAACTTCATACAGATAAGGAAGTCCCTGATCTGAAAACATTTGGAAGCTGAAAGCTGTTTAGGAGAGTATTGTGTATGCATGCCCCATTGTTATTTCCTTCTTACTCTTCCTAAAGCCAGCTGTGATGAGAAGAGGGCTCAGATTGCCTTCTGGCTCGAGACAATATTTCTGATGAGTTGGTTTTTTCTCCCAGACTGATGGCAAAAAGCATTTTTATGAAATCTGTACCTATAAAGACCACTGTGATAGAATATACAGACACATATGGCACATTCTCAATAGCTGAGCACTGCAGTACCACAAGAGAGGCATCTGTCAGGGAAGCAATGAAATAACAGCAAAAATCCACCATATGTATAAGATACATCCACCAACATGAGTGGCAAGAGCTAACCCCTTCCAGAGGCACTGTCTCCTTATGCTGCAAAACTTTTACTACTGTATTTAAGGCTTGTATTTAAGACAATTACTTTGTCTTGGGACAAAATAATACCATCCAATGAATTGCTCTTGAATGGTCACCAACCCCTCTTGTATAATTTTGTGAATATTCTAGTAATATATTTCCATTATATTATATTTTATATATCATATAATAGACATTAAATTATATATTATATAGCATTATAATTAATTGATATAATTATAGTTATTATCATATAATTAATATAGTATATTATTATGTAATATAATATGACATAAGTATAAATATTTTATAATATAATATAATGTGTATAATATTTGTGTATAAAAGTCTTCTTCCAGAACATTTCTGATGGAGTTTCACAATGCACCAAAGGCTATTGCTTGGCTAGAAAATGAGAAAAGCGAAACGGGGTTTTGAAATGAGAAGTGGAGAACTGGAGAGGTCTGGAAACTTGCTCAGAGTAATAATGCTCAGGAAAAGAAAGCAGTAGAGTTTTGCATGGTGGGGAAACTGAGAAAGTACACTATAGTATAGTACACTATAGTATACTTCAAAAAGATACTCTTAAGTAAAAGATACTGTAAGATAAAATATAGTAGGCTAAATATGTGGCATATAAAATAGCTACAGAGACAGATTGTACAGTTGAGCATTTTCATGTGACCAGCTCAAGAATGATAAAATAATATCTTTAACCTGGGCATCTAGACCACTGGACAATTTCTGCTTTTAAATGGTTGCAGGAGACACATGTGTTTTCTCTTAACCACAGAGGGCTGTTTTCAAACCTTTGCTGTAACAATTCACTATGAAGATGCTAATGCTCCAACATCCATGAAAATATAAAAATGTAAATATGAAAACCCTCTAGTATTCAAATAGATCTACATATATATCCATTGTGATCATATATTGAGGGCTTCTACGTAGACATATTATTATATTGTGTTTTTTTTTTAAACTTGTCACTAAAGAAATCTATATGCTGGTGAAAGAATTCCAGAAGGAGAGTTCACACCTTACCACACTGAGAGAGATTTACTAGCTACTTAAGGGTTCCCATATTGCAAATAGACAATGTTAACCTCATGAAGCAACAGGAAAAAAGGAAAAAGAGGATTCTTTTTTTTTTTAATGGTTTTTCATCTGTTAATGAATTATAATGTCTTTCACTTTGTAGGATAATTTTGACTGAAGATCTTAGACAATGTCAAATGTTTATTTTCTGTCTACTGGATTATAATTTTAATCAGATAAATGATACAAATTTTCCAAATCTGGTACTACACAGCGTTGGTGTGTGGGAGGTTTTTGTGTTATGTAGTTACTCTCTTCCCTTTAGTGCTACAGCATTTATTATAATTACAAATATTTTCTTTAGGAATTTGTTTAAGATATTTTGTGTTCAGAGGTTAGAGGAACTGATAAGAAGGATCTGATGTAGCACTTTATAATCTGATGTCCTTAGGGAATAACTGGCTATGTTTAGTTGAGTTCCTGTGGAGATCTTACAGTAAACTTTCATGTATATTTTGTTGTGATTTTACATGATTGGATTGTCTTGAAGTAAAATTTATCTTTCCTTCAGTAGCGGTTGGCTCCAGAAGTTATTTGAGGCTTCATAAAAGAAGCCATAAATGCCCTGTATAGAAATTAAAGACAAACTGCCAACAAAAAGTAGTTTTTAATTGGAGAACAAGAATCTGTAAATATAAAGCTGAAGAGAATTAATTTGAATGTGAGATTAAAAAGGAAGAAGTTGTTGCATTATATGAAGTTGAGCTGTTGCAAGAACAAATCTATAATATATTTTTATATGATTAAAAATTGTGTTGTTTGAAGTCAGACTTCCTTTTTTTTTCTACAACTGGTAAAATCATTTATTTCATTAGGCAGACTGTGATCTGAACTAATGACTAAACTACTGTGCAACAACTCTGAATTTATCCTGTTACATATATCAGAATTTACCCCCGAGAGTCTAACAAAACTAAGGAAAGCAACAAAATTGACACCAGTAAAAAAGGAGAAAAATGTTGTCTGCTGTAATTCCTATAACTGGGCAATATTTTCCTCTGCTATTACTCATCATGCTCCTAGTTGAAGACAGTGTATTCTCATGACTGTGCTGTTCAGTTGAAAAAACTGTGTTAATCCAATATTCAAGA
Organism: Cisticola juncidis; assembly: GCA_013400215.1. Taxonomy (NCBI): domain Eukaryota; kingdom Metazoa; phylum Chordata; class Aves; order Passeriformes; family Cisticolidae; genus Cisticola; species Cisticola juncidis. Next base: position 178,567 of record VXBR01009563.1, on the reverse strand, counting down.
CCTCTGAGACTGGAACAAATCTGTTAAAATCATTCTATGTGTATGTCATTACCATTCCCATTTCTCTCTTTGCAGTTTGCTGTTCCAGAAGACACTCCTGAACTTGCTGCTTTTCTGTATAATTCCACAATTTCTCATTACATCAGGAGAAGGGATGTTGCAGTGGCAGAACCTCACAGGAAAAACTCTGCAAAAATATTGGTGAGCTATCTAAAAGCTATATACTGTGCAGGGAAAGCTGAGAGTCTCTACAGTACCACAGACAAGGCAAATGGGACAGATCACTGTGTTTTTAACAATACAGACAGTGCTGGAGCAATAGCAGTGCTGTCTCTCCTAGGAAAATAGTTCTGATTAGACAGTCTGGTACCTGAGTATTTGGACTTGGCTGTATTTTCAGAAGTTTTTTTTCCACTCCTGCATTTAAAGTGGCATCCTTAGTATACCTCAGCATTCTAGGTGTCAGCTGCCCTTGCCTAAAGGCAGTGGGCAAAACTCAGTGACCTCGAGATCAGTCAAGGGATTCACACAGTCAGTGCTTTCCATCTATTTTTAGCAACCTTGGGCAGAGTTCCCCTCATGCTGTCCAGTCTCTTATTAAGCTGTTTACTGCAAACTCATGCTTGATTTCCTTGACCTCACTAGAATTTGACCTCACAAACCTAAGTCTTTTGGAGTAATAGAATAATTATTGCTTCTGAAATTTAATTTGGCAATTTTTGTAACAGGAAGAAGATAGAATCTGAAAGTAATGAAAACTGTAACATTATTAAGAACAAAATCATAGATTAACCTATTTTAAAGAATAATCACTGTTGATTCCTGTGCCATTCTTTCATCAACCAAATACCCTAGGAAGAATCCGATTCCACTGGGTCTGAAGGAAAAATGCCAGGACTTTCAAAGACATGTCAGTCAGTATAACAGAACACTTAATCCATTCTTCAGTGATACCTAAATTTTCAGTCATCTTTCTAAGTGACTAGGCTCATAGGCTCCCAGCATAAAAATGACTGCAGCAACTGGAAGTGGTTAACAAAGTTGTGAAGTATGCACTGTGTCTGCAACTTAAAATATGAAGCAGAGAATTTTCAGCTGCTTGATGTAGATGGATCAAACATATTTAGTGGGGTACTCAGTAATATGAAATTGGCACTTTGATGAACAGTGTTCTAGTAAAATATGCTTTTGATCAGCACAAATCAGGATAGGATTGGGTGCAGTGCTTACCACTGGATATATAGCAAGACTTTTCCAGGGTGCGCACATAAGAGCGGTGTCATTAGTTCAGTTAGAAAGTGTCCCAGTTTTGGGTGCCTTCAGCATTAGTTACTGCTGATGCATAATTTGTTCTTTTTATTTGACACATTGGAAGTATACATGGGAAATGAATGTTGCTCTGGAAAAGACTGATTGGCCAAAGATTTGTTAAAAATTGTAAAATTTTTTTAGAAATTTTAAGTCATTTTCATCAAAGCATTTTCAAAGAGAGACAAAATGTTCTGAGAACCTCTTATTCTATTTATACTGTTGATTAAACATTTGGTTTCTTTTCCATTAGTTCCAATGTTGCATTGTTCTGAAAATCACTACAGACTAAATGCATTACTAAGAAAAACAGAAATATGTGTTCAGGTCCTAAAATGTCAGCCAAAAAGTAGAGTTTTTTACATACTAATGATTTATTTTGCTAATGTGTGTTTTTGGCCCCTGTGATTAATGAAAACAAGTCTTCTCCTTCCTACAAAATAAATAAATCTGTTCAGAGGATGTTTAAAGCTAAATAAACAGATGCTTTAATATGTTTGTTAAAAAAAAACATTTATAGTTGCAGGGTTTACCATTTCATTTTCTGGCAGATATAGAAAGCAGCAATTAATCATACAGCTTCTGCTTATCCTCCAATAAGACAGAGATTTGTGGGGAAAGCTGTCTATAAAGATACAGGATTCCTTAGGAGTGTTGTCAGATCTGTTACATGCATCATCATCTCATTTCCTGAAGATTAGGTATTGGTAGTGCATTCCCACTCTCTCTAGGGAATATACTGACTTGTGAAAACTTAGCTTTGCTTTTGAGGCGACGAGGCCTTCTGTCATGAGAGGAAGTCTCTGCTTTGTTATGAAAGTAGGAATCAATTAAAACCTCAGCCTTCCCCCGAGTCAAACAAAACTTTTCATATAAAACCCATTTGTATATACAAAATTTTTCATTTTTCCACAAACATTTAATCATTTTTTATGAGATCTTTTTTCCTTTTTATGCCCTAAACAACCACATAATTTCTGTGGTTACCCCATGAGACTCTGCTTATTCCCTTCAGTGGCTTCCAGTTAGCTTTTAACCTTTAGTGTGACATTCTTCTGGCAGACTTTAGTAGTATATAGGTTTGAGTTGCAGTGCTTGGCTTTTGCCTTCAAGCTTGTGTATGAGCCAGAATCACTGCTCATCAGGAAGGCTTTATGAGCAATAAGTTTCAAATAAAGCAACTAATGAATCTCAGCAAATGTTCTGGCTGCTACGATGTAAATATCAGTGGGAAAACCAGGAGAATTAGAAATGGGGAAAGATTTAGGCGTATAAATAAACACTTAGTGCATAGAGAACAGAAAAAAAAGTGTTGAAATCATAAAAAGATTGATAGGTGAGGAAAAAGCACATGCTTAAAAGGATTGATAAGTGCCTGGGAGTTGTAAGAGTTCTTCAGAGCAGACACTGTTGAAAATTATTACTTTTATTTTCTTTGCTATAGGTAGATGTTTGTATTCATTGGTGATTCAAAAAGAATCTGCTCCTTGGTTTAGAGTTATCACAATGACTCATGAGGTATCTCATGTATATTAGATAAAATTACTCATTTCAGACTATTTAGCTCTTTAAGGAAAAGTTGATTTGTTTTTGTTTATTTATAGCATTTGAAAATTACTTTGTTTTCAAAGCATAAGTATGACTTCCCTTAATTTTTTTCTCAGAACTGTACAAATGTGAAGTGTGTCCTAATTTCGTGCACTGTGGGACAGCTGGAAAGAGGAAAGAGTGCTGCACTAAAAATCAGGTCCCGGCTCTGGGCACAAACATTCCTGGAGGTAATACACACAAACATCTCTTTCCATACACATATAATTTTTTTGACCAGGCATTTAAAAATAAAAATTATTAAATTAAATGGGGTAAATGTAAATACTTTGGGCTATCCCTTTCTTTGAAGATAACATCTCACTGGTTCCTGTCCAAGTTGTTTGCATGCTGCTTACTTTTCTTTTTTTTGCTATCACACCTTCTCAAATTTATGTCCTGAATCCTACTTGAAGATTCCAACATTATTTTTAAGTACCTTTCCTGGGTTTGTTTCTGCTCTCCTGGACTGGCCCAAATGTTCTGCACTTATAACCTCTTTCCCAATGATTTTTCTTAGAGCCAAACAGTGTGTCATGTACACCATGTCTAGCTTAAAAATTCATTGTTATTCATTCTCTGTTAATCTAGGGAAGAGTAGTATGCATCAAACTCATATAATACATGACACTCATGTAGTGACAATCTGTATTATTACTAAAAGAAGGGACAGTGCAGATGATGGAAAAAAATGAAATTTCTCTTTGCAAATTCTTGCATTTCCATCTTCTGCTCTCAGGATTCTATTCGCACTGCATAAAGAGACCTGTTGGGGTGGTGCAGAGGAGGGCCACAAAGATGACTGGAAGAATAAGACACTTCTGTGAGGAAAGGCTGAGAGAGATGGGGTTATTCAGCCTGGAGAAGGCTACAGGAAGAGCTTATAGCACCTTCCAGTACCCAAAGGGGTCTTCTGAGAAAGATGGGAACAAATCTTTCAGCAGGGCATGCTGCGATAGGACAAGGGGTGATGGTTTTCAACTAAAAGAGGACCTATTTAGATTAGATGCAAGGAAGAAGTTTTTCACAATGAGGGTGGTGAAATGCTGGAACAGGTTGCCCAGAGAGGTGAGAGGTGCCCCATCCCCGGAAACATTCAAGGTCAGATTGGGCAGGGTTTTGAGCAGCCTGGACTAATTGAAGATGTCCAGGCTTATGGCAGATGAGTTTTCAAGTTCCCTTCCAACCCAAATCATTCTATGATTTTGACACTGGAAAATACACTGAGAAAATTCCATTTGTTGTTATTAAGAAATACCTGCATCTCCTATCTTGATCAAGCTGATTTATTATAGGTTTCTTTCTCAAGGAATTTAGAATTCCCCAGTCTTTCTATCTGGAATGCAAGAACTATACTGTGTTCCCTTTAGCTGTGGGAGAAGAATTCTTTAAATGCGGGGTACCTCTTACCCTAGCAAGAGAAGAAATGAGGATCTTCAGTTTACAGCTTTAAATTAAGCTCCTCACACCTTTTAAGTTAACTTCTCCATTCCCTCAAATATGAAAAAAGACAAAAGAAAATCATCCTCACTTATCTTCCTGGAGAAATGAGAGCAGATAGGATAATATTTCCAGAAAGTTGAATACCAGCTCAGTAGCTAACCACCTTTGCTCCAAAATCATAATGGATGCAAATGTTTGCAAGGTCATTGGTCTTTCTTGGTGTATGGGACTATGGCAGTGGTCACTTGAAAGGATGACTTGAAAGGCTTTTCTACCTATCTGTCAGGACACCAGGTCACATTCTGTGTTTCTTCTCCAAAAGCTGTTACAAGACAACTATGACTGAAGAGTGCTTAAGTTCTATCCTCACAGTCTGGCCTTGCTTGAAGAAAAGAGATTTCTGTCCTGTTTAGTAACAAAGGACATCCTTTCAGATACTAAGTGAACTAATTTCTGATTTGTCAGTGCATTTTCTTTCTGTGAAAATCAATCCCAAGAAACTTCCAAATACTTTATTCAGTTCCATTAACACAAATAAAATGCTTTTAAGACAAAGCGAATTTAACAAATATTACATATGTCTAGGTATGGAGGTACTTCGTTTAGATTTGCTGAGTGAGTCATTGCTAGTGCAAAAAAAAAGGCAAGGTCTGGTTCAAATTTAAGCCCAAAAGCATGACAGTTTGGATGTCTCTGTCCTTTCAAATCTGGGAACTGGGACATCATCTGGTGCAAGCTTTTGCAAAGGATAGAAAATACCAGTATGTAAGCATCTCTACAGCTATGGAAAAAACACATGTATTGGGAAAGAGAATGGGATTTTTATTCCAGTTTTTTCCAATTTCATGAAGAGATTGTTGGACAAGCTCACACAGGTAAGTCCCTGTTAAGTTCAAGTAAGAACTTCACTGCACTGGTTCTCTGTTCCTAACACACAGAGACAGGCAGAGAAGCAAAGATGCTATCCTTGACTGGAATAATATGTGACAATTTTGAGCACTGCAGGGGGCAAGCAATAACACAGAAATTCTTCATAATTTTCTTCACCAAGCAAAAGATGCAGCTCCCTTAGCTACTTTCCTTACTGGGAACTGAGCCTGATGTATTCCAGATCTGGTCAAGTCTTTCTCATCATTCTGCCAGTGAAATGTAATTAACTCTGTAAGGGCCAAAAAGAAGATCTTGTGAAAAATCCTGTGCACAAATATTTAGATTAATTTTCTAGGCTATTTACAGCTATTTCAGTGGAAATCAGCCAAAGTAGGATTTTCTTAAGCCTAGGTTAGTATATATAAAGAAATATCTGTAAGAGTATAAAGTTAAATAAAATTAACGAGAAACAGTTTCTCTGAGTTTTTGGCTGTGACAGAAGATGTGTAACAATTGAAATAAACTAGCCACAGAAGACACAAAATCTCCTTTTTTGGTGACTCTTAGTAAAAACAAATTTTTTTTCTGAGATGTAACCCTAGTTAGCCTGACTTAGGTTCAGAGCAAGGATAACTGTGTGAAATTCAGTGGCATGTTTAATGCAAGAGCAGTGGAACTAGTTTTATGTAATTTTAGTAATCTGAAAGTTAGATGCCAAAGCTGGTTGCTAATTCTGTAGACAGTGACAAGACAGAAAGGTATCTTTAGAGGATACATTATCCAGCTGATTTGAAACATCTCTCTGTCTCATCTGGATGGGGAGCAGGGTCAAAGGCTTGGGACATGGGTGTGTACAAACACACCAGGCAATGCCAGTGCTGCAGTCCCTTTAGCTCCTCCTTGCTCCTTAACAAATCCTGCTTGCTTTGCCTGCACCTCCCTTCACTCAGGGAGCTCCAGGCAGAGATGGAATGTTACACCAGCTTGTGGGCAGGGACAAGGGTGAGCATCCTGTAGATTCTCTGGGTAGAAAGACCTCATGGGAAACATTCCTACCAGAACATTTTCTGCTTTCTCCACTGGTTTTACATACCTTTGCTATCAAACAACAGTTTTTATAGGCTGTGATTTTACCTTTTCCCTGTAAACATTTCTGTGTCCTTTGAATAGTAACTTGCAAGACTTGTTAAGAATCAGAAAAACTCCACTCAAAGAAATAGTATTTTTTCCTAAGTAGAAAAGGGTTGTTCCCTGAGAACTGTTGCACCCCCCCATTTATGTGTAATTAGCTGCCAGAATAACATGATGCCTATTTCATATGCAAACTTGGAAACAATAAATAGTGTCCTAGGGTCTGGTTATTTTCCTTCCACTCATCTCAAAACAGTTCCCTTTTTCACAGCCCCTTTTAAAATTAAGTCATACACCATCACCATAAAAGACTGTAGAACTTAATTAGTTTCCTAAAAAGGGCATAATCTGCTCTTGGTAAGTCTGTAACTGTTGTTAACTAGGCTGAAATCTGCAGATTCAAGCTGAGGATTAAAATGCAGTGAAAATAAATCAGGATGAAATGGGTGTGAACCAGGAAGTACTGTTCAAGGGCCAGACTGAATCCCACTGTCATGCTTTTGTAAAGAAACTTAGGGTAGAAGTCTCTAGAGGAGCATTGCAACCTCTTTTGCACATTCAGTTAATGTAAAAATTTTCATATGCCAAAGAAATCAGAATAATGGTGACACAGAACATTCCTTAGCTGTGTTATAATCTAAACGAAGACACAATGATTTGCAGAAGAAATTGTTTGTGCTCGTTAAAGCCGAGAACACAGTGTCATGATGTATTTTCTTATAGATATGCTAATGCAAACCTGAGAAGGATGTTATTGAAAGTGATTGATTTATGCTAGGATGAAATAATTAATGTTTTTCATCGAAGTTATATGGGCCAACATGTGTATTTTGTTGCCACAAAAGACCTGTCATGTAGTGAGTGACTTCTTCCTCTTCCACTTAGTTTAACTGACACCAGCTGACCCTTTTGTCTCTTGACAGTTGTAACCTGTCACCTTGAAACCCAAACTCCCATAACAAATAACAGTTAAATGACGTGCAGTGATTAGACATGTTTGAATAAATAGAGCAGCCCAAATTTCCCAACCAGCCAACAAAGATAGAGACAGACATTGTGCAAAGGCCAAGAAGAATCATACACTTTTTTGGATTAACTTCAAAGTCTGGTTGTAAATATGAACCCTCTAGTAAAGCTGACTTTTGGATTCAGACTTGCTGATCAGGCAAATAACAGGCTGATTCATTCAAAACAGAAACAACCTTACATGGTTATGTTACATTGTATTCTGATGGGCTCCATTATGTCCCTATTTGTCTAATCATATTTCTGAGTCATCTGAAGGAGACCCAAGGGGATCTGGTCCAGCATTCTTTGAATGGATGGGTACCTTTTAATATAAGACTCAGGAGTTGTCTAGTAAAACATCTGTTTTGAAAATGCATTTCTAAGAGATGAATCTGTATAATCTGTCTGATTTGTGGCAACCTTCAGGCTCCAAGCTCTTTGGAACTTACAACATTGTGGGATATGGAACTCAGCACATTCTATGCTACTATTTCATCCTGTACTGAAAATTTCTCATAATGATACGAATCTCCTTCTGGGAGAGCTAGGGGAGGCAGTAATGTAAAAAAACCACAGAGGGTGTATGAGGTTCCCAAGATGTCTGAAGTTTATTGTATTTTCTCTTAATGTTACTGAATATAATTGTATGGTTTTTCTATTAACTTTTTGACAGCTCCAGGTATGTGAATTTTGCGCTACTCATTGCATGAACTTTAATAGTTAGAAGAGAGAAAAATCTAGTTTTAATCATAAAAAGTTGAAAAGCAAGAGAAACACCACTGCATTTGGGTGCTCTCTTGGTACCCAGAGTCATATTTTGTCTTCTCTGTTAAATACTCATTATTTCTGTATGTGTTTGTGCATGTTTCTGAATGTGCATTGATCCTGTTTCATTTTAGATAGCTAAAACAGAAATATATGCTTGACATATTAACTATGATGTGTGCTGCAACACTCATATTTTAACTGCCTGACCCCAGACTGGTATCCAAAACCTGAAACTAAATATCTAGGCTCCCTGTTCAGGACATGGAGAAAATGAGATATCTCAAAGTGACTTGCATTAACCATCAGCTTGGTGCATGAGGGCTATTCCTTATCAGGAGGATAGGCACCCAAATCAGGATTTAGTGATACCAGAATTCAAAAATTAATACAAAATCCAAAAATGGTTTAGAAGTTATCTATAAAATTAGCTGAAAAACTTTAGGAGGATTTGGTTTATTCCATATTAATTGCCAGAAGCAAGAGCTGGTAGTCCAATGATTAGAGAATTCAGGACTGGAAGAGATCAATTCAAACTCAGCTTGAGAGACCCCCCATCCCTACTTTATAAAATGATGGTGTTCCCTTCTGCTGAAGCTGCACCAAGGATATAAAAAGAAATTTAGAGGTCTGGAAGGCTATAGAAAACAAGGAAGACCGTGATGTAATATCTTGTTATTTTGGACCATCAACTACAAGTTGTCCCAGCCCTGGCATACACCTTTGCCTCTGTTGCCTGGAATGTGGAGCTGTCACCACTGTTAGAGTGCACATTCTAATGAGAAATTTTGTTGAGAAGCTCCATATTTTATTATTGGTGAACTCAGAGCCTCTTTAGTGTGGTAGAAGTTCTCTAGACCAGGTAATGCTTTAGTGGTGAGGATTGAGTTCAGCTACACAAAGGCCATTAGAGGAAGAATGCAGATAGCCTGTGCACTGGGGCCACACAGAATGCAGCACAAGTGTGTTGGCAGAGCTTGGAGCTGGAACAGAGGTGGAGGTGATGGGAGACAGGTGAGAGATCCTCTTGCATAAGGTCCTTTATTTGTTCACTTTTCATCCTCTCATCTTTACCATGGGAGGAATTATTTGATCTGTAAGTGGAATACAACCCCAGGGAACAATAATTTCTATCCTCAGCATCCTCCAGCACAGAACCTCTTTCTGTGTCCAGTGGAAAACATCTCAGTCAAGGGAAGATTGCTTAGTATTTTCAAAGAATAATTCTTAATTAATAATTTGTTTAATTCTTAATGCAGCCAACCTGAATTCCCTGTGTGTGGATGGAAGTGGGGAAACAGAAAAACTAGTGAGAGAAACATCTTGTGCTCTCATTCATTGTCATGTATAAGAAATATATGGAAATTTAAGTAGATTATTTTAATTCAGACTGAGAATTAAAAGCCAAAAATTTGATGCACTGCCCTTCAAGGCACATATAATAACAAAAGGAGAAAGTCATCAACAGAATTTTCAGTTGCATAAAAAAACTGTTGTTATTCGAAAAAACAAAATAAGTAAAACCCCAAACTCTGATTGTGGCCAAAAAATACTATATTATACTGGATTTGATTGTTTATGTGAAATGAAGGCTAGAAAGAAAGAGACATTTGCCTGGGGCTGAACTAACTGGAGGTCTTTCGGGTGTGGGCTAGTTTTGTTTTCACTATTTTTTTAAAAAATGTTTTTGGTATTAACAAGAGCAGAACATGAGACTCTTTCTAGATGTGCTACAGTATAGGTAATGTTAGGTATATGAAGAAATAAACATCTAAGATTGATAACCATTATAATCTGTATATTGAAATCTTCTGGAATCACAACAAAATAGCTGCCTCTATTACAATTTAAAATAGGCTGTTAAAATGGATGTAAAAAATACAATATGTGAAATGTAAGACTCTAATGATAAAGAGAAGGATGTGTTGATTTTCAGAGTATTGTCTTAGATCACAGCTGTATTTGGGTGGACATATCCTCTTGCTAAAAATATCACAAATACTTTTTGACCATGTGTACAAGGTCACATGTACATTTTTAAACAAATTATTAAGAAGTAGTTGTATGAGCTCTACTCTCAGCATTTACGTAAGCTACTCTATTGGCAGCAGTTCAGGTTTTGGGAGGTACTGGTCAAAGAAAGCAAGCTAATGAATTCCCAAAGCATGTATTTAAAAGGTCTTGCTACCCTTCTGTCTTTAAAGTGTGCCAGACTCCAACAGACACAAAAGAAAACAAAGTTTAATCAAGCAGTGGCAATATTGTTGTAACAGCACTGAACTCCATGTGCAAGACTCTTAAGTTCTTGAGTTGAAAATGCCACCACAGCATGCATCTTGCCATAGGGGAATTATATGCATTTCAGCTAGGGAGACTTCACTGGGCTACATCTTAGCAGAAAAAAGAAAGTATTTCCAAGAGCCTGAACAATTCTCCATAGAGGCAATGAAGCAGAGTCATTCTGGAGACTCTCTCCAGTAGCTGAACTCTTCAAACCTGCAGAACAGCAATGGTCTGCCAGTCTTTAAGCTGCTAAAGATTTTGTTCCTCCTATCCTCAGGCTAGCTCCCTGGGATGCAGATTTGTCCCTGCAGTTCAGTGTGCTCTCTGACCAGGATGCCCACATTCCTTAGAGATCCTTTGGGAGGGTCAGCAGCTCTGCGGTTGAGCTTCCTGCAGGAAGCACCAGCCTTCCACTGGAGCCTGGAGAAGTGTCTTTCACATTGTCAAAAATTTCCATCACTTCTCACATTATTTCAGTCTCTGTTGTCTATGGTAAAACACTGCACTGAATATTTACTTGGAACACTTTCCTTCATTTCTGACTGCTTTATTGCCTTGCAACTTTTGAAAAAAAACAAAGACTTTAATTCAAAAATCCATTTGTAAGACAAAACCATGTACAGCAAGAGAAGCTTTAATAAATACATCATCAGGATCTGTCACCCAGGCAACACAGGGAATGGCCATTTTTTGCCTGCTTCCCAGAATATTGCAAACTACTGTCTCAGCAATGAGCACAAGATCAGGTTCTGCTTGTTCCAACACCAGGGGAACCACAAAGGGCCAGTGTAGTTAGGACTGGGCTCTCTGCTGTTGGTCGTTAGGCACTGCACAAATTCCAATTCTTTCTTCTCCTTCCTCTGAGCCATGACTACGTCCTCAGCTTGAATTTCAAACTACAAGTCCTGCAGCTTCCAGTAAATACTGAATATTTAAACATAAGCTATTTCAAAAATGAGATGGTAAAGAAATGCTGCTTCTTACAGTTGGCTTGAGAATTATAAAAAAAGGCTGTAAGAAAGACAGCAGTTTGTATCTCAAAGGCATTTGTACAAGTAAGAATCCTGCTTGCAACCAGTGTTGACCACAGTCATTGTTTTCAAGTCCTTTGCCACAAACACATAATTCTGTAAATGCAGGAAAATACTCTCTAGTCTTTTATAGTCTCCATTCTTGTATTCCAGCATTTCCAGAAGTTTAATCAAGGGTTGAGGCAAGTTGTTAGCCATGGTCATAACCCAAGCTTATTAACCCAAGCTAAGCATTAATCCTCAGGAAGTACCCTCCTCTAATGTTCTTGTTGCTGATATAAGCTGAAAATGAAATAAGCCATGTATAGAAGGTGAAAGGCTTTATTTTTCCATTACTGCTGTGTTTGCTTTATAGGAGGTTTCAAGAGAGTTAATGCCTGTACCTTAGCCAATCTGGCTGAATGTCTAATGTCTACTTCTTCAAAAATATAATATATTCTGCCCTCTCAATTACAGATTATGTTTATAAATCATATAATAATATCCAGAATCCTGCTTAATATGAATTTCTTAGGATTGAAAATGTAAGGCTTTTTTAAGGCTTTCTTTCTGAATGACAGCCACAGAAACATGCTGAGATTTTGTGTGAGGAGGAATCTAGTGCTGAAGAATAAAATATGAAGAGTGTCTTGAGTCTGGAAATGGAAAAGAGTTAATGTGATCAGGAAAAGTTATTTTTCTGAATATCACCTCATAGATGATCAGCACCATGAAAGTATATAAAACAACTTTTTTACCAAGTCCCATTTTTTTATTTTAAACACTACTGATAGAAATAGATAGATATTGATAGTTCCCTTTCATTTGATACTGTGTTAAGCAGCTGATTTGACTATCCCTGTGTAGTTGTTTGAGACAGATTATTTAGTATTATTCTTTCCTAGTATAAGCCCCAAGAAGAAGTTGAATTTTCTGATAATAACCATTCAGCTGCTCACAATATTTTAAAAGAACAAAATTATGGCACAGCCAAATGAGTTCCAGAAGGCAATAAATGTGCTGGCTTTTTATTGCCCTCACATATTTGCAGAGAAAATTATTTTTTAAAAAGACGATGGAGAGGACAAGGCAAATACCAGAACTACAACCCTGGAACTCAGGAGAACACCCTTTACAGGGATCTGTTTAGAGTCCATGGAAGATGATCCTGGAAAAAAAGAGAAGTCCAGAAGAGCTACTGCTTATCCAGGATCAGTATATCAGCAGCCAAAAGAAGAATAGGGAAAATATGGGTCCATCAATTTTGTCTTTACTGGAAAAACCTGCATACAGTAATCCAAGGTCTCTGCCACCAGAGAGGAAACTTGCTGCTATCACCATTTATCTTCAGCAGAGAGATGTCAGGATAGGGTACCAACATTTACCAAACTGGACATTTACCAAATAACAACATTTAAACAAACTGGACACACAAAAGTCCAAGGAACCTGACACAATACACGTACAAGTCCTGAGGGAGGGGCCATGAGAATGTGAGTACTTTCTCTATTATCTTTGAAAGATCATGGTGACTGGGGAGAGTTCCTGAAAACTGCAGGAAAGCAAATGGTAACACCTGTCTTCAGGGAGGGTTCAGAGAAGGTCAGTCAGCCTTATTTCAATCCTTTGGAAAAGAAGGTGACGGAGAAAAAAAAAGTGGAAGCCATTTGCAAACATCTCAGGGACAGGAAGGGATTGGAAGCTGTCAGCGTGGATTTACAAAAGGGATATCATACTTACCAACCTGATAGCCTGATAATTTGTAGATGGTAGTGAAATGGAAGGATTCAACAAGTGAACTGGTTGATACACCAGTTGTTTGTACTGCCCTTCAGAGAGGAACCTCAACAGGCTGGAGAAGTGAGATGGCAGGTATTTCATAAAGTGTGACAAAGGGAAATGCAAAGTGCTGTACCACAAGAGGAATAATCCTATGCACCAGTACGTAGGATTATTCCAACGAACCAACTGGAAGGCAGTGTTCTAGCAAAGGATCTTGGAATCCTGAGATGCAAGTTGAACATGAGCCCACTGTGTGTGCCCTTGCAGAAAAGAAAGTCAACAAACTGGGCTGCATTAGAAAGAGCATTGCTAGCAGGCCAAGGGGATTGATTCTTCCTCTGTACTCAGCACCAATGAAACAGATCTGGAGTTCAGTCCTGGCCTCTCTGAGACAAGTGAGTCATGGATGTACTGGAGCAAGTCCAGCTAAAAGCCACAGTGATGATTAAGGGCTTGGAGCATTTGATATACCAGGGGAGACTGAGAAAGATGAGAACGTTCAGTCTGGAGGAGAGAAAGCTCAGGAGGGATCTCATCAGCATGTGTAAACATCTGATTGGAGGGAGTGAGAACACACTGCAGGGTCTTCTCAATATCAAGGAAAGAAGTACAAATTGAAATACAGGAAATTCCATTTAAACATAAAAAAACCCCTTTTTACTTGGAGGATAGTAAAAAAAATGGATTTTTTTTCAACAAGCTTGCTTCTTCTGGTTGTGGAGTTTCCTTTCTTAGAAGATATCTTAGAGATACTCAAACCCTTACTGGACATGGTCTTGAGCATACTGCTCTAGTTGATTCTACTGTGCCTGTGCTTGAAGCAAACAAACTCCAAATATGCTCTCCAACCACAACAGTTCTGTGAAAACTTTGATTTGGGCCGTGATCATTCAAATGCATCCCAGTTGGCTCCCAGGTGTATAGTATGCTTACTTCAGGTCATTTTCACAAACAAACCTTTCTCCATCAGTGAAGGAAAGAAATAGTAGCCCAAATTATCAAGGGGTCTGCTTAACCTTAGGCTTTGCTCAACAAAACAGGTGAAAGATGAAAAGTAGTTCTTTGGGAGGGTTTATGCCTTTGATGCAGCAGGAAACTACAAGGAAAAACTGAAGAAAACATGTTGAACAATCACACAGGAACCAAATCTGGTTAATGGAGAACACCTAAATGTGTGAGGAATAGAAGGAAGAAGAAGGTTTTGCAGATGGGGATTTAGGAAGTGACAAGGATGTTCCAAATATGCTGGACGGAAAGAAGCTGGTGACAAAGGAAAGACTGATTTACTTACAAGGCTCTGTCTTTCTATAAATCATCAGCCAAATATTGTGTTGAAATCTGATCATCATATTCCATAAGGCATTAAGACAGGTAGCAAAAATAGGATGATAATAATAATATAGAAAAAGGATGTAACTGTCATAACTCCTAGCCCTCTGGATTCCATTGACCATAATAGCACTTAACAATCTAATGGTTCTCAGAGGCTATCGAAGCACTTTCAAAGGAGATCCATATCACTACCCCAGATTTACATGGGAAGGGACATACAAGTCGCATGTAGTGTCACTCAGAAAATCAATTGCACGTTTTGTCTGCACTTCTTTGGGTTTGTTGAAATGCTTAATGACAGTTATATAAATATTTTACTGGATAGCCAGTTAAACAATGGCTACTGTACATTCATCTCACACTGACACAACTTAGTAAACAAGCAAGGTGAGTGAGATTTTTGAACTCTACTGCAATAGGAAATCAATCACACTCTAAGTGTAGCTTGGTCTAGGTGACTCTCCCTTGGCAGAGGAGTTGGACTGGCTGATTGCCAGAGGGCCCTTCCAACCCAGACTACTCTGTGATTCTGTGTAAATGAAGTTCAAAGATGGTTGTTCCTTCTATTGTTTGGTGGGAAGACACAGGCATTTCTTGGAAGCTCTACCAACCTGGTCTCAACATAAGCCTGTAAATGTTTTCAATATATCCATGTTGGTTGTCGAGCTTGATCAGCAGCAATGAGGGTTTAAAACATAGACACCTCATAAACTTTGCCCACGCTTTTAACTCAGCTATTTCCGAGAGAAATATGAGAAACAAATGTATGTATCTTTCTTGTCTATCTGACCCTTCTTCCCCATTTTGAACATGTGCCCTTTGTATTGCAGCTTTATGCTGTATTTATCTCATGTACACATACAGGTCTCAATATTCCTGCAGTCTTCACCGAAAGAAACCATCTTTAGATTATGAAATCAATGCTCTGGGGTTTTTTGTCTTGTTTGTATTTCATAATGCTTTTAAATATAAACATGGTATTTAATAATTTCTTTTTTTTTATCATTTCAGAGAAAGAATTATCTGTATAGTCTTTCTTCCAATGTTTCCTTTGAAGTTAAGAGCATGCCATATAAAGTGCAACCAGCAAAGCTCCCTGAGGGAAGCATAGCAGTAAGTAACTGAAAATTATTTCTTTGTTTGAAGCACATGTATTGGTCACTCTGATCACAGCTGTGAAAGTTTTTATAGATGAAAATACTGAGATTGGTCTCTCCTGTGTTTCAAATGTAAATTCCTGAATACCTAAAGGAATAACTTCATTGCTGTCTGTAGAAGGTGATGATTCTAATTACATTTTAAAATAATTTCTTGCTGAACTCCTGAGCAGACTGCTTTATTGCAGTGAGGATGGATTTTTCACCCAAATGAAAACAGAACTGTGAAAGAAAGTATCTAGTGTGGGAAACGGTTTTGTAGAGAGTTCCTAAAGTCAGACAGAGGCTCACACAGTCTTGTGCATCTGTATGCAAACCTTGAGTATGCTGACTTAGAAACGACATGAAATAGGACAGACACTGTTGAGAGAGAAATTGTACTAGAAACAAGTTTCAAATTATGACCTTGCAAATAGACTAGATACTTTGGAGAATTAGAACTGTGAAAGTTGTATTGTAGCGAGACCTACGTGGGGTATTTTAATATATAATTGGCTCAGAATCATAGCAGCATTGTGTGGCAAAAGCAGATAGACCAAAAAATGCTTATAATGTATTTTAACTAGAAAATAGTTTGTNGTATCTAGTGTGGGAAACGGTTTTGTAGAGAGTTCCTAAAGTCAGACAGAGGCTCACACAGTCTTGTGCATCTGTATGCAAACCTTGAGTATGCTGACTTAGAAACGACATGAAATAGGACAGACACTGTTGAGAGAGAAATTGTACTAGAAACAAGTTTCAAATTATGACCTTGCAAATAGACTAGATACTTTGGAGAATTAGAACTATGAAAGTTGTATTGTAGCGAGACCTACGTGGGGTATTTTAATATATAATTGGCTCAGAATCATTAGCAGCATTGTGTGGCAAAAGCAGATAGACCAAAAAATGCTTATAATGTATTTTAACTAGAAAATAGTTTGTCTTCTGATTTTGATGGCATGAATTGTAACATCTGTATTGTCTCACCCTTCACATGAGACTGAAAAGGGAATAAAATCTTTTAAAACCCCTCTCAGGAGCACCATCTCTAAGTCAGAAAAAAAGGGTTTTCTGACAAATTGATGCCCTGTCTAGTTACTTTGTTTGGGGTAAAAAAATCTGGAGGAAATTGTTATGCAAAATCCAGAATCATGTTTCTGTCAGGATTAGAAATCTCACTCTTCTTTCAGACAGCAGTTCTCTCACACAAGCTTGTGCATTGTCTGCAGCAACTTCTCTCTTATCTGTATTAAGCTTCTTTTATACCCTGATTTTCAGGAAGGTCTGTATGCCTTTCTAGGATTTTCACCTCACAGCACATCAAGTGCAAGATACAAATTTACTTGCTAATCCTTACAGAAGTGATAGATAGATGCTAAGGTACTTGCATTATTTGCAGGCATTTATATGGCCCTGGAGTACTATGTGAAAAATTAATTTTGGAGGCATAAGTTTGATTTAATTGTTCGCTGGTGCCCAAGGATTGGGTTTGGGGAGCATTTTAAAGTACTTTGTTTCTTATGGTGTCTAATACTGTGGTTAAAAATCCCTCTATTTCGTCATTAATGATAGAAATAAATAAAATATGGTGGCAAAAATTGATTCCAGTGTAAGAGTAATCTTAAATTTTAAGGCTTAATGTTCTTATCTTTATAAAGATTCGTCAGTTACATTTCTTCTTGTAAAAGGTAAGTTTGCCAAGTTGAATTGTGGTTGAAATACATCATATCTGTCTGTTGAGGTGTAGTAGTAGGGACAGAATACTTTCTTACTTAGAAACCCTGAAGAATAATACACTTTATAGTTTACTTTGAGTATATTTTAGAGGATACAGGCTATAAAGTTTTGTTTTGTACACGCACGGATTGAATGGTTGATTGATACTTGCTCTGGGAAAACACAAGATAGAATCTTGGTTCTTGTGTGCACAGTGACTCCAACCTCCATCACCAGTAGAACCATGGTTCCACTAGAGAGGATTGGTGCTTAGTGCAGTATTCATCCAGAACTGTTCAAAGGCACCAAGCTGACAGATATATTCGAGCTCTTTTTTATTTTCTTGCAGCATGTGTTCCATACCAGAAACACATGTGCAGAATTCTGTGGATAGTGGGGCCTTCATCTGGACTGGAGTGCTTTACCGCAGGTGATAGCCTGCTGTTCTCAAAAAGTGTCAGATGATCTACCAAATGATCAGATAAGCATTTCATTCTCTTACTCCAGCCAGTATAACCCTTGTTATTTGCAGCAGATGATTTACAGCAAAATGCCTGTAATGGCAACTGTAAAATGTTGAAAAATGATAACGCTTTTATGTTGTTTCATATCTGGACATGGCAGTGGATGCTTGCCAGCTCTACAGCTTGATGTGTTATATGCACCAGTTCTTTGATGTTCCACTTGCAAGAAGAAATATTTCCTTGAAGTTGGGCAAAGCTTAATATTTTTGCTCCTTCTGCAAAAGATCACTAGTTGTGTTTTAAAAGTTTCTAAAGATTCATTTCAAGTTTTATGGTTTTCCTTCAGATAATGAAAAGATGGAAGTGGAAAGATTTAAATACTTTTAAAATCAATTTTCAGAAGTATATATCTAATAATCAGTTAGCACTTAAAGTTTATATGAAGAAGATAATATATTTTAAAGAATAGAGCATATGTCCTTTGTTTAATTCATATAGTGCTGGATTCCAATATGCAGGCTGATATTTACTTTTAGTTTTAATGGCATGAATAATCCCATACACATCAGTAACCTACAGAGTCATACAGTTCTATTTGTAGCTCTGAGGACTTTATCATCATGGAACGCAGGTCTTGGACAACATGGATCTTGAAGACAGGGTCATGATACAAAGGTGTGTGAAATATTAGGTAAATGTAGGAAACTCTGGATCTCTTTTAGTAAAACATTAGTATGAAAATGCATCAAACAGAAAATTAGCATGGAGCTTAAACCAGAATCAACTGACATCTATCACAGTATTTCCATTAATTTTGATAGTCCTAGAATTGCAACCATACATTATACAACTGGTTGAATTTCCCTGCTAACAGCTATTCCATTCAAGAGAAAATTTTCAGTTTTTTGCTACAAGTATTATTGTGGTAAATAATACTCTCTCACTTGGAAAATTTCATTTGCAAAATTAAAGTACTTCCTATTGCAAAAAGGACAAAGCTAGAATAAGCAGCAATTTGCTCTATTTTAATTTATGATTCTTGAGCCAGTTTGGAAGTTAATAAAATATGGTTGCTTTTCTTAAGCATTTGATAGGATTTTCACTGTGAATGCCTTTAGTCTAAACTCTTTGACCAGTGAGTAGCATTGGTTTCAGACTAAGGCCTATAACATTTTTAGCTATTACATGGTGATAGTGCTATAAATAAGCTTATATTTCTCATGAAATATATTTGCATAATAATTTGTAATGTGTAAACACAAGTATTATTCAAGCTTGATGGAGCTTTTACATTTTATTTTGAGATTTTTTTGAGAACATATAAGAACATCATGCTGTAATGGTTGAATGGGGACATGTAGGAATACAAAAGAATTCCTTTTCTCAGCCTCTGTAAAGAAAATTTCTGAAGACTAAAGGAATCATGGCAGCAAAAGCAGCAGCACTAGAATAATCATTAATTTAGCCGCTGTTTCTTGAAGTAGCAGAATAAATTATGGAGAAGTTATTTTTCTTTTTTAAACTGTGTCTTTTAAAGAACCAAGGAGGAAAAAATTACTTTGTTAGAATCCCACTTGAGTGCACTGAATTCTGACCACAGATGCTGAAAGTTTGTACCTAACTCCCAGTCCAACCTAACTCCCATCTATATACAAGGAAGTGCCTGAGAACCAGCAGATTACTACATGTGCTTCTCTCTGCTTTGTGCTCCCTTCCAGAGGAATCAAAGACTATTTTGAAGACACACTAACACCAGTATCAGAAGCAAAATCCAAACGGGAAAAAATACAGTGGCAAAACCCCTTATAATTATTTTATCTACTTACATTGAGCTATGGCACATTTTTAAAGAAGCACATTTTAAAAGCCCCTCCAGCAGAACACTTCAATAAGCAACAAATCACTTTCATTGAACCACAAGAGGGGTTATGAAGTTAAGACCATCTGACGGCATCTGTGCTAAGATCAGCATGGATTTTATTTCCAATAGCAAAGGCTCTCTCCATAACTCTTGGGTTGACTTCACCCTCATCTCAGTGCCTGAGGCAGATGGCATTCTTTGGCACCCTTTGGGTACTAAAGGTGTGAGAAGTTCAGCAGTGTCAGAAATCAGATGGGTCCTCTCAAGTTTATGAGATGTGCTTTTCACCCACCTGACAGAGAAGCAAGCATTGTTTTCAGTGTTCAGCATAAAGTCTTGTCCTGAACAGAGAGGAAAGCCAACACACATCTAAAGCACAGTGTCAACAAGCAACACTTGTGTAAAAATTCCACTTAATATTGGCCACCTTAGATGGAAACATTCCCTGGCTCTGATCCTGCAGTACTAAACCTACCACATGGAGAAGAACAGAAATCCAAGCTGAAAATACAAACTTGTTTTAAATCAAAATCATATGTAAAACTGTTGTGGACAGCATGGGGTGAAGACATGACAGTCCTCTGTAAAAAGGGTGAAACAAGGCACACAGAACTGAAGGAATGTTTTGTTTTTGTCTTCCTCCCCAGCTTCTGCCTCGACTCTGTGGGTGTTCAGGACTTGGACTGTCAAACTGTTCATAAGCAGTTGCATTTGGTAGCCTTGCAAGTCTTTGTGTAGAGTATAAAGGGTGGCAGCCCAGGGGGAATATATCCTACTAGTAATGCACACAGGCAGGAGTGAGACTGACGCCTACATATAATCCCCTGCTCAGGAAGTAAATCTCAAGTACTTAACACAACCATCCCCTTGCTTTTAAAACCTAAGACTGAGAAGGATTCATGGGAAAAGGGTGTGGGTGAGACAAGATGGTTTCAAGATTTTAGTGGGCAAATATTTCACTAGCATTGGCTTCACTCAGGTTAAAAGAGAAGAGAATGTGCCAGCTCTGCAGCAGAATTCTGCTTGATACAGGATAGACCTCATTTCTGCTGTCTCTTCTGCTCATTGCTGATAATCTAAGAATTATGAACATCGTACCCTGCTGTTCTCTAAGTCTACAATTTCTTGTTTACGTTTCAACATTTTTTAAGCTTCAGATGAGCTACTGAAATGAAACCACAAGTTACACTTGACTGTCTGTAAAGGCAGAATGACAGGAGGAAGGGAAAAATGATTCTGGACACAGGCAGCATAAGCAAGGCTGAGTACTGCTACACCTCTCATAATTGTTTAGCATCCTCAGGAAAATCCACATGTCCTTGTCTGGATCCACGGGGATAGGTGGTCTGTAGATATCAGAAGAAGAGCTAGCTTGTCTTATTGTTTTCATAGCCTAAGAGGAAAGGAAACACAGCACACAAATACAGCAAACATGTAGAAGTAGCACATATAAGAAGGCATGGAAAGGCAACATGTATACTTGTAGTTGCATATACTACTGTCAGCTCTATCCAAAACCTAATAAAATCTACTATCCATAATTAAATAGTCTGTTTCCATTAATTTCAGGAGGATCTCGAACATGCTGTGAAGTCTGGATTGAGCCTACCTAATTTTGAAGAGTGAACTGGCACACATTAAGAGTCTAGTTGTTGTTCTGCTTCTGTGCAGTCGTATGCTGCCCTATGAGCTATTCAGGCCTGAACACCACATAGCAGCTTACTTTACCCCATCTCAGAGCACCTGTGGTGCTGAAGTAGTGACCTTAAATTGGGTTAAAGTGGACTTGGTGCCCAAGGAACCAGATGTGGTTCAGTCAAATACTATCTGTAGAAATCTGTAAACCAAAATTTCTTCCTACTCCAAGAAGGAAGTATTTGCTCACTCAGATAATTTTTATATTCAGGATGTACAATTTCAGTAGACTGTTGTCATGGTGTATGAGTGGTACTCCCCAATTTAGTTATCCTGCTGTGACTGCAAACCATGCACCACTTGCTTGCTTCCATGCTTTCCCTTCCCTCTCACCCTGCAACAGGATGGAAATAAGAATTGAAGGTACAAATGTAAAGATCATGAGTTGAGATAAAAACAAGTTACAGGAAACAGCAGTGAGATATGAAGATTAACAGAAACAACAATACTAATGACAGAGGGAACAAGAAAGGAAAGATTGACAGGGAAGCTCCCTAACAGTAGACAATTCCCGACAGCTCCCTCAGCTAGGCTTACTCCACTGGGAGACACTTTGGAAGAGACTCCCTTCCCCTGCCTCAGGCAATAATGGAGGTTATAGTATAACCTCCAGGTCCTAGCCATGCCCCCTCCAGACCACTCCAAAAATTAACCCTTTCCTGCTCAGACCCAGGATGACTGTCCATCTCTCAAGCCATCCATACCTAGCCAGCAGCTTGTCAGAATATTTTTGTTCTGTTTTACTGATGTTCTACAATCCACCATAAACCAGCAGTGCTGGCTTCCATTTCCTCTTGTATTTATCTTAGTCACATTATGCCATCTAGCAATTTGGCTGAAGCTATCAGTAGCAGAACTGGTAAAATAAAGTCTTTGTATGTAAATGGGTCTTCCCTGTGGTTTGGTCTTGCTGTAAAATGGAGTCAGTCATTTCATTAACTTGAGACAACAGAAAGCAGTGCTTGCCTTTTATTTTTTCTGCTGTTTTAAGATGGTTTTGGTAAGTAGTCTTTCACATTAGTGCTCCAGATTCACAGCAACATGCTCAGGCAAGTGATAGTGTTACCAAGACAAACAGTAGTGAAGCTCAAATCTTAGATATGTGGTCTGTATGTTGACAGTGTCGGGTCTTTTCCAAACAATAATTAAAATTTGTAACTTCCTCTATGTACTACCTCAGAGTTTTCCAACCTAGGAAGTGCACATTGTGAATGAGTTAGGGTTTTTTTTAATTAGTCCATTTTTGCTGTCTTGGGGCCCATGAATTTTAATCAGCCCTTCCCAACTCTTGTGCTGTATATGATCAGGCGTGCTTCAGGGCAGCGTTCATGAGTTTCAAGCAGCAGAATGGAGATGCTTTTTTCGTCGGACAATTGAGCTCATTGTTTTCTACAGGCTTCAAGCAAGCCCTTGTAATTGCATCCTTTCTGTTTTCCCTGATCAGTTAACCTTTTACTTAAAATCATCTTTTTCCTTAATTGGCTTTTCTTGTGAAGAATCCCTGCAGACATGTCAGATGACCCTTCTCTCATTTTCTCTGCCCTTGCATTTTAATGCCACTCTGACACACGAGTAGAGCCATTCAAGAACATTTTGTCCTTACTAGATGAGCTCTGCTCTAGCTGAATTTAATGATGCAGAGAGCCTATGAAATTTTGCAGTGGTAAAGAAGCAACCCAAAGAGGAGGCGGAAAAGGGAATGGTATTCCTGCAATGGCATGACTGATCACTTGATCAGCCCATCAGGATATCTGTTGGGACATCAAGGTGACATTTCATGTGTTGTTTTATTAATGCTATTTGCCTTAAATTCTTTTTTTTTTCTTGCTTTAATTAGCTCTCATATTTATTTTTTGTATATGTTATCTTTTTAAAATATTTTAGACTTATGACTGCTGCTCCCAAGATGTATATTAGCTGTGTTTGTTAGATCAACAATGGTATGGCCAGCACTGCAAGTACTTCATCTTCAGAGTCAATGTTAAAGTGCAAACTCCAGGACTGAGCAGTGTCTTGGAATTTTCTGTGTAACCCTCAGTGTAAGCTTTGGTAGAAAGCAAGTGGTTTCCTACATAGAAAGTTTGTCCCTACATTTTGTTTCATGGTGAGGGGTACTATAAAAAATACGTTCATCGGTAGAGCTCACCAGACTGCCCTCTCTGCAAGCACTGTGTCAGAGGAGCGAGCAGTTGGCTGCACAGATGAAGAAAGTGAAAAGGACTATTCAAAAGTGTCTTCCAGTTAAGCCTGACAGTAGCTGGAAGACAGATCTACTTTCAGAATGAAAAGTCTATGAGAGAATGCTGATCACAAGAAAAAGTGAGAGTGGAAAGTATTGGATGTTGCAGAAAGGATTAAATTATTAAATTCGCCATCTTTAAGGAGAGAAGTTAGAAGGATGAGGATGGAAACAGTTTTCAGCTGAATTACAGAGTTGTGTCCATTCTTAAAACTTGGGCTGCTGTTCCTTCAGTGAGCAAATTAGAAATCAGTATTTTGTTAACTTTCTAGTGCATCAATCACTAAGGTAATAGGAAAAAAAAAAAAAAAAGAAGATTTACAATGAGTGTAGCTTAGGGAGTGGACAATAGCCAAGAAACTGATTAAAAAGAGTAGATTTCCTAGCTCTACCTTGAATACAGAAGAGGAATATCATTTGAGAGTTTGTGTCATCAGTTTCTTTGCAAACTGATTTCATCATGTCATAAAGCAAATAACTTCCAGCTGTCACATACTTATCCTGTTTAAGGGAGACTAGGAGTAAACAAGAGAGGTCCAAGAGAAAACCCCAGAGAGAAATAACTTCCTAGGCTAACAACAAAGAGAAAATAAACTAAGACTGAAGGGGTATAATTGTGTCGGAAGAGCTGAGGAAAGCCCAAACTCATTCCTTCCCACTTGGGAGTAGCAGGGACAGAGCAAATATTCAGTGAGACCGATGAGGAGCCTTCCAAGCAGAGCCTGAGAGCATATAATAAAGTTTGTACAAATTATGGAAAGGAGAGAAGGAGGAGAATTTGGATGTCCCAAAAAGGAGAAATACATAAGGGTTATTACTACTCTTCGTCCACATGAAGGTCTAAAGAGATTTGCCAAGTCAATTAAAACCTTTGATAACTGATGTCAACATCTGCTGCTTTGTAGAGCCTCAGACAATGAGAGAGCGCATTTCACGCTTGTTTCCCGTTTAGGAAATAGTCTGTATGGTTGGCTTCTTTTAATGAAGATAACATCATACTGTGTGTTAGTTAGGCTTTATCACAAGGACAATACACACTGCTTGAGTTTCATTTTTGGACAGCTTAGCTGAAATGCAAATCATCGGAAAAAAGTATACTGGTATGACAGCAGAAACTAAAATAAGAAAAATGTAGTTGGTATCTACTGTGGTTTGAATTAAGAGTTTGGGCCAAACTCAACCATTATTTGGGAGTAATCCAGTGCAGTTCAGTGTACTGGCCTAAGCTGTACCAGCATGTGAGCAGAACTTTGCTCCTTGAATGTTTGTGAAGCAAAAGGGCTTTTTTTTGCCACATTGTATTATAGGAAAATTAGTCATATGTCTGATATGACAAGACTTCTATATTCATGAATTCCATTTCTAGTAATTATCATGAACAAGTGGAAGGGAAATTACAAGAAATGAAGCCAACATGGGAAAATTTCGGTCAATGTCTATTTCTAATCTGCAAAATGCTGTTGAAGTCAATGCTTCTAACCTCTGTATTCTACTACCGAACTTGCTTTACTTGTTTCATTTTTGTTCATGAAATGTATTCCTTTTGTTGCAGATCAGAACATCTGTCATTTGGTCCACTCCAAATGTCTCCTTTGAGATCCCTTTATGGGTTATAATACTAGCCATACTTCTTGGACTACTAGTACTAGCTCTGCTGACCCTTGCTTTATGGAAGGTATGTTCCATTATTTCTGTTACTGTTGCCTTAAAAAATACCCTGAAAATACTGAAAGATTCTAACAGATAAAAACAGAGGCTAGAATTTTGTGATCTTTAACGGTTTGGAGCAAAAGCAACAGTACACGTGTCTTTTTTGTTTTGGCACTTCTGACATGCTACTGTCATTGACCTTTATGCAGGGAACTTGTTTTCAAAGTCCTCCTTTATTATTGAAACCTGGTTACAAATGGGCATACAGAACTTGGCTCTGTTTCCCAAGACCTATGATCCTCTATTTCAGGATGTTTAGGTTCAAAAAGAAGTTACTCTAACTTTGTTTTCTCTGAATAATTCAGGAATTTCCAGTTTTTGTCAGCATGGAACAATACTCCCAGTTCTGAGAATTAATTTTTAGAATATTTTCTTTTATATTAATAGATCATATATTTTGTTTTCCAAAGTTTTCTATTTTTGTGTGTTGATTGTTACACTCCTTTCACAAGTTTTAAGACAAATTAACTGGAAACTGCTATATCCAGGGAGCCAGTGTAGCCTTTGTCCATTCTCTCAGTTCACATTAAAAAGAAGATTGAAATAATTCCTTATGTTATGATATGGTTTACCTGTCTTCAGCTGCCTAAAGGTTATGGTTAGGTTTACAGCCTATGCTATCTTCCCAGCTTTACCTGGTCAGGTAGCAGCAGCAAAAAGCTATGTCTAAACATGTAAGGAGGAGAGAAATTACCTTTTGGTGGTACTTTCCTTTAACCACTCGTGAACTTTTAACCTTTCAACTGAAAGAGTGACTTTTAGGCAGTTCAGGTAAGTTGGAAGAATTCTCATCTTTACGTTAGGTCACAACACTGTCCTGTGGATATTTCCCAACATATATTACATTTCTCTTATTATTACTGCTTGTCAGTCTAAAACTCGTTTCTGAATGAGAACATTGCTGAACTGAGAGGAGCAGATTTCTCATTAGCATCAGTCCATACCAGCATTCAGGCCAACTTTACATCTCCTGCAAAGACATCTTTCATATAATTTGTATTTTAAAGCTGTGCTTCTTTGCATCTAAACTTGCATCTAAAACTTTCATTGGGAATGATTTGGATAGAAATAAAATGTCTTCACAGTCTCAGCCTGCCCTACATTGTGCCTAACATCTCAGGTTGCCTGAGTGAAGAATCAAACTGCAGCCGAGTCTTGCTATGGCTGTCTTACCATGACATCTTTGTTTCTGTTGATTGTTTTCTGCAGTGTGGCTTCTTTGACAGAGCTAGACCTCCTCAAGATGACATGGCTGACAGGCAACAGCTGACAAGTAACAAGACTACTGATGCATAAAGGAAGAGAGTGACAGTTCGTCAGAATCCTGCCTGAGAGACTAGAAACACGATGAGGATTAAATGAAAGATTCCTTCCAATCAGTCTTCCTTTGAACCTGCAAGTGACATGGTGTCAATCTGATCTATGCAATGTTCTGAGAACATGCCACATGATGGCCAACCTTGCCAAAGAAAGCAACTTCTCACTGCCTTATAAACATACTCTCCACTGAACATGTTTATCCCATATTCCAGTGAGTCTACGTTTCAGCAGATGCTTCTGAGCACGTGTGGTATACTGAGATGCTTCCAGAACAAGCCCAAATCTCTCAAGGAGAGAATGCCTTCGTTGCTGTATTGTCTAGAAGATGAAGCAGGACAAACCTTCTGAATGCTACTGTATCATGCAGAGTACCTTTGAAACCTCCCTAGGAACTGCTATGAAATTACGGCTCAGGGAGACAGGCAATATACCAGTACTGTGAAAGTACTTCTGAAACACAAAGGTAGTCTATAAAAAACTTTATAGATGGGGCACAATTATTTATTTTTCCACCTTTTTGGAATAAATATCTGATATAATCATCAACATAGATTTTGAGAGAAGAAAGGAAAAAATAATAGAAATCACGTACTTACTTTGCATGTAAATAGAAGAGTAAACGCAGTGCACACCCGGAACACAACCTCCTTGGCTACAAGGTGTTTTGCAAAGCAGATTTATGGAACACTTTACAAGATGGGACATATGATAAGCAAGCACACATTGTATCTCTTTCAGCCCAGAGCTGGCAGTGTCACACCCAGATAACTAAATCCATGCACAGTATAGAGCAGGGATGGGTTACCCTGTCCTTGCTTTGCTGATGGCTGGCAGCTGTACACTGAACAGGATACAGTCATTTCTGAAGCACTGTTTTAAATTATCACAGCCACACTGGTGATATTGAAAAGGCTTGGGAGGGTTGGGGCATGGGCAAATTTTCTTGGCCTTTGCCCTGTTACTTTGTTGAAATCGCTTCTTAAAATGGAACAGCTACTGCCATAATTGCTCACCTAAAGAAATCTTTGCTTTTTTCATTTCTCAGTCGATAAGCTGGCAGCTTATAAAAGTAATGCTTTTGGCAAAGTGTAGGGCTTAATAAAATAATTTTTAAGTAAAGTCTTGCAGGAAAGGGTGACAGGATTTGTATTTATTCAGAAAAATAGGATGCCAGCCAACCAAGCATGAACAAAAGTAAAGAAAGAGATCTTGAGGTAAAGAGTAAAAATAAACATTTAGTATTTATTATTTTTTCTGAGTTTAGGATTCCAAAGAAGGTATATTTCGTTCATTCCCTTCTATCAGCAAATGATCTTTATCTCAGCAGGGGCCCTAGGCCCTGATCTGTGCAATTTTTTTTTGTGAATGCTTGAGCCTTTCAGTGCTGCCTGTGAGTGTGAAAACAGCAATATTGTGTAAACTTCAGGAGGGATTGTTCATTTTATGAAACATACACACTACTGACCTTCTCCTCAGTTCCTTTTCTTTCCAATCCGTCTCAGCTACTCAATGAGGTAAATGGCCTCATCCGTTCTGCCACTTTTTGGCATTGTTTAAACAACTGCCCTTCTGCTTCCTAATACTTCAAGATCGGAGTAGTCACGAGACATTGTCAGTTCTGCCAGTCTGACATGAGATTTTACAGTTCTATCATTTCTTGACCTGGGAAATCCAAGCAGGAGCTGTGTTACATCTTCATATCTAAGGCAAATTTGCTAGAAGACCTTTACAGAGTCTTTAGCTTATCAGCTGCAGTGTACCCACAAGACTTATGGAGAAAAGGAGACGTGCCTCTGAACACAGAGGTGAAGTACATATGTGCTTCACAAAGCAAGCACCTCTGTTTTCTAGGGATGAGGAGGCCTGACAACTTCCCAGTCCCCCAGAAAACCAATCTCCTTCCCCCAGATGGTTTTGAGCTGATCCCTTGTAGATTAGAGACATCAGTTGATAAATATCACCACAAAGCAAGCCTGTCCCTTATTTGCACACCTCTGTATCCCACATATTCCAGGCAAAATCATCCTTCCATGAAGAAAAGAGTGGCTTCCAGCTTTTGTAAATATTTTATTGTTGTGTGTAGCAGCTTCAGAAATAATATCAGCAGCTCATTGTAATCACGTCATCTGCACAACTCTGAAGAAATAGCACCATAAGGAGATACTGAACACAGGACTTCTGTACGTGCAATACTTTATATTACTTATATACCTGAAGCATGTTTACACTGGCATTTGTGGTTGTTTTTTAAACTTTTAATATACTGATAACAATTACAATAAAGGAAAAATGGAATGGGGGGGGGAAGGAAAACAAGTACAGTGCTGTTCAGTATTTCTTGCAATGTGTTTTCAATCCTGCATTGCTCTGAGGATGGGACTAGGTGACCTAAGAAGTTCTTTGCAGTTGTAACTTCTACAGTTCAATTTTGAGCAATTACTCTCCATTTAAATGATGGGCAAAACATGTTCAGATACTAAATTTAAACAAAAAAAGAACTTCAGTGACTGTTAGGCCTGGCTGGAATCCATTGGCTGCAGCTGTGTAATGTCACTGGAAACCAAATCAGAGGCACATGATCTGACAAACAGTTACTTTGAGCAATACTTTGTTTTATATTTCTACATCCTTGTAGATTAAACTTCCCCCATGGAAATGTCTAGAGCTCTATGTTGTCGAGGACTGTAGCCTATTCCCAGCATTTGTGGATAGTTTTGGCTGCAAATTGTGAACAGCTTTGTGAAGATTTCTCTGTTTCAGTGCTGGCCAAGAGTGTTTATTCCTTGGGGAGATTGCATCCTGGATGTGGACACTAGCAGGGAGTTGACATAATCTTTCCCCCCAGTATATTATTACTGTGCTACATGATAACCTCTGCCACATCCCTACATGTGATGACTGAACTTTTGTTGCAGTGATGTCAGCTTTTTAATGAGTTACTAAATGCAGCTTTCTGTAAAGGTAATTCAGCCTTATGCTTCCCAGTGTATGTGGTGAGGTGCTAATTGCAGGGAACATGGGAGGAGTCCAGAGAGCAGGAAAAACAGATTACTTAAAAAATTAATCTTTTAAAACTCTTCATTGTTCTGACCACCACAGCAGTCTGGTAAACAGAGAGAAATTCATCTTTTATTTCACATGCTTCTTGCTGAATTTGAGAAAGGCTGTCCAGTTATTTTATCCATGCAGCAGACTGTATCATATTTTATGTTTCATGAAAATTTCGGAATTTTCATAACAGGGATCTGTATATTTGATTATGTTTTCCCTTACAGATTTAATCTTTAAAGATATTTAGCAAATACAATTTTAAATCTACCACAGGTTAATCTTTTTCTTGTCACTATTTTGTAACTCATTTTGAGTTTTTCCTGTTTCTCACAGCTTTTATAGGATTCTCACATTAGATAGCTCTTGAAAACAACACTGATTTTCTCTGTTTTAGCTGTGAACTTTCCGTCCATTAGCATGAAGGATCTTCTAGTAGGCATAGCTTACATTAACTAAAAAGCCTTTTGGCAACCAACAAAACACCTAGAGATATGTAGGGGAAAGAAAGCCCCAGCCAACCATGGCCTATGGTACTCCATTTCAGCAAGCCTTTTTTAATGAAATACCATCTGACACACTGCCTTTAGGAATTGTTTATGAGTGTTTTATTTATGATTGTTGGCAAAGATCCATATTAAAATGTAGTGTAATGGCAGTGCCTCAACAATAAAAAGTCTTGAATTCAGCTCGTGCAGGCACCATGATGTGACACAGCAGGAATGCTTTTAATATTGAAGGACTGTTCTTGTTTTGCCTGTGTGTTGTATTGGAGAGGCACTTAGCTATTCAAGATGCTACCCTACTGTACACAGTGACTTTTAGAAAAGAAGAATGGAAGTAATTGTTCAACTTGCTTTTCAGATGGTTTCATTTGTTTTCAACATGTTATTCTGCTTAACCAATGCACTACATTCCATTTGATTGTATATTGTTCTTTGTTTCAGTGAGGGTTTGTAAAGCAGACTTCAGGAACTCTTTCTAAAATTGGACTGCCTCAGACAGTATTACTTTTCCAGAAGCCTCTGAGGATAACAGTGGCAGAGCAGAATTCAGGATGCTGTGTGAAATGGTCAGTGCATTACAGGAACCAGCTTACTTTTCAGGAGTTTACCCAAGTTCATATTCAGTCATATTAACAGAACATCAACCTAAGATTCTGCATTTCTCTTGTCAAGGAGGGCCAGGGTGTGCCCTGGTTATCATTGCTGTGAAAGCCAAACACCAAGAAATTCTCACAGCAAAGAGAGTGGAGGGGAGAGGAGGGCATATTTTAAACTTGCACAGGACAAATGTAAAGCAGCCAAACCAAGTGTATGGCAAGAACATAAACATCATCCCTCTTGTGATGTTCTCCTGGTCGAAGGTTAACATTTTCCCAGCTAAAGCTCTCTGCCCATTTTTCACAAACCTGCAGCACCGGGAAATAATCTCTAAAGCTGCAAAAAGTTTCAAAAAAATTTCCACAGATGTTATATTCTTTGTATAATTTTACATTATGAATTTATGTACTAGTTCTTGGCTCTTCAGAAAGCCTTACTGATTTTTTGTTGGTTTTTCATATTTTAATAGCATTTGAGAAAAGATAGGTCAGCATAGTAAGACCTGAAAAAGAAAATAGATTTAAACTAACAGTAAAGTCTTTCAGGAGACCCTGGCTTATATCTGGGTTAATTTTTTTTCCATTTTAGGCTTGGAAGAAGCATCAGGAGATATCTCATTTGGGGAGTGTTCTGGCTTTGTTTGTAACAAATACTCCCATGCCAACTAATGTGAAAACCAAAAAATTTTGTTTTAAAGAACCAGGTCTATCATCTCCTCCTGTGTGCCCTGTATGAGAACAGGCACAGAAAGGGTAACTGACATCATTAAACTAGGGGTAGGAGACATTCACGACTTGACTCAGAACACCAAGATGAAGCTGTCTTGTGGAGAAGGACAAAGACTAACATTTTCTCAGTGCCTAAAATTAGGAAAGACTTGTTTTTCTTGAGGAGAACATGACTCCATGGAAGCCCTGCCCTTCAAGCACCATGGGTAAAAGAATAAACACAAGGTAACTGCACACAAGGGACTTGCTGTCAAGCAGATAAGGAAGCTGCAGGACACTACATTAAGTATAAACAACTTAGAGAGGAAGAGGAGGGTCAAGAGGAGAAATCAAACCTTTAAACACATAGATGTTATCACAGATCAGAAACAACAGAAAGGATGATTAGTAAAATGGATGGATTGGAAATAAGGCTCAGCTACAGGAGACAAGAAGTTGTGACCCCAGAATACAATGAGATAGTTGATCTACTACAGTGATTTGATTTTTTTTTTCACAGTAGCCAACTGATTCATTGCTCGTGCAAAGTTTGAGGAAGATTATTTCCCTAGTAATTAGATAATGAAAGGAAAAATATCTGCAGCTTTGGCAGGCTTCTTGCACTGACTGTGAATCTCTCCCATTCCTAAATGAAGAACTGTATTCACTGACTTTGAGAGAAGGAAGGAGGTGATTAAGACATGACACTTGAAGATTTTCCAGCTTCTGGCTTCACTGCTATTTCAAAGTGCCTTCAGTATTTGCTGAGGCACTGTGGTGTATTTCACTGTAGTGGTACAGACTATGCTACCCAAAGGTAAGAGAAAGATTTTTCTTTCAAACCAGTAGAAACTAAATCTTTATGGAAACTTTCTGTCTATGCCTCGCTTACCCAGGAAACATAAGGAGTAAAGTGATGTATAAGTGGGATGGTTTTATTTATCAAGTGTTGCTACATGCACTAAGAAGCTTCTCTATACATGTATAAAAGCTTTGGTGTTTAAATCCAGTCTCAAGTAGTTAAACTAAAACAATTCTTTGCAAACAGATGAAGGAGGCACAACTAAGTCAGCAATGGAATTGAAAAATTAATTGATGTAGTGAAGAGGACACCTGTTCAGTGTTGGCTGTAATGAATGCTTGATGTTTTCAAGGTTTACTAGTTCTTTTGTTCTACATTTAATATATTATGGTACCAATGAAGCACTTAGTCGTTGTGTTTAGTGTAAGACACTCACTAACATATCAGACAAATCAGTTACTCTCCCAAGAGGAGAAAATGCAAATACCATAACAGTTTTCAGTCCTTTTGACATATTTGCTTTGCCTCAGAGATTTCTGAAGCATGTTGCTCTGCTCTGTTGAGTGCTGCTTCATTAATATTATTTGCTCCATTGGCTCCTCCTCACTCAACTGGTTTGGATGGTAGAGAATCAGTGCCTTCTCATCTGCTTCTTGTTTAAAATGCTGAGGATCTCTACTGTCTCATGAGCATCTCTGCAGCTTTTCAGTAATTCCCATGTGATTGATGGGAATATATTCTATCTGATTTGAGGGAAAAGGGTGTTTAGTCTCCACCCCACTTTTCTAATGCCCATATATACACAAAAAGTCAGTCCTGTGGTACCTATTACAGATTATTTCACTAAGCAACCAGCCAAGTCTTTGTTCTGTAATTCAGGAGAACAAAGTAACCCTGAACTTGGCCCCCCAGCCATTTTAAGCAAACATCTGTGTGAAACCATTGACTCGCTGCAATGTCTTTAAGAGGAAATCTTGTAAAACATATTGTGGACTCCTCATTGTCATCACTACAGTTGTTATGTTGTGTCAAGTGTATACTGATCTTACGTAGATCATGGTTAGCAGACTTTATTATCTCAAAAATGCTTTCCCTGGAGAGTGGGAATGAAGCGCAAGAAAAAATCTGGATTGTCTTTTGCTGGCACATTTAGAGCTGGTGAACTTTTAACTACCAGCCCCTCAGTGGGACGTCCTGAGCAGTTCTGCAGGAGAAGGGGAAGTGGCAGCGTGGGGTGTGAGCACCACCAAGGAGGAGCCGTGCCTGGAAAGATGTGGATTGGCTCCACATACAGCATTGTCCAGACCTGGCATGAAGACGTGCTTCCTCAGCTGCCATAGGACTGAGGGGCTCTGTGCTTGGCATCCCTTTTTCCTGAAGCACTCTCTTCCTTGATGCCCCTTTGCTCCCTCCCCTCACTCCCTCTGGCAAGCAGTGTCTTGCCTGCCCTCCCTCTTGCCTTGCTCACAGCTCCTCCTTGTGAGCAGTGGGATCACCCACAAACTTCATGTAATTTTAGGAAGGCTCTTCATCCCTTGCTTCCTCATCTGGAGCAGGGTCACCAAATAGCAGTGTTGGACATGTGTTGCAAATAAAAAGCTCCTCGGGTGGAAACCAGGACTCTCTTATTTCACTAAGGCTGAAGCAAGCTTAAAAAGCTATATCAGTGCTGAGTAACATCAGCTTCTATGGACCAGCTGCTGCAAGTTCAAGTGCCTGTACTGGAGAAGCATGTGACTGCTCCCTGTCCCCACAGACCCATAAAACCATATAAGTTTATTTTTTAGCTGCTTATGCTTGCATTATTTTTATAAGTGATGAAATAAAGTAAAACCAAGCTGATGAATAAAAGTAGCAATGGATACTGTGATTTGAGCTATTTCTTAATCTCAGATTTACAGGAAGAAAGTCTGCTTATTCCATTCTCAGCAATCCAATATATATGAAGCTACTGAACTGTCATACAATTAACAGTTCACCAAGCTGCTGTATAGAACAATTTAGATGGGAAGAACTAGTAATAGTAAATACTTATCTTTTCAACTTTGTATCCATGAAGACTAAAAGGATCAAGCTTGTATTTCTTTTGAACATAGAATTATAGGAATTACATGTTATGTCTAGAGCTTCTCTAGGATTACTCTGGAGATTTTCAGCAATGAGATAGAAATGTAATGTCTTGTCTTTGTTCTATTGCACACCAGGCTATTGCGTTTTTTGTTTTTGTGACAGAAGAGATGCACAGCCCTCAGTGGGAGTACAGATACACTAGCAACTGTGAAGCAGATTATTGAAGAGGATTTCATTGAATTGAAACTCTGTGTCTCTGAGCAACAGTCAAGCTGGTGTGTGGACTCAAATAAGGAGTGGTTACAGATGAAGAGACTGGGGCATTGAATCCCTGGGTGCCCTCCAAGAAGTCAGAGCTGCCTGAAGCCAAGCAGTCAGAAAGATTAGAACACTTGACAGTCTTGGTCTAGGCATGGCTATTTGTCAAACAGGGCAGGATCACTTCATATCAGCATCCAAAGTTGCCATAAAACCACCATGAGTGGAAGAGGCTGGCAGTGGAGCCTTTGTGTTAACAATGCAGTTCTTTGTTTTGGCTGGCTTGTATCACAGGTGTAAAGATGGCATGTAAAACTTTTGTAAAAACCATGTTTTCTTCTCCATGTACTCCAATGATGTCTACAGCTTAAAATGCTGAATAGTCAATCTCTTACTATGCCCTCCAAGTCCTGAATTTTTTGTCTCACTAGATAGCAGGCACCATCTAAACACCTCAAATGCTGGTGCTGTAAGGAAGAATGAAGCATTTTTCCATGACATGTTCTAACTATTTTGTTCAACTGTTCAGTGCTTCCACCAGGACCTGTGGGGGAAGGGCAGGATTTGGCTGTTGGCATACCTTTACTATGTGCTAGGCATAGAGCAAATTTGTGGCACAGAAGGCTTGCACTTCAAATATAAAATATGGAGCAGCAGATGGATGTAATAAAATGTTTTGTGTGGAAACAATGACATGATTATGAACAGCATAATAAGGAATGGTCATAGCGTGCCAGGGCCATAAGCAGACTTCCTATTCTGGATTCTTAAATTGGGCATTGTAATATCTAAATGGAAGTCATCTGGCCCATCAAGGTAACCCAGGACATCTCTCCTAGTTATTCCAATGCCTTATACAGCCAGTGGAAATGATAGCTTTGGATTTACTCTCCAGCAATTCCCTTTAGTCCATCTGGTAATATTCAAGTCTGGTGCCAAGGAAGAAACAGCAGGCATCAGCTTGGGCTATTTTCCCTGTCTTGCTGGGGGCTGAGGCACTGGGTGTGGGTTCTGTCCCAAGGCCACTTTTCAGAAGAGCTCTGGTGTGCAAGGTAGGGGAGAGGAGCAGGCAGAGGTTGTGTCCAGGAGCTCATCTCAGCCCTGTGTTACAGTCTCTGCTGTGGCTGTGCTGTGGTTCACAGCAGCCCACCATGCAGAGGGACTACAGAGAGAGGAGTCTGCCTGCAGTCAGCTGAGCAAACTGATCTCCTGGAACCAGAAAGTTGTGCTCATAGGAGGGAGTGAGTTGCATCTTCTGTGCTCGCACAAGTGAGTGGGCTGCATCTTCTGTATTACAAAATGCTCAAAGCATGGGCATTTAGAACCCAAAGAAGATTCCTCTCTCTGAGAGCCAGTGCTTGCTGTCCTGTGATTCCCAGGTGTCCAGTGTCCTTTTCTGCACCAATGGCACTAGTGCTGAGGGAAAGATGATGCATCTCTAGACATGTCCATCACCCAGTTATGGTCCTCTCCTGAGAAGTAAATAGTTGTTTTCATCCTGACAGACTGGATTAATTCTAGCATTCACTTGCCCTCCTTTTCTGGCTGAGTACAGTGGCCAAGAGGCTCTTATTACATGTAGTGTCCCTTTCTCCTCTGATCCTTTCTTGAGCCTTTCTGTGTGTGTCCATCTAAACAGGCTCAACAGCTTGGTTCTCCCACAGACTTCAAGTTATTTTGCAAAATAACCAGCTGCAAAAACTCCAGCAATGAAGGGCTCGTGCTGATACACTTGAGTTTGTGCAATCACACTCAAGCACCTACAGACAGCAGCAGTAGAAGCAACAGTGTTAAGGCTGGATACGTCTGTGGGCTGGCTTCCCCAACTAGTATGTGGTCCAAATTACCCTGTTGAACTAAGGCTCCTAAATTTCTCTTAAATCAGCCCTAGGTTTCCTAACAATCAGTCTAAATGTGATCCCTTGCCAATAAATGAACTTGAAGAAGCCTGGAATTCCAGCTATGTTGTTTGAGATCTCTAATGAATGTCTTGGAAAGTTTACAGCCTTGCCATGTTCTGCTAATCATTTAAACATTTAAC
Source organism: Cisticola juncidis (assembly GCA_013400215.1). NCBI lineage: Eukaryota > Metazoa > Chordata > Aves > Passeriformes > Cisticolidae > Cisticola > Cisticola juncidis. The sequence goes on along the minus strand of VXBR01009563.1, from coordinate 141,875 downwards.
TTGTCAAATGCTGAAAGGTTCATTATTTTCATGTTCAGTTTCCTGAATATATTAGGAATTTTTTTTCTAACTTGACCATTCAAAACAAGCAACTGGATTTTTATGTAGGCACCTAAACCAATGCTTAGCTCTGCCATGCTTTTGATCTCTGATATCTGAAAATCAGCCACTCTAGATATCTACATATGGCTTTAGGGACCTAAGTCTTGGCAGCCAGATTCATGTTTGTGATACTCTCACATGTTTTCAATAAGAATCTAAACATAAACCAGACCAAAAAACATAGAAGTAGGGAGAAGGAAATAAAAACAATGCTCTGTAGGATATCTATGTGTTGACATAAAATATGGAATAATCCTGGCCTACTGCATCTGTATGTGCAGAGCTTTCTTTCAAATGTGAATTATTGAATCAGTAGTTCAGCATGTCCTTGGATGAGAACTACTGTATCTCACACACACCAAGACAGCAGGCTCCACACTGAGATGTTTTGAAGTGGCATTCAAGTGCTCACCACACCTCAGAAGAAGGTCTTCATTTGTTCCCAGGTAATTTCCTGGGCCTTCTCAAAAATGAATGTTGGTGTCACTGATGAGTAAAGTTTTTCATGTTTTCTGTTCTTATGGTACTGTCATTGCTGACCTCTGCCCTCAGGCCACAGCTCTGGGCATCAACCCATTCTGCAAACTGACAGCCTCAGGAGGGCTTCTGAGTGAAGAAAAAGTTAATGGTATGAGGCCACATCAGTAGTATCTCAGGGATGCTCAGGGTTGCTGACATGAGAAATTACTTGATCTGTTTTTAAATTTTCAATTTGTCAATAGGGCTTGTTTTTAAGGTACAAATATGATAGGCTCACCCTCCTACTTACAGCCTCAGGAAAAGCTAAATATCTGCTTGAAGCTCCCTTGACAAGCTGTGCTTTATGTTTCTTCAAGGAAAATAAACCAACATGTTTTCATTCATTAATCTGGCCAGACAGAATAACAATATAGCAGCAGAGTCAATACAATGACTATTTTGAGACTGTTGCTATGATTTCTCCATCTGGTAGACTAAAGTCCAAAAAAAACCCAAAGTTCTCCTGGGGTCTACACTTTGTTCTCGCAACTCCTGTCTGCTGAATTGGTTCTCTGGAGAACAGCACAGCCGTGACCTGCTTGGGCAAGTCCATCCACAGCTCCTCTGGGAGGAGAGCAGAGTTTGGGAATTTCTGGTAAAAAGCAGCACACCTCAATCAGCACTTCAGCTTTTACCACAATGCTGTTACCAAAAGGTTGAAATAGCACACATGATTGTGGTCCCCTTACCCCTGCCCTTAGTCACAGTGTGAGATAGGGTTCCCAGGTGGGGAAACTAAAGGTGTTTTACTCTTTTATCATGCCTGGACATAGGTTTAACTGCAGGGACCTTCCAGCCTTGAAAACTATTAAGTATTCTTCATACAAAAACTGGAAGGTTACATGCCTATGCACAAAACTTAAAGTGAAATCCAGAGTTATTACCATATTCCTACCAGGAGAACACTTTAAAACATGAAAATTAAGTGCTTTCACTGTGTACCTTCTTCCTGCTCCAGATAACATGTACAGAAAAACATAAGAGCTATAGAGCTTCCTTGTCCATACAGGTTTGCTATGGTAGAACCCTCCCAGGCAGGATGTGAACAGAACCTCCATATTTCAGTCTGACCCCAAATTTGTAGCAGAAGGTATAGAGGCCAGAGTTCCTTGGTCAAGCCATAAATTTAGGCAGAGATTTCCTTTCCTGTGCTTGCACCAGCACAGATATACTCCTCTCCCATGCAGTGTTAGGCAAGAGGATGAATTTCACCTATACAGAAGCATCTCATGGGGTTTAGCTCTTCCATGGCTTTGTGTCTGTGACTCAGCTCACTGGCTGTTGCCAAATGTTGTATAAAGCCCTCTTCATTCTTTACATTCAGTACTTCTCAGTTTGGTTTACACCCACCAAAAATCTTTTCCATGTTTTTCTTCCTTACAAGGAAAATAAACTTGTAAAGAGGGAGAAGTGAAGGGTTACATCTGGAGAGAGTTATGGCTGTGGCTCAAAGGAACAACTGGAATGTCAGTAATGCGGAAGTTTCTTCTACAAAGCCATTTCTTTCCTCTTCTTGAGAAGTACAGATACAGGCTGCTGCTGCTCACAGAGCACAGCCCCAGTGCACATTCCAGTGAGGAACGCCAACAGCATCCCTGCTGAGAGCAGGGTCAATGATTGACATCAGTGCTACCCTCTCAGCCTCATGCACACTGTCAGGAGCAACTTGGCTTCAGAAATTGCCTGTCTGGAAACTAATTACAAAAGCCATAGTAGTAGCAGCAAATTTTATAATTGGCCAATTATGATACTTTTTGGTACGGATTTCTGACAAGCTAAGTGCTTGTAGATGCCGCTGAAGTCACTGGCATTGGAGGTGTTTGGCAGAGAAAAAGAATCTTTGTGTAGGTGGTGACTCTGAGATCAGCAGCACTGAGTCCACCACAGCCTCACAGCTTCATTTATCTGTGACAGATATTATGTTGGAGGTGACATCTTCCACTTTCAGGTTCAACTCTGAATTTTGAGGAGCATGTGGAATGAAGAGACAGGAAAGGAAAATGCTTTTCTTTATTGTAAATTAGTGATGGGGAAATACACATACAGAGAGTCCAACCAACTTCTCTTGCATGTGTAGGATTTCCCTCAGACTACAGTTCTCAAAGATTAGGGTTGACTTTTTTTGTTCTATGCAGGTGAGTGGTATGCAGTTCAAAACCACTCCCTGTTCAAGCAAACACCAGTTTGTAGTTAAAATTTTTTTACACAAGAACTTAATTTTGGGTTCCAAAATTCAAGTTATATCTGCATCAGATTTTTAAAAATATGTTAACTGCTTAAAAACTGTCCCGATTCTGAAAAGAAGACTCAATGTTTGAAACATTTGATTTTTATTTAAGCAAAACTTACAAATTTTATCTGTAAAACCATTATCTCGTAATTTTTTACACGTTTTATAGGTTTGTATGTTCATAAACAAACTAATTTTGTAATAATGACATTCAGGGAAGAGAAAACAACAAACTACGAGGCAATAACATCTACAGTGATAGGGTTGGTTTTTTTCCATTTGTAAGGCATAGAGTATTTGCAGTGTACGATTTTGTGCATACTGTTCTTGTTTTACTTCTCTCATAAGCATGCCAGACTAAGGACAAAGTTGTGCGAGAAATAATTAATTCTACTTGTTTTTAAAAGTTCTGTTCAGTGGAAAACAAAAGCTAGCCTTCCCCACTGTGGATCTTCCACTTTTTTCCTGAGATATTCTAGCTTCTCTTTGCAATCACTTTTTTCTTTCCTTTCTGAAATGTCTAATATAGAACAAAACTATGGCAAAGTGAAAGTATTGATTTAAAAAAGAATATGTTATTCACATCAGTTTTTAGTGTATTTTTGGAACTAATTGTGAGCAGACCAGTTACCAGTATTCCAAACAAACAACATCTGCAGTGCATCTAGCAACTGGCTTTTCAAACATTCCCATGTGTGCTTGACTGGTTCCTGCACCATCTCCAGCAACTGTTCCTAGTAGATATATGTGTCACCAGAATGGATGTGGAAGAGAAGTTATGTTGGAAAATGGTGCAAAACACTTCAGAAAAACTTGGACAGAGACCTCTCCTTGGAGGACATCTCCTTGCCCACTCTTGAAACAAATCCAGTGGTCCCAACATGACAGTTATGGAAGCACTGGGCTGACAGTCCATCATGATGAACCCAAAGCCCATACTATGCCTTGGATTTTGCCATTCTTCATGCTTGAGTGCTTATTTGCCTCTCCTGAGCATCCAATTATGAAAGAATTAATTACACACTATGTTAAATTCATCTGAGAGATATTTTGATTTGCCATCTATTTAGCCATCCTGACTCTGAAAATTTTGTCTCAATTGCAGCAGTTGCTTCATCTTCTGACACTTTGCCTTTGAACAGGGAGTTTGTTATCATTGTTACATCAGTATCAATATTTATTGTATCTATATATTACAGGAATGTTTGTGGGGGTTATGGGATTATCTATAAAATCATTAGATAATGTGGGAACAGAACTGGAACTCTAACTTTAGAAACAGCAGCTCAGTGATGAAACTCCATTGCCAGGGTTCTCCTGTTTCCAAATTAAAATCTGTCACTTCTTGTCTATTTAGTTGGTAATCCACTCATTGTGAGCCACACTGATTCTGATTCACATTGAAATTACTTTGCAAAGAACCCTCCAAAATCAAATGTTTTAAAGAACTTAACCTTCTTTCAATGCTGCAGCTTTTACCAACTACATTTATAATCTCATTTTTAAGATAAAGGTAGACAAGAACATTAGCCATACAGAACACAGGGTTACTCACAAAATTACAAGACTTACTCTAGATTGAAGTGTTTCTGATTTTAATGGTAATGCTCATCTATAAAAGACTCAGGAGCACTGAAGACCGTCCCAGTGCCATCACAAAATCAGAGCTGCTACCAAAACCTCCCTTCTTTCCACAAAGAGTGATGGGAGGTGAGAAAAAAAAAAGGTGATAGTGTCTTTGTGGATATTTTGGCTCTGGCATGGCAGAAGAGCAGCTGTGAGTTCCTCAGTTCTTCTCAAAGCCTTCCACAGCTTTCTTAACTGAAGAGGGAAATTGGAAGCTGGAAGTTGATAAGCATTCTAGCTTAGCCCATTTCTGGCTTCCTCATGCTAGAAACGAAATGTAGTGGGAGATATGATGCCTCTGTGTGACATTTCTGTTGTAAATGTGTTATTACAATTATGTGTGCAGATACACTGAAACTTAAAATGGGTGCAACTGTATTTAAAGTTTGGTGTTCACTCCTAAAATGGAAAGCAGCCATAAATTTATTTACCATGACAAGAATAAAATAAGTCTTGCATGCAACATAGTTTTAAGGGGAAAAGGAGAAGGATTTGATATATAACCACGCACCAAGAATCCTGATTTGGCAGGGTTTCCATTGTTTTTTTCTTTGGGAGATGTTTCTTATCAAGACAGCTGTCTGGTATCTTTCTCATCTTTTCTGTTCTTTGGACTTTTTTCTTAGAGAAAATGTTTTAAAATTCTAGATATAATTGCAGTTTTTTCTTTGCCTTTTCAGACTCAGATATGCCCTAGGTTCTGTGCTTCCCAACACAGACTGCCAGGCAGCTGGGGGAAGAATGTTTCTTTATAAATTGAAGCTCTTGTTTCTTCCTTTCTTTATTCCTTTGTCCAACCATCCAGATTAATTCTTGATTGAGAACATAATTTAGAGCATTTATTGCTTTCCCTCAGGCCAGAGGACATCTATTTTTCAAAGGAAAATCTTCATAAATAATAATTTGCTTAAACAAATGTGCTTCAGAAAGTGAATTGTTACAAGCCTTTTCCACCCAGGCAGCTGGTGAATGAACAGCTTCATGGCAAGGGCCTCATCGCTGGGACGTGAAGCCAGGACAGCAGCTGAGATGTTTTACTCAGGTAACTGTGGTGGGATGGTTTTCTCGAGTGTGACAAACACACCCGCTCGCCTGTGTATCCACGGCAGTGCTACTAATCCCTGTGTGCTGCCTGTTGTCCTGACCCACAGTACCTGTGTGCTGGTGTGCCATGGCCACACACAGCAGAGGACACAGGTGGCTTCACAGTGCATGAGCTGCAAGAACTGCTCCTGCCCCTCTGCTCCCACCAACTAACATCACACCCATGTAAGTGACAAATACGTTGAGGGGAATGAGATTCGATAAGGAATAAGAAAGAGAGAGGAGGTAAAAGAAAAACACTCTCCCTTACGCTGCCATGTCATCACTGGAACATCTGCTTTATGTCTGAGTATGCTAATGATCTCTCTGAAACCCCACTCCAAGAGAATTAGGGCTGATAAATCACAAGGGGTTTTCTTAGGTTTTAAGATTCCAGATGCTGTGGTGGAAAAAAGGAGGCAAAAAGAAGAGTGGCCACTTTATCTCACCTAAAATCAGCCCAGTGCTGACACAAAAAAAACATAACTTTAAAAAGATAGTAATGCCATACAACACAAAAAGGGTAAGGTTTTTTTCCACTTTTGTCTGGATTCCAACTCATACACAAGACATTCTTCATGATTCTTTCTTTTTTTGTGAGGAAAAAGAAAATTAAAAGGACCCTGGTCCTCCTAGTCTTTAGGAGTTGTGTGTATATACATGTTCTTGACTGATGAACTTCTATGCACACATGAGTTCTTTTATCCAATAAAAAGTCATTTTAAAAAATCAAACCATAAATTATAGGATGATTTCATTGCAAAGGTTAGGAGAAAGTCAGAATTGTTTGCTAATGTTTATTCTTTCCCTCTCTAGGACATAGTTGATTACAAGGCAGTATGTATCAGGGTCTCTTCCAGTTGTGTTTGTACACACTGTCTCCCACACCCTCACACAGTGCTAGAAGGCAGATTTACATACTGTTTATAAAGCTAAAGCTGGACAAATTATCTGCAACAGATAGTCTCATTAGCCTGAGCCTCCACCTTGCTCACAAATTTTCTGGGGATTCTAAAATGTTTCTTGTGCATGGGGTTGGGAGTTAAGCATAGAGGGTTGCCCAACAAAGAAGGAAAATAGGGGTGAAGTGCAGCTCTGGAGAAACTTCTTTTCCAGCAGTCATGTCTATTGTGCCATACTGTAGCTATCTTTTTTCAAGTCAGGGCATGACTGCAAATTAAGAGGAATACAGGCAAGAAGGGCAAAAAATAAGTGCTTGGGAAGGAAGTGACTGGTGGATGGACTACTAGAAAGTCCCTTACTATCATCTCCACAGTTGTAGTCGTTCTTGTTAGCTGAGACGGAGAATTCAGAAAACAACTACTTTGCATGTGCCTGAAACTAAGGACTTAGAAGGCTCCCAGATATTTAATGAAATAACTGCCGTCCTCCTCGGTATCAGACCAGATAATAGAGTAAATATTTCATGTCTTTCTCCTGTAGAACCTGAAATCCCAGACCTGCAATTCTGTGACTGATATGTTTTCATTCTTTTCCCCACAACATTAGGATTTCCAGAACAGCCCAGTTCAAATCTACCTGGATTACTGCAAAGTATTTGATACTATCCCATACAACATCCTTGTCTCTAAAATGGGGAGATGTGGAGTTGATGGGTGGACCACTCAGTGGACAAGGAATTGGCTGGATGGTTGCACTCAGAGAGTTGCACTCAAGTAGTTGCTTAATGTCTGGGTAGAGTTGAGTGGTGTCCCTCAGGGGGCCATATGGGACCAATATTATTTAACATTTTCACTGGGGACATGAACAGTGATACTGAGTGCACCCACAGCAAATTTGCGGAGGACATCAAGCTGCCTGGTGATGCAGCTGATAATCTGACTGGAAGTGATGACATCCAGGCAGACCTTGACAGGCTTTAGATTTGGGCCTGTGTGAGCCTCATGAAGATCAGCAAGGTCAGGTTGGGGCAATCCCAAACACGGACACAGGCTGGGCAATGACTGCATTGATAGCAGCCCTACACAGGAGAGCTGGCAATATACTCTGGCAGACTAGAAAGCAAATCATGCCCTGAGCTGCATCAACAGAAGCATGCCCAGCAGGTTGAGAGAGATGATTCTTCCACACTGCTCTGAGTCTCCCAGCATAGGAAAGACATGGATTTGCTGCAATGGATCCAGAGAAGGGCAAAAAAGATTATCAGGGTGCTGGAGCACCTCTGTTATGAGGACAGACTGAGAAAGTGACGGGTTTTAGCCAAGCTCCAGGGAAACCTTATAGTGGCCTTCCAGTAGTTTAAGGGGGCCCTGAGGAAGATGGGGACTGACTCTGGACCAAGGAGGGCAGTGATAGGTTGAGGGGATAATGGTTTTAAACTGAAAGAGGGTAGATTTTTTAATATATATTAGGAGGAAATTCTTTACTGTGAAGGTGGTAGGATACTGGAACTGATTGCCCAGAGAAGTTGTGGATGCCCCATCCCTGGAGGTGTTCAAGGCCAGGTTGGAAGTGGCTTCAAGCAATCTGATCTAGCAGAAGGTGTCCCTGTCTATGGCAGGGCAGTTAGAACTAGATGATCTTTAAGGTTCCTTCCAACCAAACTGTTCTGAGATTCCATAAAATGGTGGGCTGTGATATCTCCCAGTGTAAGGCTGTAGCAAACTACTGGAGTGTGAACCACAAATATGAACCGGATGCAAGCCCCTAGATGGACAAGGGTGGCTTTTGTGTGAAGTGACTGCAGATCAGCCTAGACAACTATCCTGGTTATTCTCAGCAGAGTACAAAGCAGCTGGAAAAAAACACCAAAATAATTCTCAATTCAGATACCACTACATTTAGACAGTAACAGGAGAAAAGCTCTGCTTACTGACAATATTTTAAAGAGTTGATTTGATGATCTCTGAGCTGCATTTTAGTATCTTCATTATTCTAAAGAGATTGTAGAGAAGCAGACTAGTTCTTTCTAGCAGGACAAGTCTGCTGAAGTTAGCCATTAACGTGACATTCCAAATATCTCTTACTAAGACCCTGCTCTCTTCATAAAGAGCCAAGGAAGCATCTGATACAGAAGACCAACAAGGTCACCCAGTCCATCTCCTTGACAGTGTTTGTTGTTTTGTTCTTTCCTGGTTTCTCATGTCTTAATTTAAACTTGTCCTTACTTCCTTCCTCCCTATCAGCCATATGAATCTCCTTTAAAATAACTGCCTTCTTCATTGGTATCAGACCAGATAATGGAGTAAATATTTCATGTCTTTCTCCTGTAGAACCTGAAATTAATTTGTTTCCATTAAGAGCTCAATTGCAGTTAATCACTGTTTTAATCACTCTTCTTCCTTGCTTTTTCTGTGCACTTTGCTTCTATCAGCTGTGCTCAATAGCCTCCTCTTCTTTACCTGCTCACACGTGATTTTTTTGTTGCATTTAGTTACATAACTTTTTTAAATAATATATTTAATTATAAGTGAATCTTTGGATCTGCATCTGATTTAATTTTCAAGAAAATTAATAGTGGTGGACCTTTTGGGCCAAGAGAATATGATTTCACTTGCTCTTAGTCAGAATCCTTGCAACTCTTGCAAGTTCTTCCTTGCTTGCAGGTTCCTTAGCTTACTGCCTTTATAATTCCCTTGAGGACAACATTTTCTCTTGCTCTTTCCTTGTTCTCACTGATGAACATTTAATCTACTTGTAATGCTTCCATCCTTATTTTTTCACTCCTGGTTGTTGGCTTCTTAGCAAGGCTATCCTGGAGTCTTCTAGAGGAGCTAACCTTAGGAGAACGAATGCTAGTTACCACTAAAAGCAGACCAGTCACAATTAACTGCTAACAAGCCTTTTCTTTTACCTTATGTGCTTAATTACGCTCATTTTAAATGTTACTGAAAAATATGACAGTTTTTCAATAGGTTTCATTATACTATAGCATAAACACATGTATATGTGTATATATATATAAAATGTAGTATCCTTGCTGGCACTAAGGATTTTCAAGCTGCTGTCATTCTTAATACTTTACTGGAATGCTTTGGTGGCTTTTGGATTACTATGAAGCTGGCCATAATTGCAGAGTTATATTCCAGTTAACATCTTCTGCCCCAGCTTGCTTGGAAAAACAATCCATGAGAATTCTGAGGGAGTAATATATCCTTCAGAGAACAGGCTTCCATCATTTTCTGTGTCAAAGAGCTTCCAGATCAAACGCTGACACAGTCTGTTGACTTTATCAAGACAAAATGCTATGACTTCACTCAAATTAAATGTTCTGATAAGGCCATTTTTGCATTCCCAAAACTCAGCTTTGGGGAATGTTTAGTATATGGGGGAGTATGAATTCTAACTTTTTATTCCAACCAAGATGGAAGACAATTCAGGTGGTGGCTATTTTTCCCCCAGAAGAGAACTTCAGCATTTCACCCAAGTCACAGCAGATTCCCATGTACAGTGCATGGATTTCCTGTCTGCTCTACAGCCTTCTTCAGGAGTTTTAGGCTAAAACTTTCTGCTTCCCTGCTCAGTAGATCGACTGATTAAAACATTATCTGATCCTTAGTAACCCTGGGCTATAATTTAGAAAAAACATCATTTCCCTCTGCCCTTTTATTATTGTTTGCCCAAGGGAGCATAGAAAAAGCAAATATTATCTACAGACATTTTTTTGGTTTTCAGAGGCCACAGGCAAAAAGTTCCCCCCTCCATGGAGCTGGAACCCATTTCCCTATAGCTCTCTGTGTTATCTCATATATCCTTCCTCTTGCTATTTGTTGTGTATCTTCCAAAATAAACACAACTGTAGAACCACAGGATAACTTCAGATTGCAAGGCTTAGGATCAAAAACCACATTGGCTTGAGGCTGGAGGCAACACTGCTGCTCATAGGGATTTGAGTTAAACCTCTATAAAAGGCTGTTATTTTTTGCTTTACCCTGTAAATACTAGAAAAATGTTCACAACAATGCCTTCATGATTTTCAAGAAGCAGCAGCCACTTGGTTTCATGTTTTGATGAACAGTGAATGTTCCTACAGTGATTTTTAGTGGGAAAACTTTATCCTATAAACACACTACTGAAAGAACATTCTGGAGGATGTGGGATGGTTATTGGTATAATCAGGAGGGCAAAATCCTGTTCTGTTGGGATTCATTTATGTTTCTCAGATGGGAGTGTGGAGAACTGGAATTCCAGTACAGATCTTTTCTGTGTATGTTAATACATGCACAAGATCTTGCATTGCACAAGATGGCATAACCCACATGCTCACTGCCAAGCACTCAGCAGGAAAGACATAAATGGTTTCATATCATTGTTACTCAGTTCCTAAATAACCTCTTTAAATCAAGAAGTATCAGTTCCCTAGACTCTACAGGAGAAGAAAATTGCACGTGATCTCTAGAAAATCAGCAGGAGGACAGTATTTTAGGACCAGAACTTCAACTAGTAAACTCTGAAGATTTGTTGTTTTAAAGACGAATCAGGAATATGTGGAAATCAGTAACATTTGCACAAATTTGAACCAGGACTCATAGAACAATCTATATGTTCTGCATGATAATGCATTTTCTTACCTTTGGGGAAATCTGAGAGACTTTGGGCAGATGAGTGCAGGCAGACACATGTCCATTCTGCCTGAGCTCTGAGCTGGCAGGAGTGGAGCCAGCTCCTGTGTGCAAGCTGTGTCATCACAGTGGTGTGGCACTGTGACAAACCCAAGGTACACTGCCTCTCAACACTTGGTCTGTGTCACAGTCCCTTACTGTTCACTGTAAGGTCCCCTGCTTGCATCCATATGCGGGAAATGGATACAACTTCTTTGCAAGGTCATCAAACAAATGAGCATCATGCATTGCTGGGTTAGTCCTAAGCACAATATTCTATTAGAAAAACAAAGGACATAATATTTTTAAATAAAAATTGTCTCTTCTAGGCAATTCTTTTGACTCATCTGCTCTCAACTTGCCTCTCAAGGTTTAGTCCTACTTGCTTTCCAGCAATCTGTACAGGGTTCTCAAAGAAAGAGAGCAAATATAACTTCATGTTTCGATGTAAAATGTAAGCAGGAAAGAAAACCTTCCATGGGTGTAAGAAATTCAGATTTCTTTCTAGGAAGTGCTCTTATGATTCCCTGATTGATCCCATGACTGTTGTGAAAAGGAGAAAAAAACGGAATTGAACCACCAGATCTTGATATTCTTAAATGTTTTCTGATTTAATATGTCATTACTTGAAAGTATAATTCATGGCAGGTATATAATATGAACGACTTACTTTTTTCACCCAAAATTAATCTCAGTTATAGAAAGTTTGCAGTTTTCCCCTTCAGGTGACACTGCCTTCCACTAAGGTTGGGACGGCTTTAGGCAGAATTTGCCAGTCATTGTGTTCTTGGCACAGCTGAAAGTAAAGACTGCAGAACTGCCTGAAGTTTGGAAATATCAAGGAACATGTGGTCTAATTTCTACCTGTTTATGATACTTTATGTAGTCTCTGGGGGAAAAAAAGATTATTTAATTTAAATACTATGTTTAAAATAGAATATATAATCTTTGGCAACAAATCAGTCTGACAACCGTAGCCAGCTGCCCAGGACTGCTGGGTCTCTCAGCTGACTCTCAGAAGGGAATAAATCTCAGAAAGTCAGAATTCTCTAATTCTGGACCAAGCACAATTTGACCAGGATGGCAGTGTAAGTGACCCCAGCCTTCATTTTATACTGTGCTTGCTTTAATCAGCTCTGTAGACAGAGCTGGAAGAGGAACAGGGCCTCTGGCAGAGGCTGTAAACAGCACTTCTGAACCACTTCACTGTCTCAAGGGTGTTTCGGATAGTGCTGTGTAATCACAGTCAAGCAGCAGAATTGAGAGGAACTGACATAATATTCAAGTATTTGTTTTCACTCTGAATAAGACACAGATAAATATGCAGATTAAAATTTAAAACAAGTAAATGAAAATATTTAGAATGGTATCCTGAGGCTGCAAACAAACCAGAAGAAAGCACTTTTTCTGTTTGTTTTGAGAATAGAAATAAAAAATGCAAAAATGTTGGAGTGAGATATAAAAATGAAGACAGAAAAAAAAGCCAGAGAAGTGTGTCCCCAACGTAAGAAGGACATAAAATAAGTTGGAACAAGTCCAGATGAAGATCATGAAAAGAAGACAGGCTGAGAAAGTTGGAGCTGTTCAGTCTGGAGAAGATTGAGTGGAGACCTCATAGCAACCTTCCAGTATATGAAGGGGCCCTACAGGGAAGCTGAAGAGGGACTTTTCATCAGAACTGTAGTGATGAGACAAGGAGTAATGGGTAGAAAACTGAAAGAGGGAAAAATTAGGTTAGATATTAGGATNGAAGACAGAAAAAAAAGCCAGAGAAGTGTGTCCCCAACGTAAGAAGGACATAAAATAAGTTGGAACAAGTCCAGATGAAGATCATGAAAAGAAGACAGGCTGAGAAAGTTGGAGCTGTTCAGTCTGGAGAAGATTGAGTGGAGACCTCATAGCAACCTTCCAGTATATGAAGGGGCCCTACAGGGAAGCTGAAGAGGGACTTTTCATCAGAACTGTAGTGATGAGACAAGGAGTAATGGGTAGAAAACTGAAAGAGGGAAAAATTAAGTGAGATATTAGGATATTATTTTAGATATTCTTTACCGTGAGGGTGGTGAGACACTGTAACATATTTCCCAGTGAGGTTGTGATCCTTTTAGTGTTCAAAACCAGATTGGATAAAGCCTTGAGCAACCTGGTCTGGTGAGAAATATCCCTTCCCACAGCAGAGAGATTGGGACTGGAAGGTCTTTAAGGTCCATTTCAATACCTTAACAGCTGACCCCCTCCTTTCAGTAAGGGAGTGGAATCACTGCACCTGGAAGTGTTTAAGGTGGCTGGACCTGGCATTGGGTACTGCGGTTTAGTTGTTTAGGGATTCCAGTGGAAGTGCCAGGTTGATGCTTGGACTTGATGATCTTAAACATCTCCCTCGGCCTTGACAATTTCACGATTCTATGAACGTTCTACGATAAGTTAAAAAACAGTTTTAAAATCGACTCAATGACACCAAAGAATTTGCTTTCATCTTTAAACCAGAGCTAATAAAAAGGCTGCCTGCCCTGAGGCCAAGAGCTGTCCTTGGTTCTCTGCAGCCTTCCGCCGGCAGAATTTTGTCACCGGGCTGTGCCCACCCCGGGAGTGGCCGGGCGGAGGTTCCCTCTCGAGGAGGAGAGAGACTGAACGGCCCCGACGGAGCTCCGCGGGCACACGGCGGTGTCCGCCGAGTGGAAAAGGACAGGAGGACGCCGCGCTGCCCTCAGGCCCCTGCCCCGGCCCGGCCNGCGGGGTTTAAATCATGGAAATGAGTCGGCCGTCCATGCACCGCAACCAGCGCCGACTGGGGAGTCCACGCTAAATATTCGTACTTAAATATTAGCTGTAAGGCACAGTTTGTATTTGTCATTACGGATAAACGGAGGGTTACTGAGAGGGTGAAAACTGAAGGTGACTCTTGTCAGGGAGAAACAGACGCCTGTAAGCAAAATCACTGGTGTGTGTTGCTGGTGAGAAATACATTTATCTGATAGGCTATGGCTAGTTTTGTCTCTCTTTTGCTATGGAAAAGCCATGGTTTACTACCAGAATATAGAATTTGATGTACTGCAGAAAATCAAATAATGAGGCTGCAGGATAACTTCTTTTAAAATCTGTTGACTTTACTATGTTTTAATCTCTATAAATCAAACTTTCCCTTAATCTGTAAACCACATTGGTAACTCTAATTATTATTCAAGCTCAGTACAGGGGAGCTCAAAGGGAACCATGCAGAACAAAATGGGGAAAATGAAAAGATCTGATGACATCCCACCATACACCTACTGAACATTTAAAGGCTAAATTCTCCTTGTAAATGTCACCCTTTTCAGGAGAATCACATTACTCCTATGATTTACTTAGTGTCTGCTGGGTGCTGCACATGAGCTACATCAATTGGTCCATTTCGTACTGCCAATCACTACTTTATTACTGCACAAATAAACATCCATAGGTAAGGTACAGTAGTAAATATATTCATTGCATTTATTTAAATAAATGAAGATGGCTTTTGGTGTTTATTCCTACCTGGAAACTAAAATCAATACTTTGATTTTCTACTACAGGGGATGATTTCAAGCTGGCTACTACAAAAAAGGATGTCACAGTGAGTAGAAATTTTTTTCTTGCTGATCATGTTTTTTAAATTAGTTCCTATAATGCATACTAAATATATCTGCTATACCTCAAGATAGCTTTAAAAAATAGATACCATTTTAGAGAGTGAATTGTTAAGCAATATACATAATACTTTAAGTGGCAGTAGGCTTACTAATCACTTTTTGCATTCTCAATCCTCATTGTACATCACTGGTTGTTACAATTATGGAACAGGCAAAAGGTTTAGAATAAACAAGAAAAGGTGCTAGCATATACAAAACACTACATTTTGTGTAGAAACACGGGCTGAAGAAGTCTGGGAAACTACTGAGGAAAACAAAATATAACAGATATCATTTCAAAAGCAAGTAAAAAATAACCCCATTGGTACTGACAATAGGGCACTGTCAGCTCTTCAAACATGCTCTAGAAATCATGCAGAGAACCCCAATGTAAAGTGACAGAGTCATCATCAGTGGAACCACTTCAAATCCACCATGTACTTCTGAGTATAAGCATCCAAGCACAAGCATTAATTCATTTGGTTTTCCTGAAGGAATTGAAAATAAGTGCTCCTGTTTGTGTCATCAAAAGTGGGGTTTGCCCACTTTGCATAATTTGATTTCCTGACTGCTTAGGAGCTGGGGCTGAGGCTGACTGGGACACTGCAAACAGTGTTTCCACTCCAGCATGAGTGGGAGACTCTTGGTCATGGTAACCATTCCTCCCTCTGCACTTGGAGGCAGCTCTGAGATCACATCTGCAAATCGTTCAGATAAGTGACTTTGTCTTACAACTGTCCAGGTCTGGAATTTGTATGTGGTTAGTGTGATAAATGTTATATGATCTTATATATATACACACACCAGACAAAGGATAATCACAGGGTCAATGAAAAATAATAGCAAGGAATAGATATTGGATGATAGCAAACAGAACATTTGTTGAGCAGCTCATTTGTAGCTGTCTGCAGAAAGGAAGGGGAGGGTGAGAGTCTACCATGTGTTTGAGGTAATAGCAGTATCAGCTATAAAAACTCTAGATGCACTAAAATCAAACGGAGCCAGAAGTCCAGATAATATAGGTTTTTAGGAAAGGTACATCTGCAATCCTTTCACTGATATTTTCTAGAAGATCACAAGAGTCAAGAAGAAATTCCTGGAGATTAAGAAGTAGCAGATTTGAATCTCACATTTTAAAGAGGGCAAAGGACAGGAAACTATAAACTAGCAAATGGAACATAGTTTATATATAAGCCTGGACACTGCTTAAGTGATTTGGCTAAAAAACACCTGGAAAGGTTCACTCTGATTAAGAAAAGATAGAATGGTTTATCATTCATTAAGTTCTTTGAGGTCTTTAGAGCTGCTAAGGCCATTGAGTTCTTTATAGGTATAATGACTGCTGTGAAAGATGCGTTCATTTGTATTGTAATAATGAGAGCATGGTTAGTGTGAAGCAACAGCACACACTATGGGGTTTTGATGTTCCAGCTGAAGTTTCTGTAAAGCTGCAGGAAAGTTAAATGCTAGACAGAGGCCACTGTGTTCAGTGGTAAGAAAGAGGCTGCAAACTAAAGGCTTTTGGAAAACCTTTCTTTTATTGATTTTTTAAAATTCTCTTTTTAAAATTCCATTTTTGTGAACATTTGGGAGCATTATAATAAATTATTTTTTAAATAAGTATTTTATTCTTTTCCAGTATTTTTTACAGCGACACAATGAATCCTAGTATCTTGCAGACAGAGCAAAATTGATTTAGTGGCAAAGCCTGCTGAGATGGCAACACATTCCCTTCCAACCAGAACTGAGAATCTGGGCAGGGAGATAAATTCACAGTGAACATTCCTGTGCCCCATGCAAGTCTTCTGCAAAGCCAGTTGTACATTTGGTATTGCTCTCAAGAGTGCAGGGTGAAAAAGCTGCACTGGGAACATCCATTTTCACACCTATTCTGCTTGCTGAGGTAAAGTTTTCTTGCAGGCTTTGCTTTCTCAGGCAGAGGCCATGTTTCAGTGGGACTCTATTCTTACAACTTTCCCCCCATCTCTCCTGAGAGCTGATCTCCAGCTGTATCCCTTTCAAGTTCAGGAGCTGTCCCATTCCAGCATTCTGGCAGGACACCAGTTTTGCTTTCTCCACCAACTGCAGCCTGCTGGAAACAGGAGGTTGTGTCTGGATGCTGCTGTGCAGAACAGACCTGTCAGGAGAAGCTGCTGTGCTGGTGCATCACAGGTGCACATACAGGCAGACCTAAATGATACCGTGTTCAAGGAGCAAAGAGCAAGCAGGATTTCTGGATACTTCCCACCTTCTAGCAACCTGATCAAACAGGGCTGGCTGCCAATAAAGAAGAAAAAGAATTCATTATCATGTGTATTGGAACCTACTGGAAAATTGCTTACTGCTCAGCATTGTTATTAGCTCAGCAGTAGATTTTCATAAGGCTTCCATTTTGTCAAGCTAAGGACCAAATTCATCCCAGATTAACTTCCTTACTGCAAATACAGCCACACTGAGAATAAATTTGGCCCCGTGGTTTTAAGATCTCTATGTGGGACTCCAGTCCATGTCCCTGTGCCAAACCATAAAAAGGCCAATATCTTGCTGTCACCTATCAGTCCTTCCCTAATTGTTCTTCAGCAAAGACTATCTAAAATTAAACAACTCAGAGTCAGGTAGTTCTATGAACCAGAAGTTCTACAGCTGAGATAGGTTTTTCTGGTCCAGCATGAGCCAGGGAGAGAAGAAGGAGGCATGTAGCTGAGAGGAGGATGATATTGTATACTGTATTCCCACAGGACTAAAGCATGTCTAAAGCACAGGCATATTGTGTGAAAATTTATTTCAACCACTTGAGGTGTGGTTACCATAGTTATTCTAGGGGTGGAGAGATTAAATAGATCTTCCTAAAGCAGGAAGATGGATTAAGACATAGAAAGAAGAACTGCCATGAAAGCAGTCAGGAATATGGAGCACCAAATGGTCCCAGAACTCTCCTTATTGGTAATTTACTCTGTTAAATGTTAATAGCATATCTTTCAGGCATTGTAATGGACGGAAACCTAACTTGTGTGCCCATACTAGCAAGACCTTTTACAAATACAGTGATGTCTCTGTCACTGCATGCTAGTCTGAGTATCCCCAGGCTACCCAAGCTTTTGTTCGGGTACTTGCCAATGAAAAGTGTTACTAACTTTTTATGAAGAGTTAAATTTCTGAAGCCAGAAAATCTGCACTCCTTACAGGCCTCAGTACACTCTGTACCCAGCATTCCTCCTAATGAAAGTTTGAATGGCTTCTATAAAAATACCACTGATCAAGTTTTTTTAATCCATAACTCAGACATGCTTTTCAACACTCTATTGTGCTTAGGTATTACCAGTGATGAGAATAACTTTATAGTTAGTCAATGCTCACACTGAGCAGCAAAACCAGAAAGCATTTCCTCAATTTCACTTCTGCGGCAGTTAAATATCTCCACAGTCTTTTAATGTCAGTGTTACACTCACAGTATTGACATTTATTCACTTCATAAGAGCTTTGTGTGTGTATCAGAACACAGAACCAAGCTCAGATTTGGATTTAATTTAATTTCAAAATATCGGTCTTTCCTTTAAAAAGAAAAATATATTCTTTGCCAGAATTTGTACCAAAACAATGCATTGTTTTTATCTGTTGCACAAAGTGTTATGTTACACTCTGCACTCTCATTTTTGTATTACTGCTCTAGGCTCTGTGTGAGTTTAATGCTAAAAGTTAGGCTGGTTATTACTTAAATATTTTGTGAAGTGGGAGCCTCAGACCTCATACAACTACTGAAGAGACATATAAGGGTTGTTTCTCTTTCAAAGAAAGGTGAATGAGTGATGCTGAGGGTGTTTAGTGTCATGAGTTTGCTTAGGGCTTATTTATTCTTGGACAGGAAATTTCTGTGGTTAATTTTGAAGCACTAAAGTTAAGGAGGAAAAAATAAATACTTTTATAAGCGGAGAAAGTACATGTTTAGTTTGGATTTGAGTTGGGTTTTCTTTCTGTTCTTAAGTCCAACATCTGAAGCTGGAAATGTCAAGCGATTTGTGGAGTGGTTCAGAGGTCACTCCTGTGCACTGTCATGGCTGGTGGCAGACCCATGATGCTGGGAGCTCTCTCCAGCAGAGGAGGTTTTCTGTGGCTGTTTACAATGCTAAACAGGTTGGTCACCAGCTCACCTGGTCTTAGGGGCCTCAGCAGCCTTAGGAACTGTGGAGATTTCCTGTGTGCCAAGGGTACTATGAACTATTGCCCCCTGCTCTGGATCCCTTGTAGTCCTGAATTCTTCATGGACATTTTCTGGATCAGGCTATCCATGTTCCAGCTTTGCAGTTTACTGGTTAAGGCAGGAAAAGGGACTGAGAGGGCTAAGGCACAGACAGTCCCCTCCAGGCAGTGACACCCTTCTTGAGGTGTCTCTTCCCTTTGGAGATAGGGCATGGATGGGATCTGTTTGTCCTTTGAAGTTTGCTTCCCCATGAGCTTTGGCAGCAACACATTCCTGGAGAGCAGTGTGCCAATGATTACTTTGCCAAGGAGAAAATGTTCATCTTTTCTCATTTCCTTCTTTTTGCAGTGGCAGAGGGTTACACCCCTCGGACATGTCCGTGGTGCTTATGAGTTTTAGCACTGGAGGGTGTCTGTATTGGCACGAGGGCTTTACTCCTCTCCTACATATTATCAGAAGACAGCATCTTAGGGGACATTTCTGGATGTCCTTCATTCTGCACCAGAGGGGATTCAGTTATGTCACATTTTATCCATGATTTATATTTTTTGCCTCTATCCACTCTTTTCCCTCCTCCTGATTGTTTATTTTATTTTTTATGTTTTTCTCAAATGGTCTTTGTTTAAATTTTAAGAGGTTGTTTTCATATTAGTGTGTTAATATTTTCAATATCTGTTTATTTTGCAGCAGAACACTCCAAATGACCTGGCAAAAGAAGTAGCAGTGCTTATAAATATAGCCATTACTTTAATTATTCTGAATTTTAACTTACAGTGTATTTTTATGTTACTCAAGAGATTAAAACAGAAAAAAAATCCAGGCCACACTTAATGAAATAACTATTACTTTGTTTAACTTTATTGCCAGCAAGAAAGTCTAGTCTTGGCTCACTTCAAGCTGACTTTTATATTTATCATTAGAGACTTTCAAAATTCCAGCCTACTTTTTTTAGATAATGAGACTCCAATATCCTAGCTTTCACTAAGAATGTAGTAAGAGGTTGTTTTTCCCTTTTGAATTTAGGTGATTTTAATTACAGGAGGTTTTAGAAAGAAGATAGCTCCTTTACGATTTGGATCCAGATTGCTGATTGTAATTTCCATGACTTCTATAAAATACTTCCTTTTCCCTAAATCCTTTTCCTAGTGTAGCTTTCACCTCTCAGCTCAGGCTGTTCTGGTGCAGCAAACACTCTCTACAATAATGTGTTGCCAGTCATTTCCTCTCTATCCAAAGTACACTGGATCCAGCCCTATTTTTGCAGTGGAGTTCAATGACTGAAGAACTAATCAAGCTTCTAAGTTTTTGAGTTTATAATGGAACAAAATTCTTTTCAGACTCTTATTCTAGGTTTTTGTTAGTGTTGGAAAAATGTGCAATGGTACAGCAGTGAGTGTCATGTACACTCCAGCTCATTCCAGCAGTATAGATTCTCAGGGCAGCTAGCTGTGCGCTTTAATAGAGGAATAACGGGGAAAAGGAAAGAGCATTCCATTAAAAGCAGCTCGTTCATGTTCAGTGTCAATGATATGAATGAATGGATTTTGCATTGTGTATCCATAGATTTATGTTCGTAAAACCCCAATCTTATGTTATATATGAGAGCTACCTTTTCAGTTGAGTCTTAGCACAAGCCACATATCACTCAAATGTAGAAATGTTTTCAGTTCACCTGTTGCTCTCACATTTTGATGGATTTTTTTTTGTCCATATGGGAGTAAAAGGGCTATTGCAATGATGGTGTCAAAAAATAGAAGAGAAGAGATTTAACAGAAACATTTGAGTTAATGTTGTTATGCTGCTGTGTGCCTCTGAATCCCTGACTGCAATAGCAGTAGTGTGCTGGGGCCCAGGTTGGCACTGGCATATTCTTTCTATACCATTCTCTTTTTCATTCTTTGTCATTGATTTTTCCATGCCTAGTAGAAAATAATAGACATTTCTTTGGCACCACCTCTAGCTGTATCTTTTAAACGACTTAGTATAGGCAAACTCATTCATCTACTTATTGCCTGAGTCTTTCCCATTTGGACTTGGAGCTGCTTCTCAGAAAAGGCTTTTACAGTAATGAAAACCCTCTTTTTACACTTTCCATTCAGGTTTTCTCCTATAGACTTGACTTTCTAAGAGACCAATTACTAGTGTTCTTAAAAAAAGTTCTTATGAATGGGAGAGCAATAAGAATGCTATTAAAATCTCATAAGATGAGAAAAATGTGCCTCCCACTGAAAACTGTGCTATTACATAGTACCTGTAGGAGAAAAGGTGGAAATTTTGGTAGTTTCCCACATGATCTCACAAAATTACAGGTTTCAAGGTAGAAGAGTATTGGATTTTATGTTAAATGTTGTCCCTAGCCTATTTTTATTTGCTCTTTTTGGGCTTATTTGTCTAAGAAAGATTTTTGTTCCCTAGACCTTGTGAAAGACATTTTAGAAAGAAAAAATGAGTTGGTGGCAGTTAGACTTTTTCTTTTGGGACTATTCTATAAAAAGCCACAATGCTTAGAATGAGCTCAGTGATGGCTGTTCTGATATAACAGACACAATTTTCTGCTCATTGAGTGAGACCTGACCACATCTGAGACTTCCTTAACAGCAGGCCACAAATAAAGTAAGTTATTGAACTGAAACTAGAGCTGGGATTGTTCTGCAAACAGCCAGGGAAACTATAGGTGCTGTAAGCCAGCTGGGAACATTATCAGGGACAGAATGCCACTCCAGCTCCAACCCCATGAATTATTTTATGGTGGCAGGAGGTCTGTGGGAGTGTTTATATTTGCTGTCTGACGTCCCTGTGTTTCATTTTTATTAAGTGTGATAGACGGCGTGTTCTTATTTAGCAGCACTTGCAGGACAGCTCCCCTTTAGATAAGGAATTTGTGAGCCAGAGAGCAGTCACCATCCCTTGTGAGCTGCAGGAAGGAGGGCTTGGGGTGAAAGACTCCACCAAATATTTCCAAGGACTAAAATTTGTTGATACAAGGGGAAATGAGTAATTTAGAAGAAAGAGCAGTGTTCTATAGTCCATAGGTAACATATGAACAGTCAGATTTGGAAAAGTTCCTGCCCCCAGACTGGTAAGCATTTTACTACTGTGAGCTGTGGGTCCTACCAGCCCTCTTCTTCTTACCACACAGAATGTTTTTACAGGACAGTAAACTGAAGTCTGTATTGGAGCACCCAACCAATTCCACAGCCAGGATCAATATCTTACCCACATCCATCTTGATTGGTCTATCTTTAGATCCTACTGTAGGTACCAAACCCAAGCTCCTCTCATACAGCTCACAGGCTTCTTATGTCAAAGAACATTTCATAAACTTGGCACTGCTTTAGCCCACGTAGAAGCAAGGTCTGTCTGAGAAGCCTTGTGCTCCCAGTGGCCCATGGTCTTGTTCCCCAGCTTCCCACAGGTCATAATGCTGTCATGAAGGGCTATTTTAAAGATCTGTCTAAATCAGCTGTAAAGTTGTCTACAAAATATTAACATATTTTAAATAATAAAAAGAATCACAGGTTTTTGAAGAAAAAAATGAAATCTCCTACAACATGAATATATCCAACCAAATGTGCCATCTCTGTAGTAGGGAAAAAATAGAATGGAAAGTTCTGAATTGTTTTGCAAGAGAAATATCCAATAAGGAGCTCAGTTATGGAAAAAACACATTCCCTTGCACATGTAACAATTATATGACTGAAATATATTAGATGAACAATAAGGACTCAGGAAAACTTTTATCAACATAGGAAGTCATAGTTTCTCTTTTATAGTCACTCTATATGCTGGAAAGTCATAGCTTATTCTGTAAGACATGAATCAAGAAATGACAGCTTTAAAATCGGTTTTTAATTAATGTTTTTATTTAAATACAGAATAACATTACCATTGATTTTTTTTAGGTTTACAAGGATGCTATTATGACTGGCAGATGTTAAATTTAACACAGACAAACCACATCCTGTAGAGATGGTATTTAATTTTATGGCATTCACCTGATAGCTTGCAATACTCAGTGTGGAGTTCTTTCAGTATTAAAAACCAGCTCCTGAAAGTGAGTGCACAAAAACCCCACAGGTAAAAATCACACCCATGATCTCTCACAGCTCATTTCCCACTCTCTTACTGTAAACCCTTAGGGTTTGAAAATGAAACAACTTTCAAGCCTTAAAAGTGAAATTCACTTCACCTTCATGAAATCATAGTAATCAAATTTTTATGGGTGGAGTATGGCAGGGGAGAGGGAGGAAAAATTTACACTACAGAAGTGTGGGGTCAAGTCAGGAGGTCCTACACAGTCCTCCCTTCCTCCCTCTCTTGCAGCTGCTCCTTTTTCTGGCACATCGACAATAGCAGCAGCTGCAATTCTTCACACGCACAAAAAGCTGCAGAATGCCTAAACCAGAAGCTCTTTCTCCTGCCCACTGTGGCCTCTGCTGCAGTCTTTCCTGTCCCCTTGGGTTCCCATCTATTCCTTGTTGAGACTTCCTTGGTGTTAGCTACCTGGTTAGTTGCACCATTTAAGTCCTAAAACAGAGTTCTTGAAGGCAGGAAGAGCTTTCACAGTGAATTAGAGATTTAATCGCAACGTGGGTCCCTGAAAACAAGCAGAATGATATGAAGTGACAAGGTGACTGTAACTGGAAAATCTAGAACTGGTCTTTGACAAAATTGTTGGGATTCACCAACAGTGGTAAGGGCAAACCCAGATTGTCTAAATTAAACTTCAATAAAGTGCATCAATGCAGATCTCCTGCAGCAGTAGTGTGAAAACTGGACATTTAGAAGATGTATGCCAGAGGTGCCAGAGGTATCAGAAATTAACTCAAATAAATAGAAGTGGGTCTATAGATATAAAAATGTAATGTCCTTATGATGCCTTGACAGGCTGAAACAGAGGCTAGACAGAGTGAAAGGAACAAAGTGAGTATTTATTCAACACTATGCCCTGGTGTCTCCAGAGCCACAGAAGTGGCCTAGCCCAGATGTTTCCAAGATAGAGACAAATAAGGGGCTTTTCCCAAGATCTTACCCCTTTTACAAGTTTCCATTCATTTGCATACAACAACCCACTGTCAATCAACAACACCAAATCACAGAACACCATCCTCCCTGCTTGCCCTTCTCTTCCATGTTGTTTATGCTGGGGCCTGGAGTTTGGAGTGTCCTTGAATTCCCCACCAGGACAAGACTGCCCTACCCCCATCACCCTGTGAAGAGATCCCAGCACCACTCAATGCTACCAAACAAAACAGAAAACCCAGCCCTAAGGCGTCACTTACAGAAAGTAATCATTAGATGAAATTGACTGTTGTCATCACCAGAAGAGACAAGTATTGAAAATACTGAAACTAAAATACAGAGATACTTTTTACCCATCTGAAAATACATGACTTTCAAATAAGGTACAAACTCTGAAAGTTGTCAGAACTGTAAATGCTATCTTTGCCACAGAATAGAAATTGCAGCAAAGCCAAACAGAAAGCTCAGTTATATGTGTATGACTGATTTTAGAACATTCCCTAGATGAGAGTGTTAGACAAAATTTGCAAAGGCTGCATCTGATCCAGAAACTGCATAGAAATAAATTCTGACTATCAGGATGGGAAAGATTGTACCAGATTATCATTCTGGTTTATTGGGATGGTGGCTCCTGAATTGTTGTAGAAAACTGTTCTATGAAAAATATATGAATGTAATCAGCTAGCAGTGTAAACAAATGAAGCAACAATTTTCCTGATGTGATACAGGAAAATTGGTCTATGGGAGCAAAGTAGCTGTAGATTTGTGTTTGTTGGCTGGAAAAAAAGACTTTTCAAAATTTCCCAGACTATTATTCTTGCTTCTCTGAGGTGGCCTTACTTAAAGAAACTTAAAGGTGATTGTGTATACCCAGTTTCATTTTACATATTTTACTTGACTGGGAAGTATCTGAACACAGCTGTAGGGCACAGGACATGATTTTAAGTGCTTCATAAAGAAACAGGCTTTTTAATCCATCTTGTCATTTACATGAGACAAATTTTGGGAGGTATGGTGTCTGAATTATAAAATATCCATGAAAACAGTTGTAAAGTCATACATTGATCACTGTTTAGCCCCTTGGTGATAGAAAAACATGAAAGACAGTTTTGTGGGTGCTGCCATGGGACAGTTTTTTCCCCTCTAATCAGTAACGTTACTTTTTAGGTGTTTTGGTCTAGACAATGCATTTGCCAGACCAGGAACTGATGTTGCTGATGTTCCTTCTAGTTGTACAAGGGGGTCAGGGATGAAGGATGAGGAAGACAGAGTCATCTCTAAAGCCACAACAGTTTGATGTACACACCCTGGCACAGTCTGTGGTAAAAGCTGAGAATCCGACACAGCAGTATTTCCAGACCTGTGCTTTGTTTGTACACACTCTGCTGACTTTTAACTGATATCCTGAGAAAACTACAAATGAAAGTTGTTTTCACATCTCAACCAAGTGTTAGGTTCAGATTTTAGTTTCCTGAATTTACTTTTTTTTCCATATCATTTTTCCTTCTGTCACTTTTAATGAACACTTAGACCATGTGACAAAATCTCTGGTGCACAAGTTTCAGTTTCACACAGGGTTAGCATCTAACTTGGACACTTTAAATGACTTTCAATAATTTGGAGACTTGGTGTGTTTTGAGTAACTAAAGATTACATTATAGAATTCTGCATCTGATGGTGTTTATCATCAAGTTACAGATATAAGTAAGAAAAAGTCTGCAGTGTCAGAGAGTAATTAACTCAAACATTTTGCACCTAAATTATATTCTTTCACAAGTGACACAGAAATATACCTTTCTGTGAAGATAAAGAAGAGGTTCCAAATAATTTCTAAAAATACCTTGCATGGTAAAATGTCAACAAAGTCAATAGCTATTTTTATTATATTATTATATTACTCTTTTATTTTATTATTATATTTATTATGTTATCAGTAAGATTTAAATTAAAGTTATCCTACCTGCAAGCTATGAAAAAAATGACTATACAAAAACATTGTACTGCTGCCTACTCCAGAATCCTCAGCACCAATTACTTAGTCATGGATCAAAGACTACAAAACTACTAAAGTAGTTACACATTTCTTAGTTTTTCCCTGACAACAGTGTTACAGACAGAGTGCAAGGGACCTTCCTCATTGTTGTGCTGTCCTCATCACCTGTACCTCATTAGGGGAGAAAGGTTCCAGCACTAGATGCCAGTATTTTAAGGAATGTAACAGACCTTTCTGTCTCTGGAAGTATTTCCTGCTCTACTTTCTCTGATACAGCCTGTGGTTCAGAGAGAGTCCTCTAGAAACTTCAGCATCTAGCCTCCAACATAGCTGGACCCAGTTCATGGTCAGTCTGTATATTAATTCTTAAAACTTTTCACAGGTGACATTTTGGCTGGTTGTGTTTATAGATATGGTAGAGGGAGCTGTTTTTCTGGGTTTTTAATTGCATTCCCATCTCAAAGCTACTGATGTTTTCCTAACAACCTTGTCTGCTTTGTCTTGCTGTATACTTAGGAAATAAAGAGAAAGGTGTTATAACACTTTGGTCTCAAATACGGTGGTCTCATTTCAGGAATCTTCACAAGAACATACCCACTCTGATGGCTGCACTTACCTCCAGAGAATAGCAGTGTGCCAAAAATCACACACTTTTTCACTGCAGAACCTTACTGAAGGTATCAAACCCTGGGCAGGTTGCCTGCATGGCCCTGTACCCTTTCCCTTGCCCAGCCTGGCATCCTTTACCCCAGAAGCCTCTTGTGTGCACCACATGTGGGTTGTGTTCCAGAGCACGGATGCTGCTGCATCCCTACCTGGGCACACCTCCAAAGGGGTGAGACAGGTGCCTTGGCAGCACTGCTCTGCATCTGTCCATGGGGACACTCAGGACTCCATCGTGTCCCAGCAGGTCTGCCAGCTTGGATCATGGGCTGTCCTGACTGCTCAGGGCTCTCTTGAACACAAACTCTGTATGAGGGTGTCTGAATGCCTTAGCTCATTTGCTTTTCAGGAACTTTTTTTTTCCCCCTAATAGTGTTTTTGCAAGATCAAATAAGTGTGAAATGGGCATTTATATGATCCCTGTCTACAAAAGATGTTATCTGCCTGTTGAGCTTCCCTCTCTTGTTTGCTGATGGGAGTCGAGTCCTTCAATTCATGGTGCTAAATTAACTGTAATTAATTATATCTCTGTTCCAGTGCTGTCCTCATAATGGGTAATAATTGTTTGCTCTGCATAAACAGGTGTTCCTTCTGTACTGTCACTGGCATGCTTGGCCTGGGATATAAATAAGCTCACAGAGATGACTGAAGACTGAAGATTAAGCTTTATATTGCAGCAAGGAATCAAGCCACTATTTTTTATTTAATTTTTTTAGAAACTTTATTATTTTTGTAAGGTTTTCATAGACTAAGGAATGCAAATCGCAACAGAAGACAATTTCACACATGACATACTGCCACATGAAGTGCACAATGCTTATACTCAATGGGTACTGTAAAAGAAAGCTTTACAAAACTATTGCCATTAATTAGAGGTGTTCATGTGAAGGATAATACTGGGTGATTTTGTTTGCTGCTTTGTTTTGCAGGGGGATGAGTGGGAACTGAATTTCTGTACCATTAAAGCCTAATTAAAAGTTACCTAATTAAAAGTAGGTTTAATATCTAGATATTTAGGTGTTCAGGACAATTGCAGAATCTCTAACTAAAACCGGTTTCTTATAATACTATAACAGAATAATAATTATACTGTTAGTATAATTATAACATCTCCTGGGACTGTTAAAGAAACATACCAGCATGGCATGCTCCAAAGCTCATGGATGACAGACCCCTGGTGCCCCTGAGAGGCAAATGAAACCCTTCCTGGAGCCATGTAGGGCTAGTGATCTCTCTTGGCCAGAGAAAGCCACGGCTACACCCATGATTAGAGCTGTGTAGGGTGAACAGGCTGTTACAGACCTGAATTTGTAATACACATTCGTGTGTGAAGAGAGTGCATTGTACTTTTTACTGCACATGTAACTTGCTTTGTGGTGAGCAGGCCCAGTTAGGAGTAAAGACCTCCAGATATTTTTCCTACCTCAGTTCCCAGTCTGGTAGATCAGCTTATACATCACTCAATTTTCTTCTTTGATTGTAGATCAGAGGCCTCCAACCTGACTTCTTGGCAATGCTGGCAAAAAGTACTGCATAGAACTAGGTTCTCATCTAATTAACATGGAGTATGACATCTGACTTCATGAAATCTACTGGTGAAAAGTAGTATGCAAAACTAAGTACTTATATAATTAACACTGCTTCTTCAATTTGTACAAATAAACATAACTGTTTGTATTCTGTCTTACATTGATTCCCAATGGTAAAACTTCCGTGTTGTAAACAAAACACTGTAAATAGATTCAAAATTGGTTTCTTTGTCCTTTGATGTGAGCTATGTTTGATTACATGGAAGGATTTGTGGACTGAAACTTGTGTACCAAAGAGAAGTCTGGAAAGCAGTTGTTAACATTTTACGACTGAGTTATGAACTCTTGAAAATATGAGCTTACCCTGAAGTTTGGCAGGAGACCATACCCTTTTACTAATCTGGCTTGCAGGTGATGCTGGGCTTTAACTAAGCTCAAACACTGTATTTTTTTAAACTTTTGAGAAGTGTAATGTCTCTATATGTAGCTCTGTAACTATAGTTCTTGAAATTTAGTTATTCAGAGACTTCTTTTTCAGTTTTGAAACGCAACTTTCATTTTTTAAACATGATAAAAGTAGAATGTTAACATTGTATTCAGAGAAGAAAATACCATCATAAAGGAGCTCTAAAAGAATTCAAGTAAAAATTTGTGTAGCCTCTCAGGGGATGTTTCAGCAGGTTTGTATATTTGCTGAGTATTTTTCTACATAAAAGACTCTACTGTTGCATCTTTTCTCTCTTGGTGTTTTGGAGAGACTGGGTATGAACCTGCTGCCTCATGGACACCGAACACTTTGGATATGTTATTGTCCAACATTTGATCAAATCTTCAACCTGTCAAAATGGATATAACCAAAGTTTTTCAGATATACACTTTCCTGTTGGCCAACAGTCCTTAGCAAGTACAAGTACTTCCTCCTCTGGGAAGCATGTACTCTGTGGAGGGCTTCATTTGGGAGATGCTTGGATTAAAAATGTGATTAAGTGATGTAGGCACCATGAAGTCTCTAAGTTTCTAATAGTGATTAATGTGTCATTCAAGCTGTACTTCGGAGCCCTGAGATCCCTCTAACTAGCTAGTAGGTGAAAGCTGGAGAACATGGTGGGAAAAATCGTGAAGACACAGCACTGAAAAGTAACATATTAATGAAAAGTAATGTAATGTTATATATTTCTTTTTAAAGAAATATGGAGCTTGGCTATTTTTTCTTAGTATTCTTACAGTACCGATTGATTAGAAGAATGATGTGCAAGTGGGACACACTCTGAAGAACACACTATTAAATTTTTGTTCCTACCTACCCGTCAGAACCTTTTCTCTTCCTGCTACTGTTCTATTTTTCTGCAGTTCTTGGGATTTTTTGAAATTCTGGCTCATTTCAGTAAATTGTTTAGGTTCCATGGCAATTGAAGAAGTTCTGAAATTATGAATTGCTAAGAAGATCAAGTAATCAAAAGCAGGGCACAAATTTAAGTCAAACTTCTTAGCAATCTCTGCAGAGCTGATTTAACCTTACTTAGCATTTAACAAGAGCTTCATTTACATAAAGAAATGTTGAAGTTAAGGTGACAGAGTTCCTAATAAGAATCCCCAAGGCTTCCTGCAAGTATTGCAACAAAATCAAAGAACATTAATTTCAACTTTCCAAATATTTTGGATTCCTTAGGAAAAAATGAAAACTTGTTTGGAAGATAATGCCTCCCCTTGTTAAAGAGTTTCTGCAAGCATTATAGCTCCTTTGAAAATACAAGTTTCCACTGAAAATATTTAAAATAAAAGCAAAATTTATCCATTCTCTTTGAATCCATCTAGGAAAAAATGCTGGTGTACTCATCAAAACAACTGTACTTGTTTAATAGTTTCATATATTGAATTAAATACCAAAGATTAAACACAGATAGAAATCATGCATATTTGTATAGAGGCCCCTAGATGAAGGAGAGAGGGAAGGGCACAGAGCACTCCATGTTGGGGATGGTTCAGATGCAGAAGGGGCTGCTCCATGAGGACCCCAGTGCCCACACACCCTGCACCAGCTGCGTTTGGCATCCTGGTGGATGATCAGAATTGCTGGTCCTACTCCTTCATGGGGAGAGGTTGTCATTGAAATAGGCCTGCATAACAGACTTTGATAGAGAAATGAAAAGGTAAACAGATTTTGGACAGTAGAAGATAAAGCAGAAAATTTCTAAGTACACAGAGTGTCACACATATTTTCTCTGTCTCAAACTGGAACAAGGCATACTTATGAACATTGGCACCTTTTTCTTTTGATGAAACATTTCTCAGGCTCCTTTGATGAAACATTTCTCAGGCTCCTTAGGGCATAGAATTTTAATTTCCTCTGATAAAAAGTCACTGATAGTGTTAAATACCGAGTAACTTTAAATAATGACACGTGTTTGGGCAGATAATTGAGTACTGATCTGCTTTTTAAAACTACACCATATTCTAAGACTAGTCTGATTTTAGAAATCATTATGGATAGGGCTATTTTTCTAACTGTGAACTTATAGCCAGATGCAAGTATACTAACAAAACACACATGTCAAAAGTACAGCTAAGGATGACTTATGCTGTAAAAGATAAAGCCCAGTAACAACAAATTTTCATGTATTTCCCAATCTCAAAAAACTCCTTTTTTAATGCCCCCTCTAAATATTATGGGGAAACAAAGCTCAGTGAAGGTAGATAAACTTGTAGAGTAGGGTGAAAGGGTAACTGACTTTCTGACTGTGCTAATCTCAAAAACGTAATGTAAGTAATTTGTGCAGTGGTGTGGGAGTTACTATTTTTAAGATGGATTACTGCATTTCACTGTGTTTCTACATCTTTCTTTGTCCTAACAAAAGTTGTGTGATCCTACTATGCAGATCTATCCCTATCGCAGTGAAACATACTCCAAAACTAAAAGATGTAGGAAAGGAAATTAGTTTGAAGTAATTTTTCTGTGAAAAGCTAATGTTAAAAAAAAAAAAAAAAAGTTTTGCATTTTTTCCCCAAACATATTGAGCAGGACATAAAAAAGGAGATGTTAATTTCAGGGAGATCGTGTGGTTCTTGGGAGATCCTGTGCAAGGCCAGGAGTTGGATTTGATGACCCTTATGGGTCCCTTCTAACTCAGTATATTCTACAGTTCTATGATTCTGTAATGTCAAAGTGCATCTAAGGACCAAAATAAATATTCTCTATCTTGGTGAGAAATAGGTCTTGGTAAAACCCCTGAGGGCAGTTGGCTCCCTTCTGTTCAGCTGAGGCAGTGATAGCTGTGGGCACTGAGTCAAAAGCCACTGGATGCATTATCCTGCAATACAATTACGATTGAACATTTTTCCCCTGTCAATGAGAGGCACAGAAAAGGAGGATCTCTAAGCAGCTGGAAATTTCCTTAATCCCATTAAGTGAAGCTCCCTGCTTTAGTCAAAAACAATCCCAAGTGGGATTTTACGATATAAAGCAGCTCAAAGCTTGTTTGTGGATATTTTTTCCCCAATTCCTTCCAATAAAATAAAGCTGAAGCCTAGAGGGAGGCAGGGCAGTGACTGCCCAGCCAGCTGGACAGGAGGCCTGGCAGGAGGTCCAGTAAATGCTTCTAAAGTGAGTTAAGGTATGTTCCTGAAACACTAATCTCTCCCTTTCATTCAGAAATCCTCACAGGATAAGCTTTCTGACCTGATGGGAGGAAAAACCCTTTTTTTCCTGTAAATACTTGAGCAGAAAGGAAACTTCTCAGGGAAAAATGATTGTCATAAACATCATAAATATTTAAGGAGATTAGTAATAACAAAGTGTCTGGGGTTGAAGAATCTTTTAAAATCACCTTAGAGAAACCAGAGACCCCAACCCTCAGCCTTTCAGCTCTTAACGCTATATTCCCCCTATCCCTGAGAGAAAAATGTGGTAATTATTACCTCCTTGCATCATTGCAAAGAAAAACGAGCACATGACAGTCACATGTCTGGTCACACAGGCACAAAACAGTCCTGTAAGTGATCCCTGAGTGCATATAAATCCTGTGAGCCCATGTTCTATCAGCACAGGCTATACATTTCATATCTTTCCAGCCACCTCTACCCTCACTGTTGGCAAGTGGATGGTATAAACCACCATCTCATTTTTCAACAGGAATTTATTTTCTAATGGTCTGGAAAATAATAACAACTGGTTGAAAAGTTAGAAATTCAGTTGGAAATAGCATAAATTAGTGAAATTAACTTTCAAATATAGTTCAAATTGCTTTTCTTCATTCTCTTTCATCCATTTTGGTCACTGAAAGCTTTGCACTGGGACTGAATTAACTAGAAATATATTTTTGATCCTGCCAAGATGTCCAGACTGGATAAGAATGAATAGTATCTTTTTCACCTTGGGTAATGACAGAATTTGCCAGTGCCTGTAAGGTCTCTCTGGCAGGAATAGAAAGGTCAGCTGCAAAGCCTTCTTTAACACTGAAATGTCATCAGTCAGAGTGCTGGGAAAAAAATGAAGTGAGTTAGGTTCAAGTATTTTCTAAATGCCAAGCTTCATTCCTCTGATAGGCCCAGACTGGAAAGATTCATACATATTCATAGAAAATTATTGAAAGATTCCTCTAAAACTCTTCACGAAGTGAGAGATCCCAGACCTTTTGATGATCATGAAGGAAATTCTCATGCAATTGGGGTCTGCTACAGTTTAACTTTTTAGAGGTGATGGATACTGCTGCAGTTGAATGTCACAGGTCTTAGAGCCTGAAAAAGGCTGTAGTTTCTCTCTTGTTATTAACAGTTACCTAGGGACTCCAAGAAAAAGCATTTCTATTTGCTGAAGTAGATATTTTGCAGAGGACATTCTTAGTGCTGGAGTATTCTTAGCTCTGACAGGAGATGTTTATTCCTTTGGGTTGATCTCCTATTCGGCCCCAGCTAAATGTGCACTCACATCTCTGAAACTGGGCTTCTCCCACAGTGGACAGGTCTAAGGACATTCAAAATGTCTCTCCAGTCTTTCCTTCCAGAGACAAGAGCTGATACTGGCTTCTACAAGCAACACAGTACTTCCACACATCTGGAAGCAGAAGAAGCAAATTCATACCTCTGTGTTACATCATATCCATGGAAATGATGTCTGAGGAGTAGAGTCTGTTCTGCTTCTGACTTGCTTCAAATAACATAGCAGATGGTTCTTTGTTGAAATTAAAAATACATCAGATAAAGTTCAAAGGTCTGTTCAAGGTCTGGTTATAGTTTTGGTTTGGATTTGTTTGTTTGTTTTTTTGTTTTTTGGGTTTTTCTATAATTTCTGTACTTGAAAGGAGAGCAGGCATTAAATTCACAGATGACAATAGGCAGGGAGAAATAGCAAGAGTAATGGAGGACAGGACCAAAACTCAGAATGATCTTGGCAAATTAAAAAAAGTATTCTGATAAGAAAAAGAGGATGTACAGCGAAGACAAGGTCCTTAAGTAATTGAGTATATGCAACTGAGCAAATACAGGATGGAGCATGACTTGCTGGAGAGCATTTTGCAGAGAAGAGAGTAAAGCAAAACAGAAGTCAGGGACCTAAAATGTCATCTCCTGAGCTGTATAAACCAAAGCACTGTCTGCAAAACATAGGAATATTTCTTTCCTTATTACATTGGCGAGTCTTTGGGTGAAGGATAACCTCTGATGCAGGGCAGCGTCCCATAACTGGTCAGTTCTGAATTTAAAAACACTGATACGCCTTCCTAGAGCTTCAGGGTGTGCATTGTTCTTCAGACCTCCCCAGCTCCTTTAGGGACACTTTGGTTTTTATTTCTGTCACAACCACATCCAAGTCACAGCTCTGTGCTGCCAAAGGCAGCTCTGAAGAATGGGCAGGAAAGCAGCTGCAAGTTTCTATGTTTCAACATCAGAACCCATGTCACCTATTCAAATAAAGGGGAAATATTCAAGCAGGCAATATTTCACATGTTTTTAATATGGTATGTGAGAGTTGAGGTTTAAACATGGGAAATCCCACATTATAAGAGATGTTTGGCAACTCCAGTTATTTTTAAAAAGATGTGAATGACCTGGATGGGGTCCAAAGGAGAGCAGTAAGAATGATTAACTGTCTGCAAAGATTGACAGCCTAAAGAAGGGAAGAATGAGGAGGAAGATAGACATAAGCTTCCAACATGTAAAAAGTTGCTGCTGCAAAAGGAAGGAAGCAATCTGTTTGCCATGTTCATGTTGTATAGGATAAAAACCTAAAAGCTTTATGTGTCACTGGGGAAGGTTTAGGTTAGATGTTAGAAAGTGTTTCTGAACAGGCAGAGCAGTGAAGCATACGAATCATCTTCCCTGGGGAGTGACTTGGGACACGCAGTCTGGAAAACTGGGCTGAACTGCAGAGACTGAGTGTAGCCTAAGGCAGAAGAATGGCAAGAGCAACCTTGCAGAGCTCTTCCCAGTACTGGAAGTCTTTCCAGTGCTGCTCGTAAGTCTATCAATAGCAGTAGAAAGAAGTAATCAGCTGAGTGTCGATTTGAAAAATTGAAAAATTCATTAGCTCTTCAAGCAACAGGGAAGTTCCCACAGCATGCTTTGGAAAGCATGAAATTCAACTTTAATACTAAATGTTGCTTTCTTGGAAACAGCCTCAGTGAGGTAATAGCACAAAATAAATTACTGCATTCAAGTCAAAATTAAAGACCAAATTTTGACTTCTATTGTCTCCATTCTTTACATATAGGCATCATCTACAGAATCAGGGAGTGCAGTACTGTGCCCTATAACATGGTAAGGAACAGAGGACCTGGGTAGTTTTTTATTGCAGTGTTGACAGTGATATTTTTCTTTAGGTATTACCATGTCCCTGAATCTTTTGCCATGTATCTAGGCAAGAAAAATAGAGATTTCACATTAAATGGATAGGTGTGATAACTAACATTAACACTACATCAAATATGTANTATATATGGGGGGAGAGAGAGAGACTCACAACTTTCATATGCCTTAAAAGACTATTTTTTCCATCTGATTACTGGAGATACTTAAATTTAGGTAAACTTTCTTCAGTAGGGTAAGAAGTTCAATTTGCATGCAAAACCTCATGAATCCATATGCAAGTTCTAGACCAAATTTAACAAAAGTTTATGACTCTAAGATTGATATAAGAATAATATGCACTAATCAAGAAAGAATTGTCATGACTATGGTTAGCTTATCATTCTAATTATACTGTACGAAACAGCTATATTAAATAACTTCACTAATGGCTAAGCCTTACAGTACAAGCTGTGTTATGATTTTTCTTTAAGGTATTAATTTTATACTGAGACTTGATTTTTTTTCTGACATGGATAATGTTTCTGCACTGACACCTTCATAGTACAAAATTAACTATATCTGGGCAATCAGAATTTATTAATTTCTTTGTATTTTATTGTATTCCCTTTTTAATATTTGAAGTAATATGAAAAATTATTTAAATTTCTCACTCCTTCACTACTTTGTGTCTTTTTAAAACAATACATATTTTTCCAGGACTTAATAAAAGAGAAACTCTTGATAAAATATTATGGTCTTCCATTTTCTATATTCAGTCATGTAAAGGTGATATCATTACCCTGTGGGGACTATATTTTTTGTTTGCAGTGGCACCCCAGAGATAGTATAAGGATGTATTTACATAACCATTGCCCTTAGAAATGTCACAGTATTAGGTTTAACTTACTGAGCAATAAATTCTTACCAGCTTTCAAATCCAAAAGGGGCAGCATGGGAATTATTCTTTATATTACATTTTAGAACATGCTTTTCTTTCTAGGTGATAGAAAAATTACAGTGAAGTAGAGAGGAAGGAAAGGAGACAAATGCTGGGTAAATCTGAAAAGGTCATTTCTTGTTTCTGGCCTGCTAGCCTTGGGGTACATTTTTCTTTGTTTCTCTGCCCAACTTGTACTGGTGCTTTTGAGATGAGGTAAAAACTTATCCACCCCCACAGTGCAGTTCTGGTTTTGGGTGAAGATAGGACCAAAACCAAAACTGAATAGGAACCAATTCTGCTGGAAGACACTTTCAGCCAAGTCTTCTGGACTTCTCCCTCAATTCTCTTTTCTGACACCACATTATTCTGGCACCAGATGGTTGAAGAAAGGAACAGTTTGTGTCAGCTTTCTTACCCTCTTCTCAAGTACTAATTCAATTTTGAACTAATGTCTGGTTTTACCTTCATAATAGGTTTTATGCACAGCCCAAATGAAATTGCTTCTTTAGCTCTGATTTTTCATGCACATAATCTGTCAGTCAGCCTAGGAAGTATGACCTAGGAACTGAGAAACTATTGCTTTTGATGGCAGAAGTGAGTTGCAAATTTAAAGTGTTAATATGGCCCTGTCACTGTCCAGTTCTGGAATTATTACATTTAAAATTGTAAACAAAAGCCTACAAATATTCAAAGATACTCTACTGCTGAACTATGCTTTCTACATCTTAATCATCCATCATATGTAAATACTTCTAACTACAAGCTGCTAATTCCCACTACAGCAGCAGGCAAATCTGCAGCCTGGCCAGCGGGTGGCAAACGTGTTCAACTGGAAATCTGATCTGCCTTTGCTTTGTGGCTCCTAGCCTACAGTATTTCCTAACTGCTTTCAGCATGTTACTCCCATCAGAGGTCCTGCAGTAAAGCTTCAGCACTTGTACTGCTCAGAAAGGCAGCTCTAATTCACTCATTTGTGGTCCTGCTCCAAGACTTAATTTCTTCCTTTTTCAGTAAAAGCCCCAAGGTCAATACAGTCCATCTCCATGGCAAGCACCTTGGCTTCAGGAGCATAATGGCATATATATCCCTAGAAAGAAGCTCTAAAATACCCACAGCAGTGCAAAGAGACCAAGACTCAGAGATAAAGGCATGCCAGAATCCTCTACCTGAACAGATGGAGGATGGACCCAGAGCTTGTCCTCTCCATCTTACCTGCCCGGAAAAAGGAGACTAAAACCAGCTCCTTCTGTCCTTTCTTCATTTCCAAAGAGTTGCTGCTGTGACAAAGTCACTGTGGCAGGGAAAGTGGCAAATAACCATGTTGAAAAGATTTCTGGAATTTGACAATTTCCTTAGGCGTCTTCACACTCTTTATTTTATTTCTCCTTGCTTCTATGATTTTGTTTAATATATGAAAACAGCAAAAGCTAAAGGACTCTGTTCTCACTGAATTAAAATACAGGATGAGGAAAAGGAAGTTTGGAAGTTCGCTGAAACTCTAGGGTGAAAAAAACAAAAAAACTTTCTTTTCTTTTCCTCGTTTATAACACATATATTTAGTATTTCTCGTTTCTTAATGTTCTAATGTTCTAATATATTAAAAACTCAGTCCTATGTCCAAGACTATTGCTGGTCTGCTCTATTTAAAAAGTGGTTTAACATCTCGTTACTGTCGTCGGCCAACTGCAGGTGACAGTGCACCACCACCATCTACTGTTGAATTGGCTGTACTACCGAAAGGCCCCCACCTGGACCGATTTGTATTTACAGATTTTAATCCACAAGTTAAAATTCTTGTACTGAGCCAGAGTTTGTATCATATTGCACATGCCTGACAAGGAGAGCAAAGACAGCTAGATTTAGAAGTCTAGAAGGATCATGAAACTCAAAAAATTCAGGGAACAACTATTTAGGGGTTTTGGCTAATGCTGATCTGCTGCTGCAAAAACTGCAGATATAGATTATTTGAACAGCATTTTGCTCTGACTTACAAAACATGTACAACTGGTGACCTGATGGTAGGCAACAGTGATTCACGTTACACTGAAAGGATCAAATACTGCTTTTACTTCCTGCACTTTTACTCATGCTAATGAAAATCATCACCAATATTATGTAAATTATCTTTGACAAGTCTCCCAAGGTATTCAGCTATGTCCATTTAAAGAGTTCAGTAATGTAACACACTGCATTGCATAGGGCACACACTTGGTTCTTCAGGCTAAGCTTCAAACATATTTGTTCAGAGGAATTGAGCTGTAACTTTTCAGTATGGCCTCTTGAATCTGACTCTATAAAACAGAGATAATTTCATTTTTGTAGTTATGAAAGGGATAAATTGGTTTCAAATTTCTTAGCTTTAAAGGGATTATTTTGGTTCATTGTCTTTATAATATAACTTGTTATTTTCCTAACCTTTCAAGGTCTCTAT
The DNA here is from genome assembly GCA_013400215.1 of Cisticola juncidis. Classification (NCBI taxonomy): domain Eukaryota; kingdom Metazoa; phylum Chordata; class Aves; order Passeriformes; family Cisticolidae; genus Cisticola; species Cisticola juncidis. The sequence goes on along the minus strand of VXBR01009563.1, from coordinate 103,551 downwards.
GTACTTAGACCAGCTACTCACATTTTCCACTTTTTTGAGAGGCTGCATAGAATCTTTTTCTGCCTCTTTAGCAAAAAGATTTCTTTTACTGGAAAAGTTATGGCTATTGAAAGCATTATCTCTCAGCTTTTCTTATGCTATTGAATCTTTTTGATCTGATACTTCTGTAAACCAAGTTGATGTGAATGTGGATTAGCCCAAGAAAATCCAAGTTGTCTAGAAGTAGGGGACTTTTAACAAGAATCCTGCTGGGTAGCTTGTGCAGTATTTACATTCTCCAAAGGGATATATCAAAAATACCCAGTCAGAGCACAAGATTTTACATCTTTTCCATCTGGGTGTAAATGTCAGTGCATTGTGAATGAAGACACAGGCTGGTGCTAAGATCCATCCTTTCTGCTTCAACTCCACTGCCTTTTGTTAAAGTGTTCCATATGGTTACCTCTTCAATCCACTTATCATCTTTTGTCTGTGATGGTGGAGTTGTGCTGACTTACAGCAGTGGATAATAAGTCATTATGATCTGTACTGGTGTTACCTCTGTGTTTCACTTCATTCTGTCTGTGCTCAAACTTAGATGCTCTAACATTGAGGACAGTTGCCTTTGATTTATTGCTGAGAATGCCATGCACACCTTACACAATAAATAGTGTGATAATAACAACTTACTCCCACTGAACAAGAAATCAGACACGAGGTAATGATCTAGTGGGCTGTCTTGTCTTTGACTGCAATCAAGGGAATTTACAGGTGTTCAGCTGGCCACAGGAGGGCTCTCATATTGTTCCCTAGATTCAGTAAGGAACACAGTGTGAACAAAGACCACATAATTCAGATCAGACAAAGTGTCTCTTTTCCCAGATTACTCAGAGTTTATGAAAAATGAAGTTTTTTATAGTTCCTAAACAAAGCCTTTCCATCAGCATTAAGACCAGCTGGGACCATTAGATCATATTACAGAACATGAAACCATTGTTCCCAATATTTTTGTAGCTGGAACTCCCTACAACCACCTTCTCCATTTTCCCAGTCCCTAGACTCCATCTTTTTCTGGTCCTTTCCACTTCTGTTTTACTCTTTGTACATTCCCTCATTTTAATATCTTTTAATGGCAATAGCAGGGAGGTCATGCTAATTATCCCAGCAGGGCTTGCTAGCCTGAACTCCAGTCAGAGCCATGCTTAGCCTCTAATGTTATTATTCTCAAGCACACCTTAGTGACTGAAAAGTAAGAACATGAGCTGTAAGATTGTACCAATGTGCTTTTGTTTTGTCCAGCTGGGTTTTGTGCCTTTATACAGTATAGTCATTTTCAAAGGCTTCTCCTAACTCCAGAGATTTTAAACTAAACAAAGAATAAGTCTTTACTCAGTTAATATTTTCCTTGTATGTTTGTATATATATAAGTGTGTTTTTATATATTTCCCTACCATGTACAGATACAGTTTTATGCTTACGTGTATGTATTTATGTTTTGATATATAACTACAATCCGTTTTGCAATATGTACAGAAAGATTGAAAAAGGGTAATTTTTCATGGTGGCATTACAAACACATAAACAAATGCTTTTCATGGAAAGGAAATCCAAGAAAAGCATGCTTAAATTTTACAACTTCTGTCTTGGTCCTATTGGATTTCCACTTTCAATTGTTTGTGTGTATCCACATGCATATACATGCATGCTTAGTTAAGCCTAACATCTGAAGAGTTTCAGTTTCCTACAGTGAACATTTCATTAGTGTTTATTAGCCTGAGTCCTTCATTTTAATAGGAATTATGTATCTAAACATTCCTGTGAACACTTTGCCTGATGGAGGTACTCAAGTCTTCCAACGCAAAGCAAGCACATCTCAAAAACAGGCTGGCATCTGCTAGGCCAGTCTGAAGGAGAGGCAGACCAATTCAGCGTACATTTGGATAGATTAACTTCTGGGACTAGTCTGTGTCACTCTCATGCTAAAATAACGTCCCTTCAACCTGCCAAATGCAGGGCTTCCTGAGCATCTCTCTCTGCAAGCATGTGATCCACTTAGGGCCTGAGTATTTTTCTTGGGTTGGATCCATTCATTTGTGTCCTCATTGTCTCAAGCCTCATGAAATCACATCAGCATAAGACACATTTAATGAGCTCACCTCTCATTTTCTGGGTTTCCAAGAAAAGTTACGTTCATTGTGCTCTGGAGAACACATTGCAATGAAAGTCTTTATTTGCAGATTGTTTTTCAGCTGAAAGCAGAAGCTGCTATAATCTTGGGTTTTGTGGCACACTACTTCTGTACTCAGTTTGATGACCATACCACCTTTGTCAATAAGTGATCTCAATATATTTTTCCAGTCCTGTCTCCTAGACTCCTTTTCAGTGTACAAGAGTTATAAGAGAAACAGAGTAGTCCTTGAGTAGTCCTTGTGTCCTTGAGCCTTGCATTACAGACATAGCCTGGCTTTTATCTATGGATATTATTCCACAATTCCACACTCAGCAGACCCATAAGTTTCTTCCATCCTGGGGGAAAAAACCCACCCAGAGTTTTTAGATTTCTTATTAGTCTCTACCCTTGCTGCCCAACATATGGCCACAAATGCTTTTGCTTTAATTTTCTCTGTACCAGATGCTGGAGCTGATAACTTCTTTTCTTTTTATTCCTTTTTTTATTATTTTTTAAATTATTTATTTTTAATTTATAGAAGGCATACAGTCAGCTGGAGGACTATTCCTAGAGCATCCTGAGGTATAGGGCTGCTCAGTGAATATTGCCCAGGAAGCAGCACAGGATTTGGTGTAAAAGTAAAGTGGGTAATCCATAATCAAGCAGGCATATGGTGTGTCAGCATGGTGGGAAACACCAACAGATGAGGCAAAGCCTGTGAGCCAAGCTAAGTGGAAGGGCCTGGGAAAGGCAGAGGTTTGCTGCCTTACCAAAAGCATCTGCTCTCTGCTTCAGCGAACAGCAGCAGCTTGTTGCTCACAGGAGTTTGCTCCAATAGACAACTACCCACTTTGCCTGTCCCAGAGCCAGGCCTGCTCACATGAGTGCTCCAAGGGTTTGGAATGCCAGAGACAAAAGCATTTCACAACACTTCAGCCCCCATCTCCTGAGACTTGTGCCTCTTGAGGAAGCCTCAATTTTTTTGCAAAGTAGTCATGAGACAAGTCCTTCACAGCCAGTTTTGCTTCTGATGAATTACAATGCCTGGCCTTCTTCACTCATGAGACAAATAATACAGCCCTGCCCATCATTTCAGTATTTCACATTTCACTGTGTTTTCCTTGCACACTACTTAAGCTCTGTCTTTTCCAGATGATGATTAATTTAGCCAAAATCATCTGCAGATGCTCCTTCTCTCATTCCTGCTCCCCTCCCTTGGAAATCTCTGTTTCATATAGTCCTCCAAAAAGTTGGGAAGAGATGATTCTCAGATAGCAACTGAGAAAATAGCCACTCTCCTATCTTTTAATTCCATTTAATAAAAAATTCAACAAATACTCAATTCTAATACATCTGTAATCAGCAACACAGGTGTCAGGTTTAATTAGAAGTCAGGGATGGTTTCTGTCAGTGTCTTCAGTCAGTATGATCTACTGAATATCAAGAATAATACTTGAATTCAAGAATATCAAGAAAAACTTACTGGGAAAAGTATCACAGTTAAAATGAACAGATGATGCAGGAATGGAATGGAATGGAATGGAATGGAATGGAATGGAATGGAATAGAATGGAATAGAATAGAATAGAATAGAATAGAATAGAATAGAATAGAATAGAATAGAATAGAATAGAATAGAATAGAATAGAATAGAATAGAATAGAATAGAATAGAATAGAATAGAATAGAATAGAATAGAATAGAATAGAATAGAATAGAATAGAATATCCTGAGTTGGAAGGGTCCCACAAGGATCATCAAGTCCAACTCCTGTCGCTGCACAGGGCCAAGAATCATACCGTGTGCCTACTACATGCTCTGGAAAAACGAGGGGGAAAATGAAAAAATGCAGACAGAGTTCTGTGTATTTCTAATGGGTATACAGGAAACACAAGGGAAGATGTGCAAACCTTGACCTGGAGAAGTTCTGGCACAAGTGTATAAATATTTTCCAGTATAATTAACTTCTTGGTTGAAGTATTCTATCTCAGTGCACTCTGAAAAGAAAAGCCATAGGCTACACTCACACACACAAAAACAAACAAACAATAAAAAGCATGTGAGAGAGGAGCATTTAAATTGTCTTTTAGTCTTCAGGTGAACACCCTTTATTTTTAAGCCTATCCTTTATATTTTAAGTGCATAGAGAAAGATCTGCTATCTCCTTTTCATTAAATCAGGGACTAAGTTGATTTTCTCCTAATCTCTGGCATAGAGAACAGTCATTTCCTCTTCCTCCAGATGACAAAAACATTTGTATTGTTCATCAGTTCTTTGGTCACCTTCCTCCAACAGGTTTCTGACATCGTTTTACTTTCTTCCCTGCTAGACGCTCCTTTGACATTTTGCTTCATATAGAAACTCATTTCTGTTGGTTCCCCACTCTGCTATGCACAGAGAACAAGTGCATTCCAGGCCTTCAGGAGAAACCTGGAAACAGCACCACTGTGATTACTTTCAGGCATAAAGGTTGCAGACAATGCAAAAATCTTAAGGCTTTTTGGATTTGACTTTTAGTTATTTCCAAAATACTGGGAGATGGCAGGACAAGGAAAAAAGCACAAGTACACCAAGATGCTTTCTGAAACACTGAGACATCCTGGGACCCATAAGACTCAGAATTGTAGCAAGTAAAACATTAGAACCATTTATAAGCATAAACACATGTGAAAACCAAGCAGTTTCTACATATTAATATTGTAGAATTTAATTATTTACCTGTCATGTGAAACAGCTTGGTAGCAAACTCTGAGCTTGAATTTAGTAACAGAAGGAAAACAAAAAACCATCACAAAATGCATCAAATAAATTGTTGTGGGAGGGACAGTGTTTAGCACTCTCTAATTCAAATCTGCGCCCTTGGGAGCTAAGAAACTACTTATGTTTGCTGGGACAGCTGTAGCTGTCGAAGGGATTACTAAGGCGTGATGGGATGTGTGTGGCAGTCAGATGGAGCAGAACAGTCATCTGAGAAATGTTTTGGGGCTTTTAGCCAGGTAGTTAAAATATTCCCAAAACTATTTCCAGTAAGAACTGGTGGCACAATATGGTGAAATGAATACCTGAAATATTTAAAAAGTTGAGCTTTTTAGATAGAGTTGGACTTGATGATCCTTATGGGTCCCTTCCAATTCAGGATATCCTATTCTATTCTATTCTGGGTATTTGCAAATTGCCATAACTTTGAGCTATTTTAAAGCTGCTGCATAATGGCATTTGGGAAAAAAACCAAACCCTGAGCTTTAAAATGACAAGTTTCCACCTCTTATGAAGAAACAATGATTCATACTGATGCAGCATTGTCTGTGTGACTCAGCAGGTGTATTGACACCAGCCAAAGATAAGGGATGGGTTCTGATCAGTAAAAAAATCCCCATTCCTCAATTTAGATTAAGAGGCGAAAAAGTTTTAAGTAGGAAGGTGTGAGTTCCTGTAGTACTAGAGATTATGTAAAACTGCTTGAACAACACTATGACAAAGTTCAGAAATATAAATTTCTATAAATGCATGAGATAAAACAAATGGAAGAAAAGATAAAGAAAAAAAAGCAAGTGCTGTTTAGAAGTTTGGATGAGAAGGAACAGTAATCAGATTTCAAATGGTAAAGAAAATCCAAGGTTTTTGAGTGTAATGTTATAATTTTCAATTGCAAAACTGATATCCTTGAAACTTAAATTTGAAGTAAATAAAATTTGGAGCAGAAAGATAAATTAGATTTTGGTATTTAGATTAATGTAGGCAGTAGCCGAAACCATGAGAATAACTGAAGTGTCCTGGATGACAGGAGATGTGAAAGCAGAGGTAACAGGCAGAGAAGAGGAAGGGGAGCCACAGAAAGACACAATTGACTTTAGAACTTCAGAGAAAATAATTTTTAAAATATCTGAGTAAGATTATGGCTTCTGATAACAATGTTTGCCAGTTTTGTATTGATTTATAAAGTGGTTTCTTTTTTTTTTCCCCAAAGACTTTAGTCCAGGACTTGTAATGACAGTAAGGCCATTAAGCAAGACTCTTTTCCATTTTATTTTTGCTGACTCAAATGAACTGTCATCGGGAGGCACAAGGAAGCACAAACACTCACAAACTCTGTGAACAGAGCTGTGCCTGGATGGGTGTTTGTGTCTCCATCAACTTCCACAAGAGCTGTGCTGCTGTGGCGGCCTCCAGGAGAGAACCCAGAGCAACGGTGTGATGTGGTGGTAGGAACTCAGATGTGAACTGCTTTGAGTGTATTTCATCAAAGTGATTAAACAGAGAGGGAAGGCTCTTAGATTTAGTTATTAAGAGCTTTAGGGAAGGCAGTGGTTTTAGTAAGGCTTTATACCAAAATATACTTTAGAAAGCTTCTATTTTACTGGTATATTTTTGTCATCACTAGCTGTAGCATAAAGAAAGTTTGGTTTGTTTCAATTTGACTTTTTTTGTTGTATTATAAGAGCTTTGTGGCAGCTCAGACAATCATGTAAATTATATCTATCAGAGTTTCAATCAAACCTTCATCAGAAAAATTTTCAGGTTCATCTAGCTTATATCCAAATGACAGGCATCCTTTCAGCTGAATGGAGCCATAAATAACAGAAAAGGGCAAAGAAGGATTTTGATGTTGAATAACAACTTCCTCTTAATTACATGCTATGTTAACCTTATAATAATCCTTATTCCTATGCATGTTGTCAGTTTTTCTTATTTTATTCAGAATTTTGTTATGCTTGTATTCTTACTAAATCCTTAACTTTCAGGGATTCATCTGGGACTCTCAGATATTTTTGTTTGTTTTAAATTCCTCTTTCAGAAATGCAGGAAAATCTGGAAAACAGAATCACCTTAGAGGTTGAAAAACCCCCTTGCCTGTCACAAAATGTTCTGATATCTCCCACAGCTCCCAAAAGCTCCAGTGGTCCCACACAACCCCTCCTTCATCCTTCTTTCCCCTGTTCCCAAACCCTCTGACTCTTGGTCATCCTTTCATCCCTGCTTCAGATCTCCCAGTCCCCCAATCCCTTCTCAGCTGCTGAGCCTGGTCTCCTCAAACCCTTATACTAGCTTCAAGACTCCCTACAGCTTTTCCTCTGCAACCTTTATGCAATGCTTACAGATTTTTTTTTTTTTTTAATTTCAGCCTAGTCCTATTCTGGCAGCTCCCATAAGATAAACATTATTTTATTTAATATAGAAATAGGGCAATAAAAGCTACTTTTGGCTCTAATATTTATTGAAGTCTTGAGCTGGTCCACATCCAGTTGTCTACTAAGGGATTTAGTGTGCAGTCAGGTATGGGGATGTATTTCACACATATAACTGTTTCACACTGGCTTCCCTATGTAAACAAGTACTTAGGTCTTGCTGAGCCAAACATCTCTTAACCTTATGAACACATATAGGCAGTAGCTGAGTCTCATATTAATAGCACAGCATGTGTATGTCAATATTGAAATGATCTGAGATCTTCGAGGTGAAAGGTATTTATGCCAAAGACAGCAGTATGTTTTGGTATCCATGCTCAGCACGGCTACACCTAAAACAACAGTATTACTCAATCACTGCTAGATTTCTCAAAAGGATATGAAATAATTGTTGTCCTGGTCATAAAACTTTGCTTTTTTCTTTGAAAGATTCAGGACTAAATAGCTTCTATAATTTTCATATAAAATGTTTAATATCACATAATTTGTTGCTGGTTCAACTTACGAGGAGCACTACAAAATAATCTTCAGGGCTTTATATCTGACATACAGTCTTGTTTTCTAGTTTTAGATTTAGATTTGTGTGATCTTCCATATGTAAAGTAACTTGTGCACCGGTAAACAAGGACTCTTCTAAAAATTATAAAAGTACTTCAAAGCAATTCTTAAATGCACACACTGCTACTGCCAACCAGAAAGGCTAGATAACAGCCTGCTAGAGTTATATCTTTATCATAAATATTTGCACCTTCTGATTCACTAAACTCACTTGCTATATATAAAATATTTAACTGTTAATCCTACATTATAGATTTGTCATTGGCTGTCTGAGCACTGCTTGCATAACTTGTATTTGTCTATGGGGAAATAATACCCCAAGAAATATGGTAGTAGTCATTGTGAGAAAGAACAGAAAAGAACTAATTAGCTCAACTTTTTGCTTAAGCATATTCAGCATACCTTTCAAGAGTGTCTGAATATTGTAGAATTAAACACTGGAAATTTTAACTGTAAGCCTACCTGCAAACTAATCCATATAGTCTCTAAGGTACTAATTGAATGTGTCTATCTACTAATGATTGGTAAAAAGAGCCTCATTAATAGGTACTCATGTTCTAAGCATGTTCCTATTCATTACTTGAATAGTCAGCTATTTGAAAATGTGTTTGTACAATTTAAAATATAATTTACATTGTTTGTACAATGTAAAAATGCACTGTGTGTAGCATCAGCATGGACTGGACAAATAGGAAATGCTGCAGCAAAGAAAAGGTACCCACCTTGGGTTAGGAATAGGCCCAGCCATCTTGTTGCCACTGCACCTCCAGTGCTAGGGCTCAAGTATTCTTTCAGAATAGAAATCACAGAATGGTTAGGGTTGGAAGGAGCTTCTGGAAGTCATCTGGTGCAACCTGCCTGCTTAGCCAGGCCCTCATAGAGCCAGTTGCCCAGGATTGTGTGCAGATGGCTTTTGAATATGTCCATGGATGGAGATTCCACAACCTCTCTGGGCAGCCTGTGTCAGTTCTCAGTCACTCTCACAATAAAAGTGATTCCTGATGGCCAGAGGGAACCGCCCGTATTTCTGTTTGTGCCCATTGCCTCTGGTGCTGTCGCCGGCCACAACTGACAAAAGCCTGGCTCCATCCTCTTTGCGCTCCCCCACTGATCAGATTTCCTCTGAGTCTTTTCTTCTCCAGGCTGACCAGTTCCAGCTCTCTCAGCCTTTCCTCATAGGAGAGATGCTCCAGTCCCTTCACCATCTTCATGACCTTTTGGTGGACTCACTGGACTACCCCAGTGTGTCCATGTCTCTCCTGGGCTGAGGAATGCAGAACTGGACACAGCACTCCAGGTGTGTACTTCTCACCAGTGCTGACTAGAGGAGAGGGATCGCCTCTCTCGATCTGCTGGCAGTGCTTTGAGTAATGAAGCCTGGGATACCACTCACCTTCTCTGCTCTAAGAGCATTCTGCTAGGTTATGTATGACCCAAATTACAACCAAGCTCTCATTACAGCCTGACTCAGGTAATTTTATTGTATTAATGTTATATATTGACACTGCTCCTGTGGTGTTTATTCAGGCTGCAGTAAATTGTCTCCTTTTTTTCCTCAAGGGTGTCTAGCCAATGGGTGTCAGCAAACAAGGCATGGAAACATGACTGGGGCATAGCTTATATTTACTTAAATTTGAAGAGGATTTGAACTGTGCTATATCAACTATCCCTTGTGTCACAGGGAGTTTTCATCCAGGAATCAATGGCATTACCAGTATGTCAGCGTAGATGCTTCAGTGCTCACTGGGGCAACAAAGAAAAGATCATTTCAAGAGAAGCTATTTGGAGGAATAGCTCAGTTTCATTACATGAATAGCAGCATTTATGAGAGTGTTACCATGTAATTATATAGATAAATTTAGCCTTTTCAGGTAAGAGACGGGCCCTGTGTGCCCAGCGTAGTTTGTAAGGATATCTGGGATGAAATAAAGAGAAATGTGGGGAGTGTATGGTACTATATACAGCTTGTGTTTTCAAAATGTGCAGCCCAGAGGTCCAGCTGCACCTTGGGCTGCATCACAAGAAGTCACCACGAGGTTGAGTGAGGGAGGTGATCCTGCCCTCTCCTCTCATGGCACCTTGCCTGGAGTACCATGAACAGTCCTGGGGCCCGCAAATAAGGAGTCCAGAAGAGGGGTATGAAGATGATCACAGGGCTGGAACAACTCTCCTGCAAAGACAGCCTGAGAGAGATGGGGTGGTTCAGCTGGAAAAGAGAAGGCTCTGGGGAAACCATGTAATGCCTTCCAGTAACTAAAGTGAGCTGCAAGAGAGAGATGAAGAAGGACTTTTTAAAAGGGCATGCAGTGATAATACAAGGGAAAATGGCTTTAAATGGCAAGAGGGCAGGTTTAGACGAGATAGCAGGAGGAAATTCTTTACTGTGAGCATGGTGGGACACTGGAACAGGTTGCCCAGGGAAGTTTTGGATGCCTCATCCCTGGAAATGTTCAAAGCCAGACTGGATGAGACTTAAGCAACCTGGTCTAGAGGAAGGGATCCTTGCTTATGCAGGGGAATTGAAACTAGATGATCTTTAAGGTGCCTTCCAAGCCAAACCATTTGATAATTCTGTGATTTTTCTGTGCAATATCTCATTTCTCTCTAGCCTTAGTTGTTATGTGTAATCCAATGATGTTGCAAGAATTATTGTATCTGTTCAGTTTTTTATGAAAATAATACAACTATATTCAGGAAAATGCATTTTCCTCTTTGTAACAAAATTATATACCTTTCCTTATGGACAGAAATATGTTTTATATAAATTTCTAGCTCTGAGCTCATCCTGTGTATGCAAATTTAAGTTCATGAAGATACAGAGAAAGGGAAATGGGATCGCAAAAACAAGCAAGCAAACAAACAAAAGCTGTATTTTTTGCCACATGGTCAACCTCCTATCTTTAGGAAGAAGTTGCTTCACAGTTAAGACATGCTGTGAGTTTACAATATTGAAATCTTTGTTTATGACAAGCAGGAGTAAGATCACATGATCTGTATTTGTTCATTTAGTCTTCTCTGTGAACTGAATAGCCTTTTTGTGCTTGGTTTTCTTATGGGACTGAACTTTACAAATAAATCCTCCAAATTCTTGGGATAAAAGGATAAAGTTGCAGTGTCTACAGTCTTTATCAGCTCTCAGAAAACGTATTTGAAAACAGCAAAACCAAAGTGAAGTATGTTGTAATCAACTGGAGTGTCTCTGAAAATGATCTGTTAAATCAGTTTTAACACTTCTGGGGTACTAGAATTTAATAAAATTCACAATAATAAACAACCTGTAGCTTGTCATGTAGCTACTCTGGTCAAATACAGAAATGACAAAATAAACAACTGCTTTCTAAAAATCACTCTGTAAAACATCACATTTTTATTGGAAAATTTTATTTAAAAATAGATTTACAAATAAATCCTGAAACTTTAAGACACCTCAGTGGGAGATTAAATTTGTAGGTATACAAACTTCAGTCTTAGAGGCCAGCTGAAGCACCGGCAGTGTTTGGGAGCAGATCGTGAGAAATCCGTGAGGCAGTGGGGCAGAGGCTTTGCTTTGCACAGCTGTGTAAAGACTTGCCATAATAGCTGTCTGGAGCAGCAATCTCCGTGCTGGAGGAAACATGAGGAGCGCCTGTTCTCCCTCCCTTAGGAAGCGTAATGCTTAGCAGAGACCGTGAAGGGAGGAGTGACTGCTGTGCCCTTGTGTTCCGCCTCCGCTGGCCTGGAGGAAAGCAAGCTGAGAGATGCTCTTAGGGAAGATGCAAACCACCTCAGGGAGAAAGCCCCTAGGGAGAGTACCCTGCCCCCGGCAGAACGTCCCCAGCGCTACCCCTCTACCCCTGCCATGCTCCGCACGGGGCGGGGCACCGTGCCCGGTCTCAGCGCTTAATGCCACGATTTCCAGCCCAGAGTTCACCGTTCCTGTGCAGCTTGCTATAGCATTTTTTAAAACTATTTTGTATTAAAACCAGTAGATGAGTGCATTTGCTGTTGCTTTGTGGTTGGTTGGTTCGTTTTGGTTTCAAAATTCTCTTTAAATACTCCAGCAGCAGCAGGGCCCCGGCCGGAGGTCACGCGTGGCAGCGGAGCCGCGGGGGACCCTGCGACCCGACACGTCCCAGCCGTGCGGAGAGCGGGTCACCGCGCCCGCCTTCCCCCTCGTCCCTCCCGCTGGCTGCGGAGGGAGGCGAGCGGGGCCGGCGCGGCTGGGGAGGCCATTTTGCAGCCGTTCAGGGAGGGAGAGCGGGCGGCGGGCGCGGCCGGGCGGGAGCCGGCCCC